>CM040183.1:26338553-26836053 GCA_022606455.1 Callitettix versicolor
GATTATGGAAGATGATTATGAGGCTACATTTATGAGGCTCTTGCCAGCAGGATCCTAAGCACTTCCAGCAGCATGAGCTAGTCAATGGGTTGCTAAAACTCAGTGAGTGCACCACTGTTTATTTGGCAAATAAACATTTCATTAACGAATACAATAGGAATAAACAGTTTAAAAGCAAAACAAGTTGTTGGTGACATTTAGCTGTGGAAGTGTTCGAAGAATGGAACGCCATTAAAACGCCAGTGTTTGAAATGTCCCACAAGTTTTTTTTACAGCTTCTTCATTCCTCAGTTGAATCGTAAACGTGAATAACGACGGCGGATAATTAAAGAGTGAAATAACCGTAGCGTGTCGATAATAAAATTATTACGGCAGATATTCTGAACGAGTTGAGGCTGGTTAGTAAAACTGTAGGAAGGTACTTTGCATAATCTGAAAGCTTGTTTTAAAGCAGGTACTGTCAATTTATAACCATCAGAATGGCAAGTATTTCTTAACGAATTTCCATTGATAACTGAGCTACTGGAGCGGTTATCATTGTTAGACCCAAACGTGGGACCTAACTGTGAGCCTGAGTGAGTGCCGATCTCTAGAACAATTTTTTTTAAAAATCGTTGTGTGTGTGTGTGTTTTGCGATGCCAAAAAAGGTGGAAAAAATCTTTTATAGACTACCTGGGATAGGGTACGCACTACCCTAGAGTGTGCGACTCAAATTAAGTTCAAACTCAAGCTCAGACTCAAATTAAGATACATTGATACCCACTAGAAAAACCACCAAAAGTTCCTCTTCTGTAAACCCCCCCCCACGGAACTTCCGCCAGGCATTACTTAGTGGGAAGGTGGACTGGCTGACCGCCTACTCTTCTACAGCGTTGGCTTTCCTTTATCGATTCTCGGCCCTCAACCACTTCATGACCACTGCAGGGAAACTCGCAGTGGCCCTCCAGTTGGCCTCTGAAGCCATCATTGTCTCTTCCGGTGCAATGCTGCCTCGCAGATATATTTACAGCCTCATCCTTTCCTAGTCGAATCTCCGACACCGGAAAACCACATGCTCCGCATCTTCCTCCACTGCTGGACAAGCCGAGTCTGTTTCCAAACTGAAGCGGAACAAGTAAGCTCGGAAGCAACCGTGCCCAGTGAGAATCTGTGATGTGTGTGTGTGTGTGTGTGTGTGTGTGTGTGTGTTTGTGTGAGGTATGTATATATATATATTTTTTTTCGGCGAAAAACCGTTCAGGTTATCATCGCCGTTATATATATATATATATATATATATATATATATATATATATATATATATATATATATATATATATATATATATATATATATATATATATATATATATATATATATATATATATATATATATATATATATAGAGAGAGAGAGAGAGAGAGAGAGAGAGAGAGAGGGAGAATGAGAGGATGGCCTATATAAACGACCCCTCTAGAGGTCAGAATCAATACATTTCAAGGTCCCATGTCTGGATCTTTTTACCATTAGCTCAAATAGCTCATTTTTCCAATTTAATTTCGATAACAGTTACCTTTAAGAATTAACTTTATACACTTTAGCAAGGCTTTATTGCAAAAGTAAACTTGATAATTTCTATAGACCTTCAATACTAACACAAGAAGTCGAGGAATTACCACCAACGAAGATAAAAACTTTAGAAAGTGCCACAACACCTTCACCACACACCTGTCTACCGTTCGCGGAAGTCTCTCGAAGAATACAAAATTCTGGTAAATATAATTTATGCTGCTCACAATGTGACACTATAGATTGAATAGTTAATCTATGTTCTTGGAACTGAACCGATACCTTGAACATCTGTGATCAGTTCCTGTTTAATCATTCAAACCCATTTCTATCGGCTTCTTCATTCACAGATTTATGCATTCCGTGCGTGGCTTGTTCTGCGTATTTTATTGGAAGTTAAACGAATGCAAATTAACAAATCAGTTTTCTGTGTTGTCACTTTGCAGTGAGAAAATATGTAAGGATCGCGTAATTAAAATGGAAGCTAAGGATAGTAGAACGCTTCCGAATAAATCAAAAAGGATTGACATATTACGTTTGTAATAATTACGTGTTACAAAAAGTTTTTTATACTTTACTGAAAAGGATTTTATTAATTATAAAATTTCTAACATAGTAGGCTAGTTGTTACTTCTCCAGGACTTCTTACCTCCTGGAAGGACTCTTCATCAAAGTAACTCCAAATCTGTTCAATTTCCTCTTTGAGTACAGTAAAAAGTTTTGAAATTGGAATGTATTCCAAAATTCTTCAATCTTATTCATATCATATTTCTGAAAGTTTGTGTGTTTGTTATTCAATCACGCTTTAACCACTGGACCAATTGAGAAGAAATTTGGTACGAATATGGTTTAAGTATCTGAGATAAACATATGTCTATTCCAGTTTTAAAAAACGTCATTATACTACTTACCCAGCCCAAAATAATTATTAGTATTTCGTTTTGCGACATGTGTTAACTGTAGTTAGGTTTAATTACTATTTACTGGACATGCGATGGACATAGATCTAATCCCATTTTAGAAATCTTAATCTATGTTTTATTTATTGCAAAATTATTGTTTTTAATGTTACATTTTCATCTAATAATCACAATCTGGTATTTTTCATTTAAGACTTTTGAATGTTTTCGAAGCAGAGTGCAGAATATATAACATATACAATTTTATTAGGATATTTTAATTGTAAGGTAGTATATATATTTGTATAATTACATTTTATGAAAAAATGGTAAATATGCAGTGTAGCATATATTGGATTTGTCGATATTTTTGTTACTAAAATGCTTTATTAGGCCTATGTTCCCAAAAGCAAGAATCCAAAATATGAAATAACGAGAAGTACGATAAAAATCGAAAATAAAAGTGACCAACATAACCCCAAAATTGCTACCGGCGAAAATCGGTACCGTGTTGTAGAACCGTAAAACAATAAAAATACGTCTAACACGGGTTTTGGGTGATATGAAATTCATTTTTTAAAAGAATACTGCATAACCTAACTGACACGGTTGTTAGGCCTAACACGGTCATGCGTGAAAAAACCTTTATATTTTTTTTTAAAGAATACTACATATCCTAACTTGTTAGGCCTAACACGGTGATGTGTGAAAAAACTTTTAAATTTTTTTAAAGAATACTACATAAACTAACTGACACGGTTGTTAGGCCTAACACGGTGATGCGTAAAAAAACTTTTATATTTTTTTAAGGAATACTACATATCCTAACTGACATGGTTGTTGGGCTTATCATTGTGATGTGTGAAAAAAACCTTTATTTTTTTTAAAGAGTACTCCAACCTTAACTGACACGGTTGTTAGGCCTAACACGGTGATGCGTGAAAAAACTTTTATATTTTTTTTTAAAGAATATTAGGCTACATATCCTAACTGACACGGTTGTTAGGCCTGACACGGTGGTACGTAAAAAAACCTTTATATTTTTTTAAAGAATACTAGGCTACATATCCTAACTGACACGGTTGTTAGGCTTAACATGGTGATGCGTGAAAAATATTTATATTTTTTTAAAGAATACTCCATAAGCTAACATGTTTGTTAGGCCTAACACGGTGATGCATTAAAAAAACCTTTGTTTATTTTTTTAAAAAGAGTACTCCATACCTAACTGACACGGTTGTTGGGCCTAATACGGTGATTCAGGAAAAAAACCTTAATTTTTTTTTAAAGAATACTCCATAACTTAACTAACACGGTTGTTAGGCCTAACACGGTGATGCGTTAAAAAAAACCTTTATTGAAAAAAAAAATCACCATAACCTAACTGACACGGTTTTTGGTCCTAACACGGTAATGCGTGATCTTTAATGTATATTATGATTGCGGGTAAAGCCGTGACGGGTAACAGCTAATCATATTATATTTCTGAAAGTTTGTTTTTGTTTATTTGTTTGTTATTCAATCACACTTTAACTACTGGACCAAATGAGATTAAATTTGGTGTGAACACGTTTTAGGTATCTGGGATAAACACAATACTATTCCAGTTTAATTGTATAATAGTGACTTTTTAATAATACTGTATTTTATTAAAATATGACAGCACCCTGTTTTAGAGTATGGAGTAGCAAAAATGTATATGTCTTGGCCGAAAACCATAATATAATATAATATTGTATACAGAAATATATTAAAATGAAATGACCTATTCTGATTTTGAAAATCGACTATAAATTTTATTGCAGGCAAAGCCGCAACGGGTAACAGCTAGTAAATAAATAAATATAAAATGTTTAAAGGCAAAGATATGCATAGATATGTTTGTCAACAAAATTACAACATTTCTAGCAGGGAAAGGATGACCACATTAAGAATTTCCTCTTTGTTAGTTTGCAAATTCATGTAAGCGTATTTAAAATAGATGTTTGCTCATTATTTGTGAATTACCATTATAAAATGAGCTATTGGATCTGCTAAGCATGGAAAGATTCATACCCGGAACCATTAAAAGAGCACCGAGCAAGACACTGGCCACGTTTTGAGAGGTTTTTCAAAATTTTATAATTGGGGTTGTATGTGTTAGCACTTTCTTCGCAGTTCGGTTTGATTTAAACTGGGCGCAAAAACTATTTCGATAATAGCTAAATCCGTTAAACCGTCTCAAAATGGCTGTCACTCACAATCTTTAAAAAACGTATTTTTTGATCTTACAATTTTTGAAAATCCGATTCTATCATTATCACAAAATTAAATCGAAAATACTAAAATGATCTGAAGGGTTCATTTTTCCAATGTAATTTGCATCTTTAAAATGGTACTGTACGGAGATTTCAACGCTGATTAGGAAAATTAAATCTGACTTTGAAAAATATGTAATGTTAAAAAAAATTTTATGATTTTTTAAAGATTTAAAATGGCTACCATTTTAAAACTATTTAATGGCAGGGGATTTTGGAGGGTAAGGAACTTGTCCAACCTGTTACTAAAATCGATTTTTTTGTTCCGTTTTTAACGTGATAATCAAATCAGACCAAAACAATATTGCTAACGTAAGCGTTGCTCACAACACACACGTGTGTGTTTGTAATTAACCCTTCGAGTGGAATTTCATAAAGCCATTTTTTATGCACCTATACAGTTTTATTGATTAAAAGCTCAGGACCTCCCTGTAAACAACGTCCCTAGTTATTAACATGACTAATACTAATAAATCTTTTGCACATTTTTAACCCCAATTTTAATCCCTTAACTTCGGATTTTTTCCAAACTGTCTCTATATAACCATCTATAAATCAAGGAAAACATAAACGATATCATTCAACTAAGTCCTGAAGGTACGATAGATTGTACTTTGGCTTTTACAAATATCAACCCTTATCTTCAACCCTTATAGGTACAGTTAAAAAAGACATTTTTCAGCTCAACATCATCCCACGATTAAATAACTTTAACTTTTCCTTTAACCTCTTCTTACCTACTTTTTTCGTTAACTCCAAATTTGTAACGTCTTTGATTAAAAATTATTCTGTTTATCTTTCTGGGGTGGAATTTTGGAGAAACATTTTCTTTGTGAAATTTTAAAACTTAATATAAACCTTTTTACCATATTCCAGCTCTGTAAATATTAAGATATATAGAGATAAAATTTGTTTTTACCCTTTTTTACCATTTTAAGGGTGGATTTTTTAAAAAATGTTTCTTATCAGGCACCTAGAAGTCAATATACTTGCCAAATTTCAACTTTTTATGTCACATAGTTATGGAGTCGTAAATGAGTCAGGGAGTGGTTGGTATTTGAACTTGGTTGGTATTGAGGATTTTGATCCTTACTTTTACAGAATTTTTTTATTTTATTCAGACATACCGGTCAGGTAGACGTTAAGGGCTACCAGTGTAAACTGTGGTAGTTGGACGAAATGAAAAATGGCCACACCAAGTAGGCCAGCGACATCCTGAACAAAGTGTCTTAGTTTTGCTCGAGTTTTGTAGCAGCAGCGGTGATTTATTGATAAAATGTTGGATATTTGTCTTGGCATGGAATGTAGACTGGACCAGCGACCTTAGCCCTCTTACACACCTGACTCGCATCTCTGCAGAGGCCATTAAATATCTCTATTCTCCTAAATTTGGCCCGAGCCACGCTCGCTTCGGTTCGCAAATTCTTTGCAAGCTTTGTATTACACGTAATATAATGTACATAACTGGCATCGTTCTCTTTGTCCCCATTCTTTTATCCATCTTTAAAAAAATGTAACACTTTTCTTTTATCGATAAATATTTAAATAAACGTCGTGCAAAAATATTGCATTAACTTTCTCGCTTTGTGATTACTTTCACAAAAAATATGTAGCATTTCGTAAGCTACCCAAAAAACCGGATTTTTTTTACAAATTGGTTTGCAAGACCTTGCTCCAATTTTGGTCATATACAAAAAAAATTATAACATAAACTGGTGCACCGAATTCACAATAAAACAAACTTACGGTTCGACATCAAACTCAAAAAAACCAGCGGCACTCAATTTTTATTTTTCGTTCGATATTTTTAGAACTGTAAATTTCTTATAAAATTTGGTACACTGATTTGAATTATGATTTTCACGAGCGAAATCTGGCAAAAACAAATTTTGAAAAGTTATACCAATTTTTCAATTTTTTTCTGATAACCCTATGACATGTTTTTTTTTTTTTTTTTTGGGAGATGGGTTTAGCTCTTAAGTTCTTTTTGAATAAAATTCAATTTTCAATATTTTACAAAAAAATGGCTTAATTTTTTTCAAATTAAAAATGTTCCTAATTAAATTAAATGAAACATGATATATTTTATTGCTTATATAAATATTAAATTTAAGTTATATAATTTAACAACCCTTCAAAATGACCTAGTGGTAAAAATTTTAGGTTATGTTTCGCGTATGGGTCTATCTATCTTAGTTTATTTGGCAATAAATATTAGCAGTAAACTATGATTTGTAAATTTTAATTCAATTAGGTAGGCTACTACATGATATAGAATGAACCAAAAACAGAAAACTTGTATAATTTCTTTGTAAAAAAATCAAAAACAAAATTTTAAAATAGTAATCTATAAACTACAACTATTTAGTGAAGAGATTTCAGTGTTGCAATTACAAGAAGAACTGTACAGTACAATCACACCATCCATATCACATTTCAAAAATAAACTGTATAAATAGGTGAACACAAGAAAATAAACTAACGAAAGTCGACCCGAAATGCATTAGAAGAATTAAAGAGAGGAGAGAATCGAAGAGGGACTGTGATATATTGTATTGATGGGTATAAAAAGAGAAAGAGAGAAGCGTGCAGACTTGTCGTGAGATGAAAGAAGGGAGAGGAAAACCAAGAGAAAAAAAGATCATTTGAAAAGGTAAAACGATTTATCTTCGAGTTGTGACAATAGTACATATGTCTTGTGTCCTTTTGTTTCTTTCAGGAGGATTGGGGGGAGGTGGTGTGACAGATATATAGGCAACTTGGTAGAAAGAAGAAGAATATCCGTGTTATAACATTTTTGTCTTGTTCGAATTGTTTCGACAAAATATATTTCAAAACGGTTACCAATTGTGTGATTATTCTAATTGCACTTTAACGTATCGATGCTGCATCTAATTTTCATTTTAAAATGTTTCACAATTTCACTTGTGTTCTGTATACATTTCAAAAAAAAAGAACCACTAATGCCAGTGTTTTGAAAATATATTTTTCCTACAATAGTGAGCAAACTGAATATTTTGTTAAACGAAAACAATGAGTAAACTTGAACTTTTTACAACATGGCTTATGTGTACAAATTTACTGCAAGATGAATAGAGCTAGGCCTATATAGTATTTTCATATTAAAGTTCCAATAAAATGTTTAATTTATGACAGGCATGGAAAATAAGTTCTACATTATAATTAAAGTAAACGTAGGCCTACTTGATTGTTAGAACTGAGGTAAAATTTTGTTTTCGGTACTTCAGTTGGCAATATTTTGTTTAAGTTACTGTGCTACTTTTTGTTCTGCATATTTTTGTTCCTAGATATTTTAAGAAGTTCGAATAACATAACCTCACACTGTGTTTAACCGACTTTTATTAGTTAAAAAAATACAAATTAATTATTTTCCAAAATAAAATTATTTAAATAATTAATTACAAAAACAGAACGTGAACATTGTTTAGTTATTATTGATAGCAAACAATTGTAATAATACAAAATAAGAAAGTAAATATAAGTGTAATACTTATAAATTTTATACTATAAATTATTTATAACCAAATATAACAAGTCCTATTAACTTATACTATAAAAATTATACTTATACTTATACTTACAACCAAATCTTAACACTATTATTGTTATTACACAACTAATATTTCATTAGCATAGGTTGTCTAAACTTTAAACCTGAACTTTAAACATTTATAAATGTTCAAATTGCTAACAAATTCATTCTTTAATATTAGTAAAACTTTTATCTTTTGTTCATCGTGCATTTTGTAATAAAAAAGCCCTCCTAAACTTTCCTAATTTCTTCTTCTTCTTCTTCTTCTTCTTCTTCTTCTTCTTCTTCTTCTTCTTCTTCTTCTTCTTCTTCTTCTTCTTCTTCTTCTTCTTCTTCTTCTTCTTCTTCTTCTTCTTCTTCTTCTTCTTCTTCTTCTTCTTCTTTTTCTTCTTTATTCTTCTTCTTCTTCTTCTTCTTCTTCTTCTTCTTCTTTTTCTTCTTCTTTTATTTTCTTCTTCTTTCTTCTTCTTCTTCTTCTTCTTCTTCTTCTTCTTCTTTTTCTTCTTTTTCTTCTTTTTCTTCTTTTTCTTCTTCTTCTTCTTCTTCTTCTTCTTCTTCTTCTTCTTCTTCTTCTTCTTCTTCTTCTTCTTCTTCTTCTTCTTCTTCTTCTTCTTCTTCTTCTTCTTCTTCTTCTTCTTCTTCTTCTTCTTCTTCTTCTTCTTCTTCTTCTTCTTCTTCTTCTTCTTCTTTCTTCTTCTTCTTCTTCTTCTTCTTCTTCTTCTTCTTCTTCTTCTTCTTCTTCTTCTTCTTCTTTATTCTTCTTCTTCTTCTTTCTTCTTCTTCTTCTTCTTCTTTCTTCTTCTTCTTCTTCTTCTTCTTCTTCTTCTTCTTCTTCTTCTTCTTTCTTCTTCTTCTTCTTCTTCTTCTTCTTCTTCTTCTTTTCTTCTTCTTTCTTCTTCTTCTTTATTCTTCTTCTTCTTCTTCTTCTTTCTTCTTCTTCTTCTTCTTCTTCTTCTTCTTCTTCTTCTTCTTCTTCTTTCTTCTCTTCTTCTTCTTCTTCTTCTTCTTCTTCTTCTTCTTCTTCTTTTATTCTTCTTCTTTCTTCTTCTTCTTCTTCTTCTTCTTCTTCTTCTTCTTCTTCTTCTTCTTTCTTCTTCTTCTTTCTTCTTCTTCTTCTTCTTCTTCTTCTTCTTCTTCTTCTTCTTCTTCTTCTTCTTCTTCTTCTTCTTCTTCTTCTTCTTCTTTCTTCTTCTTCTTCTTCTTCTTCTTCTTCTTCTTCTTCTTCTTCTTCTTCTTCTTCTTCTTCTTCTTCTTCTTCTTCTTCTTCTTCTTCTTTCTTCTTCTTCTTCTTCTTCTTCTTCTTCTTCTTCTTCTTCTTCTTCTTCTTCTTCTTCTTCTTCTTCTTCTTCTTCTTCTTCTTCTTCTTCTTCTTCTTCTTCTTCTTCTTCTTCTTCTTCTTCTTCTTCTTCTTCTTCTTCTTCTTCTTCTTCTTCTTCTTCTTCTTCTTCTTCTTCTTCTTCTTCTTCTTCTTCTTCTTCTTCTTCTTCTTCTTCTTCTTCTTCTTCTTCTTCTTCGTAGACAAAAGATTTTGCATACATTTGTCGGTTTTCAACCATTGTTATTTTTAAGAACAATACGTTTTAGATATACCTATTAGTTACGCCTATAAATAAATTAGGCATGTAAAATGCTAACACCAATCATTCATTATGAAGCAATTACTACTCTTTTAGTAATTACTAAAGGAAATCCCTGCCCATTTCATGGACCAATCCCACGAAATAATATGTGTTTATTTAAATTTAATTATTTCAAGTGTTACCATAGATACCAATAAGCTATTGTAACAATTAGTTATTTTATAATTTCGTTTTTATTCAACAACTGTTATGAAAATTACACTTTCGTTAATGAACTTAATTAATATTTACAACTGATCGCTCTACCAATAATTTCTTGTAGGAAAAGTCGCTCTTCGTAGCGCTTTCTAAGGACTAAATTAAGGGAAATTTATGATCTTCAAATTCGAGACCTTTAAATTAAGCCTTCAAGAATCTTTTAATGATTTACCAGTCTTTCAAAATATTTTTTCAAATTTGATCTTACGGAATTATTTTTAAAATATAAATTAAGTTCATTACTTTACTTTCAACTACGTTTCATTATAATGAGATAATTAATTAAATATATCTTTATTAAAATACAAAATTAAATTTCATTATGAAGTCATTAGAATTACATAATATTCATCTTTCATTATGAGATATTTAATCAAATTTAAATTTTATAAATACAAAGTACAAAACGTTAATTATGAAGTCACCTATATTTTTGTTTTTTTAAATACTTGTTTTCAAGCTCACTACGTGCATCATAATGAAACGTTTCCCCGTCATAAATTAGTTCACTTGTAACAGGGACCCAGCTATGCTAAAGAAGGTACAACATGAGATAAACCTCTTGACTTATGATTCAGAGAGAAAGATAGAGAGCGAGAGAGAAAGACATGAAGAGAAGACAAGATAGAGAGCAGTGCACTAGAAAGAGACGGGCTAAGTGAAGGGGGAAAGGAAGGAGCTAGAAAGAGAACGCAACTAAACGACTAAAAAGAATGACATTCTCAGTTTTTATAAGACTAAACTCCTCCCACTTGAGAACGTCGACCAATCAAATAATAGTATTAATTCATGCCGTGTGTTTCTATGGAAATTGCAATGTTTAGCCAATTGAAATACGTTTAGAGCATTGTAAAATATCAGCAACTGCAAGTGCAGTTTCGGCTTAGCAGCAATGGATGTGCAGCGACAGTACTGCACTTTTTCATGCAATTATTATAAACGATCCTGTCGGAGAGGAACAGCTGCTCCTGTAACGGGTGGCGGGTCCGAGGTCACGTGATCGCTTCCACAACTGACAAATGGTAATTGACGTGTTTCTACATTAAATACGATCCTATCTGTGTCTATATAATATTACAACAGGAATCTGTAGGCCTGGGTCTGATCCACAGAAGTGGGGAAACTCCAAACAATAATGCATTACATTGTTAACATATACGTTTATTTAAAATACATATTTCGATTGCTTAATCTTTCATGGAACATGGTTTAGTAATAATTTGGTTTAGTGATACTTTGTTTAACTCGAAATTACTTTAAAAAGTTACTTTTTAAATAAACTCTTCCAACTATTAGTTCAATAATTTATATTTGAGAATATCAACAATGAACAATTGAAGCAATAAGATCCAGACTTGGTATATTGAAATGAGCGCCGATGACTACTAGATCATTTTTTTGAAGCGACATTAAAAATTATACTGTAATATTTGTTTAAGTGTTTGTTCTGCAATTTGATTTAAACTTAGCACAAAAACCGATTTTGATTTTAGTTTGGACAAATTCGTTACAAAAAAAAATCGTCCAACATTTTCAAATTTGTGGCCATTTCCATTCTTTGTTAAAGCATACCAACATAACCAACGTTAAAAGCAGTTCGGATATGTTTTAAAATGTCAATAGTGCTGAAGTCTATTGGCATTTGGTTTGTTTGTTACGCAGTTTTGGCCAAACGCACTGACCGATTGTTTCGAAATTTGCTACGGAGGTAACTTGTACGAAGCTCGAACTATGTATTTGTAAGACTTTTCCTTGCTTACTTCCATTTCAAGATGGAACAACTTTCCTCTGATTTGCAATGGAGGAGTGCACGCAATTTTGGCCAAACGCACTGACCGATTGTTTCGAAATTTGCTACGGAGGTAACTTGTACGAAGCTCGAACTATGTATTTGTAAGACTTTTCCTTGCTTACTTCCATTTCAAGATGGAACAACTTTCCTCTGATTTGCAATGAGGAGTGTACGCAATTTTGGCCAAACGCATTAACCGATTGTTTCGAAATTTGCTACGGAGGTAACTTGTACGAAGCTCGAACTACGTATTTGTAAGATTATTCCTTGCTCACTTCCATTTCAAGATGGAACAACTTTCCTCTGATTTGCAATGAGGAGTGTACGCAATTTTGGCCAAACGCACTGACCGATTGTTTTGAAATTTGCTATGGAGGTAACTTGTACGAAGCTCGAACTACGTATTTGTAAGATTATTCCTTGCTTACTTCCATTTCAAGATGGAACAACGTTCCTCTGATTTGCAATGAGGAGTGTACGCAATTTTGGCCAAACGCATTAACCGATTGTTTTGAAATTTGCTATGGAGGTAACTTGTACGAAGCTCGAACTATGTATTTGTAAGACTTTTCCTTGCTTACTTCCATTTCAAGATGGAACAACTTTCCTCTGATTTGCAATGGAGGAGTATACGCAATTTTGGCCAAACGCACTGACCGATTGTTTCGAAATTTGCTACGGAGGTGACTTGTACGAAGCTCGAACTACGTATTTGTAAGATTTTTCCTTGTTCACTTCCATTTCAAGATGGAACAACTTTCCTCTGATTTGCAATGAGGAGTGTACGAAATTTTGGCCAAACGCATTAACCGATTGTTTTGAAATTTGCTACGGAGGTAACTTGTACGAAGCTCGAACTATGTATTTGTAAGACTTTTCCTTGCTCACTTCCATTTCAAGATGGAACAACGTTCCTCTGATTTGCAATGAGGAGTGTACGCAATTTTGGCCAAACGCATTAACCGATTGTTTTGAAATTTGCTACGGAGGTAACTTGTACGAAGCTCGAACTATGTATTTGTAAGACTTTTCCTTGCTCACTTCCATTTCAAGATGGAACAACGTTCCTCTGATTTGCAATGAGGAGTGTACGCAATTTTGGCCAAACGCACTGACCGATTGTTTTGAAATTTGCTACGGAGGTAACTTGTACGAAGCTCGAACTATGTATTTGTAAGACTTTTCCTTGCTTACTTCCATTTCAAGATGGAACAACTTTCCTCTGATTTGCAATGGAGGAGTATACGCAATTTTGGCCAAACGCACTGACCGATTGTTTCGAAATTTGCTACGGAGGTAACTTGTACGAAGCTCGAACTACGTATTTGTAAGATTTTTCCTTGTTCACTTCCATTTCAAGATGGAACAACTTTCCTCTGATTTGCAATGAGGAGTGTACGCAATTTTGGCCAAACGCACTGACCGTTTGTTTCAAAATTTGCTACGGAGGTAACTTGTACGAAGCTCGAACTATGTATTTGTAAGATTTTTCCTTATTCACTTCCATTTCAAGATGGAACAACTTTCCTCTGATTTGCAATGAGGAGTGTACGCAATTTTGGCCAAACGCATTACCCATTGTTTTAAAATTTGGTACGAAGCTTGCATAAAGCTTGAAAAAGTACATGTAAGATTTTTTCCCATTCACTTCCGTTTCAAGATGACGACGTTTGATTTAACGTTGAGAGTGTAGTTGCTGGTTGTTCCCTGTAACACTGGCTTTACGTCAATAGGCCCCTCCTGGTATATCACATTTTTTTTTTTTTTTTGTATTTAACGTCCGACTATTGTGCACACTTGGGCTAATGCAGACGATGGGATGATTTATAGCGTATGAAAATGCCAAGCCCTGGCCGGGAATCGAACCCGGGTCTTCGGGGTGAAAGTCCAGTACGCTATCAACTAGGCCACAGATGCGGTTATCACAATTTTGAACTCTTCACGGAAAAAGAGTACATAATTTCCAATAAAGTTAGTTCAGTAACATTTTTCGTAGACTATATATTTTAAAGGTTACAAGCGCTTTCATGGAGCGTTCTGTATAATCAGTATTTCTTGTGATACATAACGACTTATCTGACAATAAGTCATTTCGTGATAAAGAAATATTTCCGCAGTCTTTAATCAAAAAGAAATATTTTATTCATCTTTAGACTCCTCAATTTATACTGTAAACCGTAAACTTCTTATACTTCAAATTTTCTACATTAACTTTGATCGTTAATCTTCATACGTGACCTATATTTGTGCAAAATATAATAAACCAATTTTGAGAAATTTGGGCAATTTTACTTTTTCCATAGCTTCTGAACTGAATATTTTTGGGGATATAACGGCCCATAGATTTTGTTTGGGAATTTATAGACTAGATTTGAGCAAAAATTTTGATCAAAACTATACAGTCGGTAAAATAAATTAGATTTTTAACAGCCCTTGAAATAAAAAACAACTTTAATAACCTTCTTTTTATTAAAAATTAGTTTCAAGATATGGACATACTGTCTTTTCAAGCAGAATTTCGTAAAAATCAACTTATTAAGTCTCCAACATTACGCACAGCACACACTGACAAACGTCCAAGAAAAAACCAATTGTTTTGACTCAGAAGATCTGTAATTGCATAGATGCAACAAAAATCGATTTTTGTCGTTATTCTTTATATTTTTCGTAGTGAGGAAAGTCGAAAAAAATATATAACCCACATGAAATACAACTAAAAAAAATTAAACTTGCCTAAACCAAAGATAAATATAAAAATTGAATTTAACAAAAACTACAACATTCTTTCCATTCATTATTCATTATATTGAAATCTCTTTGTATTATTTCCTTCATTATACCGAAATCTGTTTAACTTGTACCTCCCCTTCTATTACCAATCAACACGAAACAAAATGCTTTATGAAAAGTCAATTAAAACAAGAACAAAGCTGACACGATAACAGACAAACAAACACGGTTACTGCGGTTCAATCGCGAACAATTCATGCGAAAATGCAGACAGGCAAAAACGGTTTCGAACAATCGACACAAATGTTTTGTAATTCGCTCTTTTCAGTAAGTCCATCCACCCGTGCATTTTCATTAGCAAAACCACAGTGTGCTTAAAAACTTGTAACTTGATTCCCTCTACCCTGCTCACTTTGGCAACTTTGTCATATCAACCTCTTTTGGATAACGCTATCACAACTACGCATATTGTTTTAACTTGATTCTAAAAGTTTTTATTGGGGGGGACTTTATTATCAGTTGGTATATTTATAATGTATAAATATTGCAGACACTGCTAGCGTTCTTTCTTCATAATTGTTTACACGTTTCGAAATACAATTAAATAACGATATACATCTTCAGTCTAAGTTCAAAATCAACTATTTCTTGAAAATGGGCGAGATGTTTTATATCCCGAAAGTACGTAAACCACATTTGGCCTTTAAACCCCATTATCTTAGAATGAGCTCAATCTATAGTCTTCTGGTCAAAACTTTCTGCAAGTTTCATTACTTGTAATTGAAACATATTTTTAAACAAGCTCATTTCTAAGGATCGCGAACAGTTTCAGCGTGAATTAACCCTCTGAGTAGCGAGAGGAGACAAGCTCACTCCTCAAGAACATGATCTGTTTCAGCATGAAATCAATGTTTGATTACCGAAAGAAAACCAGTTCACTCCTGATGGTCAAGACCTGTTTCAGTAAGAATTCGCTCTTTGAGTACCGAGAGGAAATAAGCTCATTATTAAAGATAACGAACTGTTCCAGTATGAATTCACAGTCCTAGTACTCAAGAACTCTTTCAGCTTGAATTCACTCTCTGAGTACGGAGAAGAAGCAAATTTACTCTTAAGGATTAAGAAACGTTTGAACATGAATTCATCTTATCAGTACCGAGATAAGACAAGTTCACTTCAGAGGATCATAAACTGTTTTCACCCTTTAAGTACCGAGAGGAAGCAAGTTCATTCTTGAAGATCACAAACTGTTTCAGCTTGAATTCACTCTCTGAGTACCGAGAGGATACAAGCTCACTCTTGCAAATCACAAACTGTTTCAGCTTGAATTCGCTCTCTGAGTAACGAGAGGAAGCAAGTTCATTCTTGAAGATCACAAACTGTTTCAGCTTGAATTCACTCTCTGAGTACCGAGAGGAAGCAAGTTCACTCTTGAAGATCACAAACTGTTTCAGCTTGAATTCACTCTCTGAGTACCGAGAGGAAGCAAGTTCACTCTTTAAGATCACAAACTGTTTCAGCTTGAATTCACTCTCTGAGTACCGTGAGGAAGCAAGTTCACTCTTGAAGATCATAAACTGTTTCAGCTTGAATTCACTCTCTGAGTACCGTGAGGAAGCAAGTTCACTCTTGAAGATCACAAACTGTTTTTTTTTAATTCGCTCTCTGAGTACCGAGAGGATACAAGCTCACTCTTGCAGATCACAAACTGTTTCAGCTTGAATTCGCTCTCTAAGTACCGAGAGGAAGCAAGTTCACTCTTGCAGATCACAAACTGTTTTTTTTTTAATTCACTCTCTGAGTGCCGAGAGGAAGCAAGTTCACTCTTAAAGATCAAGAAATGTTTGAACATGAATTTACCCTTTCACTTCTGATATAAAACAAGCTCACTCTTGAAGATCACAAAATGTTTCAGCTTGAATTCACTCTCTGAGTGCCGAGAGGAAGCAAGTTCACTCATAAAGATCAAGAAATGTTTGAACATGAATTCACCCTTTCACTTCTGATATAAAACAAGCTCACTCTTGAAGATCACAAAATGTTTCAGCTTGAATTCACTCTCTGAGTGCCGAGAGGAAGCAAGTTCACCCTTGCAGATCACAAACTGTTTTTTTTTAATTCACTCTCTGAGTCCCGAGAGGAAGCAAGTTCACTCTTAAAGATCAAGAAATGTTTGAACATGAATTTACCCTTTCACTTCTGATATAAAACAAGCTCACTCTTGAAGATCACAAACTGTTTCCGAAGTTCACAAACTATGCCGAGAGGAAGCAAGTTCACTCTTAAAGATCAAGAAATGTTTGAACATGAATTCACCCTTTCACTTCTGATATAAAACAAGCTCACTCTTGAAGATCACAAACTGTGCCGAGAGGAAGCAAGTTCACTCATAAAGATCAAGAAATGTTTGAACATGAATTCACCCTTTCACTTCTGATATAAAACCAGCTCACTCCTGAGGATCATAAACTGTTTCAATGTGAATCCACTCTCTGATTATCGGAAGAAAAAAATCTCACTCGTAAAGATCAAGAACTGTTTAAACGTGATTTTACCCTTTCAGTACCGACATAAAACAACTTCACTCCTGAGGATCATAAATTGTTTTTTAAACCGAATCCACCCTCTGAGCACCGACAGGAAAGAAGATCTCTTTTGAGTATCATGAGCTGTTTTAACTCTGAGAGTACCGAGAGGATACAAGCTCACTCCTGTTAATCATGAAATGTTTCAATGTGAACTCATCTTCTGTGTACCGATAGCACACAAGTTCTCTCTTGAGGCTCATAAACTGTTTAGCATGAATTCCCTCTTTGAATACTGAGGTGAAACAAGCTCACTGTTGAAGATCATGAACTGTTTCAGCGTGAACTCACTCTCTGAGTACCGACAGAGAACAACAGCATCCCTGCAGATTTCTGAATACCAATGTACCTTTGAATATAAGTTCCTCTTAAACCATTCAGTTTTTGACCGAAAGTCACTACTGTGACCAGCTACGCAGGCCAATAAATCCGCCTTCCTTCCTTCGTCTTTTGAGACAGAAATAAATGAGCTACCATCAAACGCTCTCTCTTTGCTTGGCGGAGTGATCTCCTTTAGGTAACTCTTTTCTTCCTTTTCTCTTTTATCCAAGGAAGTATTATAGTCTTTCGTCTTTATTTTGGAAGTTCATAAGTTCTCCTGGGTATTTGTTTGAGATGTTATAGTTTCTAATTCAGTCAGCATCTATGCATTGACGTCCGCCTGACGTTCTTCTAGAGCTGATTTTGATAAAACCCGATTTTCATTATTTAAATTTTCAAAGAATTCATTAGGAAAAGGTTTTGAAAGAAAATAATGTTTGAATATCATAAAAATCAGTCAATTTGTTAAGTCTCCAATGATTTACACGTGCATCCAAATAAAGTAGGCTATGTTTTTTGGACTCGGGGAAAATGAAAACTGAATTGAAAACTATTATGTGTAAAAACTGTTATATTATTAGTTAAATAAACGCTTTGGAAGATATCACGCGCATGCGTTCAGGTGCAGATAGATGATCCTCATATGTACGTTTCACATAATTATAATTATTATTGCAAAAACATTATATTTTATTGATATTGTGATGAATCATTCGACACGTACAAAGTCTCGTGCGTTAAAGTAATATATCACAATTACTTCAATGATAAAACAATCGTTTATCTCAGCGTTATCGTGTACAATAAAAATTGTATATTAAAAGCTAAAATTACAGTATTAACGAACCGAGTGATTATTAGAAATGTTGTTTCGTAATGTTAAAAGTTGTAAAAATATTACACAAAATGTCTGATATTTAAGTATTTCTACTAAAAATCAGACCAGGAAGCTACATAAACACACCCAAAAATCAACCTAAGATTTTAGCATTAAATTAAATGAAGACTCAAGTCAGTGCAGTTAACAAAGAAATGAAAGATATTTTCAGTTCACAAGAAAAATATAAATAACAACACAAATTCGACGGCGGACATGGTTTTTCGATTTTACACCGGAACCATATTTTTTTCAAAATTACTAGACGGACTTCTGTCGTGAATACGTGACTAAAATGTTAGCGAAATCTCACGTATTGAATTTGAGACATTAGGTTTTATTTTTTCGCTAGTTCCCAAACCCGATTTTTGGCCGAACCTTAAGCCTATGTTTTGTTTGTGTACATTTGAGCGAAACTAGATCGAAAATTTGTTTTTAAGATTTTCACAAATTGTTGGTCTAATTGTCAAAGGATTATTTCAATAAAAATTTTTATGTGCTGGTACTATTGGATTCTATCCGCTATCTCTTGCAAATGCAGAAGCGCCATAACTGCTAAAAAGTTGTAAAACCCTTACAATAAGGATTATTAGAAGACATATATAAAAAAACCAATAAAGAACGCTAAATTTTCAAATCAGTGCGTTTTTTTTTACTGTAATATAAAGAGTATTAAATTCTTATTTATATTAATAGGTTAATATATGCTATATTTATATGTTAATAGGTTATAGGTTAATAGGTAATATGTTAATAGGCTATATTAGGTTAATAACACTTAAGAAATGGTTTTGGCGTTATATTTTTTCTTTCTTGAAAATAATTTTTCCAGCACCATTTTTCGTACCGTAATTGTAAAAAGAAATTTTTTTACAAAATTCAAAAATTAAATCTGTTACACATACTAAACCTATAAAATGAGATACTTAACACACACTTTTATATTAACAAATATAGAGTAAACTGGAATATAGATTCAATATGGCTGACAGGGCCTATAAACACTTAATTTGTACAAAATTTTATGAAAATCGTTATTTATTCAAATAAATTGACAAGCATTCAACAAAAAATCACTCTTTTGCACTCACTAGACACCCAAATAAACCGACAGGTATTTAACAAAAAAAATCACTTTTTTACACTCGGTATGCACCCAAATAAATCGACAGGTATTCAACAATAAAAAATCACTTTTTGCACTCGGTATACCCAAATAAAGCGACGGGTATTCAACAAAAATCACTTTTTTGTACTTGGTATATACCCAAATAAATCGACAGGTATTCAACAATAAAAAATCACTTTTTTGCACTCGGTATACCCAAATAAAGTGACGGGTATTAAACAAAAAAAATCACTTTTTTGCATTCGGTATACCCAAATAAAGCGACGGGTATTCAACAAAAAAATCACTTTCTTGCATTCTGTATACCCAAATAAAGCGACGGGTATTCAACAAAAAAATCACTTTTTTACACTCGGTATACCCAAATAAAGCGACGGGTATTCAACAAAAGAATCACTTTTTTGCACTCGGTATACATCCAAATAAAGCGAAGGGTACTCAACAAAAAAAATCACTTTTTTGCACTCTGTATACCCAAATAAATCGACAAGCATTCAACACAAAATCACTTTTTTTTGTATTCAGTAGACCTGAACACAAAAACCATAAATATTTCAAACTTTTTTGACGTTTTTGTCATAAAAGCCATATTTTTACAAATTTCGTTCAAAAAAAAAAGTAAAACTGATTGTTATATCATTGAAAAGGTTTAATTTAAAAAAAGGATATTTTAGTGAATGAAAAGTTTCGAAACCACGGTAACCTTCACAAATCGAGTTCAAAAGACTACCAGACGGAATAAAATAGGTCATAATCCTAATTATTTAAAAAAAGTTAAAAGTAAATCATATTAAAGATACTAAACCCACAATAAAAACTGAACTAATCGTCCTAAATATTTCTTTAACTCTCGGTGAGTTTACATAAAAAAATAATTAACAAACTGTAACTGAAATGTGTATTCAGATCGAACAAACTGATTGTTAAATATTCAACAATCCAAGATGGATAACTGTAATGTAATACTTTGCATGTTGTTAGTAAAATGGCGGATGATATAGGACGACGGTTCTATGTAGAAACAAACGCTAAGTTAATGAAATTTTTTACTCATGCAAGTTGCCGTTTGTAATAGCCATTATTTTCATTAAAATAAGAATAATATCGACTTTTGTGTGTATTACTTGTATAGGCCTATGTAATTATAGAGCGCCGGGTAACCGAGCTTCGATCCGTGTTTAAAAAGATAGATAAACAAATAAATCTTCTTGAATAATATCAATTTAATATTAAAATATAATCGATATTTAGAATTTGTCCTAAAACAAGGTCCTACACTAGTTAATCTCTCTGTATGCTCTCTCCCGACTGACAGAATCAACGCAGAGCAAAAACTGGTAAACCTAAAGTTTCGGAATTTTAATGAATGTTTTTTCCATAACGTAGACGCTTAATAAGAAAGGATTTTGCAAAATTCAACCCCTAAGGGGTAAAAATGCGGTACAACAGTTTTTATTGGAAAAATATTTTTTTGTCAGATCTTTTTTAAAATTTACATAATTACACTTAAAGTTTTGAAATATATGTTTCACCATTTTCCAAAATTTATCCCCTAAAGGGATTAAAGAAATAGAAAATGTAAAAAAGTACGTATAAATTTTTCCATTGGAAAAATATTTTTGATCGTATATTCTAGAAATATACTCTGAAATTTTATCGGATTTTCTTAAAATAAAAAAATAATTAAACACAAATTATAAAATCGTAATTTAGCATTTTCTAAAATAATAAACAATTTAAAAAAATATTAAATTTAGAATAACCACTAAAGTCCCATCCGGGTTACATTATGACATTTTGGAAATTCTAATTCCATTGCAAGATGTTTGTAGTCAATGAAACATATAAAATTTCTAATATAATATTTTTTTCCATATTCACTGTGAAATAATAACGAGTTTCGTGAACTATATGATTGTGTTTTTTTTAATATATTTCTTTATAAATTATGATTATATTACTGAAACAGTTTACGTTTCGTGGGCAAAGCCGCGATGGGTAATGCTAGTTATTAATACAGACTTATAGACACGTGTTAAACGAGTTTTTCTAATTAAAGTGAATTTTACAAAAAATGGAAGCCACCAAGATTTATTATTTGAACCAAAATATTGTAAATTCCAAAATTATATCAAAAGCAGGTAGAGCAGTTATTGGAAAAAAGGCACCACGTGTTAATTATTATAGGATTATAATAAAACTACTATTTAGGAGTTATAAAATTAATTATACTCCTTTTATAACTTTTATAACTTCTTAGCGAATTCCCGATAGAAAATAAGCTCATGCTGCCATCACAATAAAACCCAGATTTGGGACTTTGAAACCCGTTATTATGACCTCCGGATCACTTTTTGAAGTCATAAAAAATTTGAAGACAGTGCGTTCGCAATTTTGGGCCGATTTTTTTCAAATATGGCACAAAAATCAAACTTGATAGTCACATTCGTTGCTCAGGAGAACAGTTCAGTGGTACTCATTTAAAATCTAAAAATATTCATAATTTTTAACTTTGCGTTTTTTTTAAAAATCTGATTTCACACTCGTATCCAGTGTGAAGATATTCACACATTAGCATTTTGGATTTTCGAATTACATTTGAAAACACGAAACGAACCTGACGGCGGTCAGGGTTACTTTCGTATTTTAATTGTAATTTGAAAGCTTAAAATACTAATTTATGCAGATTTTAAAGCTGGTCGTTGTGATAAAATCAGAGTTCAAAAAAATAAGGTGACGATACTTTTTTTTGGATATTCTCTCCTATCACGTCAACAAGACAGCTGCGTGCTAAGGTTATTGTAAAATTTAACATCAACATAACGGTTTGTAAAATAGTTATCTTTGTTCACAAATAACCCAGTCATTACAAGCAATTTGTAACATTCAAAAGAAAATAATATACATTAGTAGGGCCTAACTGCGAGGGTGGGGGGGATCACAGTTCTTACACAAAACTTGACCCTCCTAAAAGACAGTACGTGTATATGAATATCTTACTAATGTTTACTAATGTTTTTAATAAGATAAACTGTTACTTACGTGATTAAGAATAATACACGGGTAATTAAAACTTTCTATGCCAAATTCCATTGTGAGTAATTGTTGTGGTTTAATGATAATAAATTTTCTATCATTTCCAGATTCGATGTGATAATGAATCAGATCTTTATACTGGTACTGCAAATATTTTAGCCGAGTAGCCACTTAATGTGGAGCGGACTACGGATTCAAAACATAACCTAAAGTTTTTAATGTAAGTGCTGCCTCTGAAGCGAAGCGACACCACTTGATTCTGCTCAGCTCCATTTTGCTTTACGTGGCCGCACTTACAAACAGTAATGGCGTAGTCAGCGCAACTCCGCTCTTAAGATAAAAATATACTAGCTCACAAACTATAGTACTAAAAGTAACCTATTCCATGAATTAGTTATAAAAACTGTTGAAAGTTAGTTGACGTTCAAGCTGAACATGTTTGTGTTTGTACTCAAAAAAATTCTGTAAGAGAGTCAGTCTGGTCTCGCTGTTGGTAGTGCCAACACGCAAGTGTTTAAAGATGTATCCATACAGAGCTCATGTTGTTCATGCATTGTTACCTGAAGACGATGTAAAAATTTCTGTCCGTGGTTCATATCCTCTGTAACGCCCGATGGAGAATAGCTCAGTGATTGGTTCTGATCTGACGAAGCACGGTTTTATCTTGATAGATAAGTAATATCATATTTGTGCTAAAAACAATCCACACCAGATACACGAGTGCACCCTGCACTCACAAAAATTAGGCGTTTGGTGTGCAATGTCACGAAGTCAAATCGTAACATTTTTTCATGACACGGTAAACGCTACATTCAGATTGTGCAACAGTTCATGAACACCATTCCTGCAGACCTGCTGCAGTACACGTGGTTTCAGCAGGACGATGCAGTGCTCATGCAGCCAAGAACGTGACTTTTATTTTCGTGAACAAAGGGGATGCGGCCTCCTCGGTCCCCTGATTTAACGCCACTTTTATTTGTGTGGATACATTAAGGTCGCTGCTTGCAAAACTCGTCCTCATGCCATTCCCGAATTTCAAAAAGAAATCAAACTATGTGTCGCTGCTGTTTGTCAACAAACGTGTGTTTAATAACATACAACGTGGTATTCAGTTGTGTGAATAGCATAATACAGACCAATTCTACAGTTTTTTTTAACTAACTCATAGAACAATGTAACTTTCTTAGTTCCTCATGTGGTTATGTCACTTGTTGAACATTTTATATAATACTTTATACCTAGTTCTGTTAAGTATCGGTTACCTGTGATAATTATTATATAATATTTCATTACCAAAAGTCAATAACAACAATCCTTCTCAGTCCCTAAAAAAAGTGAATTCACTAAATCCAGTTCGATAAAGAAAGAAAAGAGCTCACATTCCTACATAAAGTTTCGGTAAGTGAGTGCAAAAGGTCCTCCGTGGACCAAATAAATAAATAAATAAAACGCCCGAAACGCACCAGACTGTATAAATTATGTCACTTGTGCAGAAAAACTGTTACGCACTCTATCGGAAAACTGTTCAACTAACAGCAACTGTTTTAAACCAAATCCAGATGGTAAATAACGGAACGATGAAAGCAACATTTTAAAGAATAAACTGATTGAATTTCGGTCGCCAAAGTGATCGACAACTGGCCGGAATTTTAAAAAAATATTTGGTCTCTTTTTGCAGAATTCATAAATGTGTACAAGCGAAAATATATATTCCTAGAAAGTGGGGAGGATTTCCATTAATGTTAATAAAAAAAGGGGATCACCAGTCGTATTTTATGTTTTGCAACGGGTTTTAGAATGCTAATTTAGAACCACTGCGTTACTGAACTGTTAGTGCTGTTTCTTTCTACAAACATTTGTATTGGATGTAGAGAAGTCTTTGCTTTAATAGTTTTGCGTAATATTGAAACTATTCGTAGAAAGGAATAGCATTAACGTTAATGTATGTAAAAATGACATCTACATGAGTTTCAAACATAAAGTTTCTCCATTTTAATGTTTTATTAGTAGGCCTAATGAATAATAACCACTGCAATTAGGCTAATTAAACTATTTTTTGAACATTTTTTAAACAAACATTCGTTATCTAACCAATCGACTTACGTTATCGATTTCAAAATAGTAATATCACGACAAGCGGGTATCTCGCTGACTTTAAGTTAGCGATATTTTAATAACAATTATTGTAGGCCTATCATTATTTACGGTGGCCACCAAATGCGGAGCGCAGCAAACTAAGCATTCAAAACCAAACCTATTGTTTTTAATGTAAAGTGCTGCTACTGAGAGGGACGCCGCTTGACTCTCCTCAGATCTGTTACGCTTTTAGTGGCCGCACTTGTATTAAAAACAATAGGTTATATTTTGAATGCGTAGTCCATTGCACATTTGGTAGCTATCCGGCTGTACACTTATTTTATCTACTGTTTTATTATCATAATCAACATTAAAATTTGTATAAATTAGTAACTTAAATTTTCAAATTGCCGTAGAAAAACGAAAATGGATTATGAAAATTATAATTCTTCTAACATTTGGAATAGCCAATTAAATCTCCCAGTTAATTAACAATTAATTACGAAACTTTTTAACGGTTTCTACTAGAGAACTTGTCAAAGCTATTGCCAAAATCAGTTTTGGGGTCAACTTTTAATCAAATTACTATTTAAAACTGTAAAATTACAATTAAAATACATTTATATAACCAAAAATGATTTATAGATCAGATTTAGGGCTCGTTTTAAGGACTTTGGTATGGATCTTACCATGATGGCCGTTCTATGTCTTAATGGAAATTCGCTAATAACTTTTGTAATTAATAACGTCTGTCACGTTCACCTGAGTTTAATTCCATGCGGTGTTGTTGAATTCACGCAGTTTATGTTGTACGCACATAAGTTACATAAAACTACTGCACATTTTTAAACTGTAAAATTTATTTTAATCCTGTTTAAAATTAAAACGCAAATAATCTGGCAGAACAGTTCGTTGAAACCAAAATGAATTCTCGCAGTTTATGTTGCACACACGTAAGTTACATAAAACTACTGCACATTTTTAAACTGTAAAATTTAATCCTGTTTAAATTAAAACGCAAATAGGCTGGCAGAACAGTTCGTGGAAACCAAAATGAATTCACGCAGTTTATGTTGCACACACGTAAGTTACATAAAACTACTGCACATTTTTAAACTGTAAAATTTAATCCTGTTTAAATTAAAACGCAAATAGGCTGGCAGAACAGTTCGTTGAAACCAAAATGAATTCTCGCAGTTTATGTTGCACACACGTAAGTTACATAAAACTACTGCACATTTTTAAACTGTACAATTTAATCCTTTTTAAATTAAAACGCAAATAGGCTGGCAGAACAGTTCGTAGAAACCAAAATGAATTCACGCAGTTTATGTTGCACACACGTAAGTTACATAAAACTACTTCACATTTTTAAACTGTAAAATTTAATTTAATCCTGTTTAAAATTAAAACGCAAATAATCTGGCAGAACAGTTCGTTGAAACCAAAATGAATTCACGCAGTTTATGTTGCACACACGTAAGTTACATAAAACTACTGCAAATTTTTAAACTGTAAAATTTAATCCTGTTTAAAATTAAAACTCAAATAGGCTGGCAGAACAGTTCGTTGAAACCAAACTAATTAGATATGTATACAACACACTGTATATGCAAATAAGTATCTGGGTGGAAGTGTGAGTGTGGGAGCGTCGGTAATATAAAACTATAGATTTTATTAGATGCGGATATTTAGAATTAACATTACATGCCGGATATTGGATTTAATTATCGCCAACATTTCCAAAAACTGAAATAACTGACGATCTGACCGCCAGATAGCGTTCGTTAGCAAGCAGTGTGTTGTGGGATAACCTCGGAATAGGTCCTACTGAATATTTACTGTGAAGCCGTATTCAATTTATTGAAAATGTTTTATAATAGTGACTTTTACAGTACCGTAAACTTCGTCAATAACAAGTGGAATCCGAATTGATGTAAGTTGAATTGATTTTAATTTAAAATATCAATTCTATATAGGTATGCTTAGATCATTATTTCTATTACAAAAACAGACATCGTATTAAAACCCAGACCCGGGACCTCATCTCTAGAATGTTTGATCCAATTTGTTTCAAACTTTGCACAAAAATCGATATCAGTTTAAGAAATGGTGATATAGCAAGTCCATTACATTTTTATATATTTAAAAAAAATATTGTTTGTAATAAGCTTTGAATTGCTTAATTAGTACTTTCAATGTAATTTGAAATTTCAAAATGCTATTATATTCAGATTTTAATTTTAATCATGACGATGAAATCTGATTTTCAAAACAGTATAAGATAAAAAAGATGATTCTTAAAAAAGTACACGTGTGGAACTCTCTGAGCTACCGACAGAAAGCGAAGCTTTTGTTAATGATATTTTTGCTGAATATACGAGTATAATAAGTTTCAAGTATGTTTACAAATATCTTGTTTTGTTTAAATATATAAACAAGTAAACATAGCTTAGATATTATTTACTGTCAGTTGTTTTATATTAATCCGTAACGATCAGCTGATTTCATTGAACAGCTGATAGGCTATAATAAGTTTTAGGTTATGTTGTTGAAAACTAGCAATATTAACAACAATTATTATAAAAGTTTATGTTAATTTCGAATTATTATAAACAATTACAACGCGCACGTGTTTTTCAACTAAGAAAAAATACCGAAACCAAAACAACACAACTTTTTCATATAATACGCGTGTACTGTTATCGAAAAGCAGGAAGAAAAGAAAGAGACAGAAATAGAGAGAAGAAATTTGTTTGTTTGTTCGTTCCATATTTCCGTTCGGCAGATTATTTTTTTATTTACTCAGCTCGCCAAAGCTAACAGTAAAAGCTTCGCTTCAAAAATTGGCTTCCATCATGTCAGCGAAACAGCTGCGATTACTGAACTTTTCTGTTCATCATATAGAGAGTTTTTCTTTCCCTAGGACATTTCCTTCCGTATTTCGACCATTTAAATTATAATTACTCCTTAATGTTGGATATTTGTGTTATTATCATTTTTTATGTTAAAAGACTTTTTATCAGCTCGCGTTCCCTCGTACCTAATTTAAATTACAAAACTAGTTTATTTAGTTTTAAGTTTGTTCTTTTTTTTTTCTTAACATTCATACTTTAGGCTATACCAGTTAGACTAATGATGACGAAAGATCAACGTTAACGATAACGGTAAAACAACGACAGTAACTGCGTCTCGAACCTATAACAATGAGGTCGCACTTCAGAGACACAGCAGACTGAGTTTAAAATTGGACACTAAAAGCGAGTTGATTAAAAATAATAATAGCGACACGCATCTGTCTCGCTGACCTGATAGAAGCGAATTTTTTATCATAAATTTTTTTAAATATTTTTTTTATTGTTCCATTGTTCCACTTTTTTAAATATCTGTTCTTACAGAAATAATCACTATTAAATCTTAATGTATTAATATCGTAGACCTTAATATTAAATTTAAAAAACAAAAAAATGAACCCTGACCGATGTTAAAATCATTTTCTTAATTTTAATGGTATTTGAAGATTCGAAGTACTAATTAATGTAGATTATAACGCTGGTTTACGATGGTGAAATCAGATTTTAAAAAAAGATTCAGAAAAATAATATATATATATATATATATATATATATATATATATATATATATATATATATATATATATATATATATATACATATATATATATATACACGTGTGTGTGTATGTGTGTGTGTGTGTGTGTGTGTGTGTGTGTGTGTGTGTGTGTGTGTGTGTGTGTGTGTGTGTGTGTGTGTGTGTGTGTGTGTGTGTGTGTGTGTGTGTGTGTGTGTGTGTGTGTGTGTGTGTGTGTGTGTGTGTGTGTGTGTGTGTGTGTGTGTGTGTGTGTGTGTGTGTGTGTGTGTGTGTGTGTGTGTGTGTGTGTGTGTGTGTGTGTGTGTGTGTGTGTGTGTGTAACTACGTCCTACGCCTCCTCAAACAATAATCTAGAGGTCAGAATCTAAGCTCACGGTCCCGGGTCATACCATGATGGCTGCTCCAATAGCTCATATTCTAATAGAAAATCGCTAATGACAATATTTAAAATATATTATTTCCATATTCCTTTTCTTAATAACGACGACATTTATTAGTTTGTTCAACAAACTGAGAACAAATTAAACGATCTCAACTACGTGTGTGTTTAACATAATAACAAAGAACAAACAGCTGATATTATTAAGGCAACAATAGCCCCCTACAGCCTTATGATTGTGCTAAGTCACTCATCACTAGCGCTACGGGTGTCAATCACAGCCATTATACGGGTATTACTTATTGCTTTCTTTTTCTTCTTGATTTCTGCCGGCAGACAACGATGTCCATAGATCACCGAAGTAATTAGAAAATTAATATTAGAAATTTGGTAAGGATAAAAGATTGCTCATGATAATCAACTTTACTGATTAGTTAAGTGACTCATAAGGTTTGGCATGTTGTAGTGGTTTGCCAAGATGTTTGTATTACTAGAGAATTTCCATTTGAAAATGAGCTATTGCAGAGGCCATCATGGTAATATCCACATCCGAACCATCAAATGCTCATTCTGACTAGATCGCTTTTGTCAGGTGATCTATTATAATAGTATTCATTATACAATATAACTACCAATTAACAATTAATTAAAACATCATAGTTACAATAATTACTTTACTTGTTTGTATTAATCGTGTGAAACATAAAAATACTTCAAGGTTAACAGTTAAGATACAATTGGTAATGTTTATTTGATGGAGCGAAGTTTTTAATGTAAGCTTTGGCGAGAAGAGTGAATAGGAAAAACGTCTGCTGAAGAGAAGATTTTGTTTTTGTTACTTTAAGGCGAAAAGCACATTGAGGCTATTATCGCCTCCCTAAATGTAAGTGTGAGTGTAAAGTGTTAAAGCCGTAAGTGTAGTGTTGTAAGTTTAAGTGTGTGTTAGACTCGGGTACCGCGAGGGACGTTTAAATCCTCTCAATAGGTGCTAGTCTGCACCCCCTTGCGATATGTAACACCTCTGAACAGAAGAATATAACGGAAATATGGAACGAACAAACAAACGAATTTCGTCTCTATTTCTGTCGCTTTCTTTTTTTCCCCCATTTTCGACAACAGTACACGTGCATTACATGTTAATGTTGTGTTGTTTTGGTTTCTGTATTTTTCCTTAGTAGAAAAACACGTGCAAGCACTGAAGGATTAAACAATATTGTGGGTGAAGGCGGTCGGTTGGATGACCACATTAATTTAAAAGAGGGCCACCTAGGGTATGGAAATTTTTAAATAGCTTTAAAAACTAGCACTATTAAAAATAAGTGTAAAAATTCACTCCATTTTAAACAAAAAAAATTAAATGTTCTTAGATTTCTAACTTTTAAAACTTTTGCAAAACTAGCTGCATTTATGTAACTTCTCCTCTTCTGAATATATTAATTTATAATAATATTGTTATACTAAGCAAGTCCAGTTAAGCGTCACAACAGTTTCTCAACCAAGTTTTGATCAATATTAGAGTCGTGAAAGGTCTTTCTGCTGTTACAGTTAACGCAGGAAGAGAAGAGAGTACCAACATAAAATATTTAATCGATTAACCCCGTTCTCACCCTACATACAAGTATTTCAAAGAGCACAGACTTACATACGGACAAAACTTCATGTACATACAAAGTTGAGATCGGGATAGTGTGACGGGTTTCGGAAATCTCAGAGGCCTTGGATACCTCTTTGACTTTTTCCCTTGAAGCTGCGATATTTCCACTTCTAGGAAGTCAAATAGGATCTTTTACATTTTTTATTTTATTTCTTTTGTCTCGGGAGGGGCGATTGTCCCTTCGTCCCCTCTTTAATCCGTCCTTGTGTGCAAGTTATAAAAATTTGAACTAAAAGTTTATAATAATTGTTGTTCATATTACCAGTTTTTAAAAACATAACCTAAAACTTATATAGCCAGCTGTTCAATGGAAACAGCTGATCGTTACGAATTAATATAAAACAACTGATCTTTTACTATAACTACAGTAAATAATATCTACTCTAGGTTTACGTATTTATTTATTTAAACAAAACAAGATATTTGTAAACATATCTTCAAACTAATTATATATTCAGCAAAGATATCATTAACAAAAGCTTCGCTTCTGTCGGTAACGTCTCGAGTTTCATACGTGTATTTTTTTTTTGTTATATTATATACATCGTAAGCAATTGCAATACAACCTCAACGGAAAAAGTATCACCGAAGTGTTAGCTGTACTGCAAAATCAGCTGTTTGGGTGAACATTAAACTACATGTTTCCCCCGTATTATCATAGCGTAACAATATTCTAGTATTCGCAATTATCGTTCGATTTGATTCATATTTGGCACAAAAATTTAAAACATTGATATTTGGACACTGATTTCACTATCGTAATCAACTTTATAATTGATGTAAATTTTACAAAATTTTGAAATCCCATTGAAAATACAAAGTAAGATTCATTTTCCATATTTGCAATGTAATTTGAAAATCTAAAGTACTAATTTACGCTGAATTAACGTCAATTACGATGATGAAATCAAATTTCTAAAAAACTAAAAGATAGAAAATACATTGTGATATTTTTACTATTTGGAAATTTGCTTCTATTAGGGCCACGTCTGGGAGACAAATGCTTATTAATAGTTATTTTTAATTAAATTTATAACTGTGTACATGAAATTTAAAAATGGAAACAGCCTAATAAGTAAATTAACAAAACACAACATTAGACTTGATTTGGTGTACACCTCGATTACGTGAAACGTTTCAAATCGCTACTATCGATATTCTAATAAAAGTTCAGGCGTTAAAAAAATAATAAAGAACAAGATGAATATTAAAGTAGAAGACGAATAAAGTGGTCTCACATTTTAATCCATTGTTCCACGAACTAACTGTCAGATTTCAATAACATAAACCCGCATTAATGTAGAACTTAATCCTCAGCCTTCCTAATTGGTACAATCTCAGCCCATCTACAATCCTTAAAACAAAACATCACATCAACTTTGCTGTTCTCTCTTTGTTGTTCTAGTTAGGTTTTTTTGGTCCTCCATGGGTGGCCACCCTGACAAGCAGTCGTACCAATTATCACCTACCAATCCGGCCAACTATGCGCCTGGTAAAATAAGAAATGTTTAAATTGTCACGACAGGACCTCGGATCAAGTTGTCGGTTGCGGACATTCCCGACCCCGTGTTGTTTGTTTTTATTTTGTAATTTAAAAGTTTATGAATTTAAATAAAAGATACGGTTCATTGGTAGCCATTAATTGGGATAAAATTAAAAATTATAGCAATGGTGCATCTTGGGTAAATTACACAAACTTTCTCTTATTCAATAGAATTCCTTCAAAAAGACAGAAAATCGGACTAATTTTTTAAAAATCGGTTCAGGTTCTATTTAAAATTCGTTTACCGTGTAGATTTATAACTCAAATCTGTGCACTGAATTAAAAAAAATACAGTTCTAAAGTAAATTGAAAAAACAAAACAAAAAACTCTATGACTCCACTACCGTATGCTTCAAATATTTCGAAATTTGATCAAAATCGACAGACACGATTTTTAGAAAATCCTAGTTGACCAACTGTATGCCAAATTGCGTTAACATCGGCCATGTAATTTAGTCTCCAGCGATGACAGAACCTGCGCGCGCGCGCGCATAAACTAATTTCCAAAAAATAACAATACGAAAATTATTTTTCTTATTTTACATATTTTTTTTAATTCGATTTCACAATAGCGTTAAAGTCAGCATTAAATTCTAATTTTAAATTACACGGAAAATGCGAAAATAAACCCTGACAGTCGTTAAATTTATTTTCGTATTTTTAATGTAATTCGAAAAATGCAGACTGATTCGGGCAAACTGTAACGCTGATTACGATAGTAAAACCAAATTTTTAAAAAATTGAAAGTAAAAAAATTATGTTGACATTTGGAATAGGCGCCATTTTGAAACGGTTGAACGGATTTTGCTGGCAAAATCGATTTTCATGCTAAGTTTGAATAAAATCGAACCAAAAAATGCGAACACTTAGAGCGTTAATACGCAAAAAGAACAAAAAAAACACTCGTATAATATATATATATATATATATATATATATATATTATTTATTAAACATCGTATGGCACATCAAAAAGTGATCTAGAAGTCAGGATCAAAGGCTTACTTTTAGGTCCCGTTCAGCGTCTTGCCATTAATGGCCGTTCCAGCAGTTATGTTCTTTAACATTTACACCAATTAAAATTCAAAAGTTCCCTGTACTAATGAAATCCCGCCTAAACCTCAGCGTATACATGTCTCCGTGTAAAACTGTGTACATATGTTCAGCGACCTCTGACCCGTCCCTCAACGGTTAACTGCGATATAAAAAGCACGCTTTATTCCAGCCCGCGACAGCTACCGGAATCCTGGGCACACTAATTGAAACTCGAGTTAACGATCACGTCAATTCCACAAACGGTTGATTCAATTTATTCACCACACGTTTGCGTTTGCTGGATACTGAAAGTGAGACAAGGATTTTATTTGAACTTCTGATTCAGTTTTATATTCTATATTTCTCGTTTTATGTCGCTAATTAAAACATTAATAATTTATCATGGGTATTTTATAACAATGGAGCATTTGTGCTCCAGGGAGCTACAATACAAGATGCGAAAAATATAAATATTAAAAAACAAATCATGAAGTTCGTTTTTTGAAAGAAAAAGAAAAAATTGTAGAATATAGACAAATTCCGTTGATAGCACGGTTGTTGTCAGAGAACAATTAGAAATTAGTTGTGTGCTCGAGAAAGAGAATAACTGTGAAATTATTAAAGTGATTTATTTATTTTTAGCTATTTTTTATCGAGGTAAGTCCTAGACCCAGGACTTTTTTCCGAGTAGGGAAAACCCTTTACTTAACCAGCGGTCGGCAAACTTTAGAGCTTGAAGGACCACTAAATGTAGCCTATAATTTTTATTTGGCGTACCACCAACTGTATGGGTTTAGCAAAAGGAGGCTGTAATGTATTCATAGAAAAATAATCAGAAACTTATATTTTATTAGTACAAAATGTACATATTAAAAGTAAAAAAGTTATATTGTAATTTTTAAAAAAACTTGAGTTCACTCATGCATTACACTTACAATAAATAATCATCTGTTTTTTCTGCGGACCACCAAAACATTTTCCGTGGACCACCATTTGACGACCTCTGCACTAAACCCTAAACCACCTTTCTCTCAACTGACATAAGTACTACCTCAAAATCATGTTACCGCATTATTTCCAACATAGATGCCTGTTCTTTGCCCATACACTAACTTATCTTGTTACGTAATACAGTTTCTGCAAACGAACAAACGTGGCTCCAGATGACCATATTTTGGGTCATCTTTGGCGATATATTGTCAGACTATAGTTGACCAGAGTCCTAACTTTTTTTCCTTCGAAGAATTGTATCCAGAGCATTAACCTTTTTTGAGCCGCCATACTGGTACTCTGAGACCGACATCTTTCTCCCCCTCCCCTGTGTGAGTACTATTGGGAGTACCAGCAGCTGTTAACTGTCTCGCTACTGAGCAAGGTTATTATACGAGAATTAATCTCGCAATCTATCTGCCTCATTTTCTTACTATAGTCTTACGGCTTCTCCTTTTAATGATGATCAAAGCCCATAACTTTAACTTCCTTCCTTTTCTTTGTTTAAGAACGACTCTCGCCGTTCCTTAGCCACATGTGTATCGGAGACACGTCTGCGAAGACCATTCGGTACGCATCGGCCACCCTGAGTGCAACTCTTCCTTGGACACCAGTTACCTTCCGATTCTTTTCCTTTTTTAAAGTATCTGCCACGACCTCACTACCGTACGTATTGATGGAAGGCAACACGTCATAAGCAGTCTTCTTTTGCTGGTCCACCCACGTTTTTTATTATGCTGCTACGATTTGCATCCACCCTTACTGATTTTTCAGCTGATTCCCAAAGTTAAGATCCTGGATCTTAGATTAGAATAAATTAGCTTTGAGGTTATGGGATTCAGTGATAACTGCCACCCTAATCAAAGGACCCCTATTGTTAAAACTGAGCCTTTTGGATTGTAGTTCAGTAACCTGGTGCCTCAAATGAGTGTATCAGTCCACTGACTAACTTGTTCTGCTGGAGATTCTCAGGGTTCTGAAAACCAAATACCGTTTGTCTCCTGCCAGCAACAACCTCGCCATCATAGATTATGTGGCCTGCAGTGGTACATTCTTATCCTGTTCATACGCACCCCCAGATCACAGTACTCTGGTTTTTCTGGGTTGCGTTCTACCTAGAATATAATATTTCTGGCTTACAGCCCAGTCTTGGAGTACATGTCTCGTCAGCTCTGTCATCGTAACCCCATAAGGGTTGTGTTTCTCAAACGTCAAGTGTGAACCCTGAGAGGTCTTTTGTTTCTAGGTTTACTTAGATGCACTTTTGTTCCGCCTCCTCTCTTGTCAGTTTGCGCTCCCGGTAAATCTATAAACTTTTGTCTGATTTGAGATAGGCCATAGATTTTTTTAATCCCATCTTTTTCTACTGCAAATTGAATAGTTCCATCTAGCGTCCCTACAGGGGGGTTTCATAAAGTTGAATAAAACCCAATTTGTTTTCTTCCAAGTTATTTTTACTCTCCAGATCATCAAAATCCCACAAGTAGCTAGAGAAATAATATGTTTACCCATAAAGAGCCCTGAATATATAGATAAGACTAGATTAAAATCCAGAATCTGTATACTTGAGCTCAGCATCCTATTAGTCGCCAGCCTTCAGCGTTTTCTGTTCCAACTCGGCTTAGGATGAAGGGATCTAACCCAAGAGTGGATAGATGGAAAGAGGTTAGATCCAGCTGGGGCACCTCGGGGTTGCCAAACCCGTACTCACAATGTGGGGGCCCTATAGGGCAACGTTAAATTAGTTGTTAGAACTTACTGGGTTTAGTAACCTCTAGCATCGCGAACAAAGAATTTAATCCTGGGATCTTGGAATAAGCGCTGATCGTGAACTTAAGTGATCACATATTTATATAGTAATCCTCGTTCGAAATTTTGATCCATTTGACTCAAACTTGGCTCAGAAATCTATTTTGTTAACAGTTTGGACAAATTTAGAAAAATCCTTCTGGTAGTATCAAAGTGACGTCACAAATTTGCAACTACGAGCAAGTCGGTAAAGGTCGATGCTACTTTATGCTTAAATACAGAAAGCACTGAAGTGTCATCTTCCACAGAACAGATTCTATCCGGCTTATCACAATAAACCAGAAGCCAGGAAACATTAGTTGTGTTCTTTACACACGTTGCGGCCCGAGGACAGGTTTAGTAACCGAGACCAGTTAACATTCACAAATTAAAAGCATAGCTTTACGAACATTTAAATACATCAGCACAAACTATAATGTACGTGAAATTATTTCGTATTGTCCGTTTAAATTTATCTTTTGATGGTGGTTCGTCTCTAGCAGAACCTATCCTCAGATCGATCTCGTCTTTATCAACTCCCACACCAGAAAGGGAAAAAACAGTAAGCCTAGCCAGCTACTGAATGTACGGATGATCGCTCGTCGAGATAGCCACGTCTTGAGCTTGCAAATATCGCATCAACTTTCGATTGAATGGAATTCCAGAGTGTAACTAAGTTTGCATTTTAATTTTATCTCGATACGTGTAAACAATAAAAAATAGACAAAGGATAAGTGTAATATAAAATTAAATAATCGCGGCACGCAGCTGTCTCGCTGACGTGGTAGAGGCGACATAACCAACGTAAAGATCTGCATGAATTAGCATATTATATTTTAAAACTACTGAAAACACGAAAATGAACCCTGACCGCCGTCTAATTCGTTATCTTAACGCAATGGATCTTCAAAATTTAAAACATTTATTTATGCATATTTTAACGCTGATTACAACGGCGAAAACATAATAATCATTTTTTTCAAGTAAGAAATGAATGAACCGTCATTTTAAAAATATTCAGCTGATTTTGCTGGGTAACATAATTGTTGAAAAATAAAATACATTTACTTCAGATTACTGTAATTTGCCATAATAAATACTTGTATAACAAGTAATATTATTATTATAAAAAGTCACCTAACGGTTTTAAAATAATAATTAATATAAAATTATTTTATAAATTATACCTAGACCTACATAGGCGTAGAAAGCTGAGTTCTTTTACACTAAAAATATAAGTGGTGTAAAAACATTAGGCTTGTTAACTTTCTATCATTCATTATTTCCCAAAACAATTCAGAAAATTGATTAATTTCTCAAAATCGGCTGACCAGATTTTTCTCCAAACATTTCCTAATTAATATAAATAAGTTTCATAATTTAAATCGTTGTAACAAGTCCTAAATAACAGAAATGTCATGATTTCAGACTAAATTGAAAAACAAAACAAACTCGTCGGTGGTCAGGGTCTGTTTTTCGTTTTCTCGAATCATAAATTTCTTTATTTCATTTTTGCCACAACAATATGAGTTATGAAGCTTCGTATACGACCAAAATTTGACAAAAATATGATACACCGATTTAGATATATTTAAGTTGTTTTTTTTTTTTTTTTTTTTTTTTTAATTTACCTTGAACCGGTTTTTTTGAGGCTAAGTTTTGAGAATATTCATTTTTAAAAGTTGTTGACCAAAATATGACTTCAAAAAACATCTTCAAAAAACAATTTTTAAAATCTCGATAAATGAGCAAACATGCTAAATTTAATTCTCATCCAAGCACATACATCCATGTATTTAACACTTAAGAGATGTGAGAAATATTTATTCATCAAAATTTCAAATTCAATTCCCCCACAATCGCCATTCCTATTTCATACTTTCTAAAAAGTGAGAAAGTAAAAGCAGCATTTGTAAATTCACATCAATTTATTTACTTAAAACAAAACACAAAGCAAAGGACAAATTTTGATTAATTCAGAAGAATGTCCTGATTTTTATCTATTGAAATCTTTAGTCAAGAAGCAACAAACATTCCAAGTTTGACAAATAGATGTCGCTGCAGGTCCTAGATCTAGTTCGCCGTTACTTTGTAACGCTGTTATTAATATACGGATAGCTTTGATGTAACGTTTCCGAGATTTGTCCTGACGTCTAGTTGCTATACAATTAATTAACCAATGTCTCGGTAGCATATCAAGTTACCAGTGGACCAGACCTACAGCACTCTATTGTCTGAGTTCTCACCGGCCACGGTACTTAAGCAAAGTTCACACATTATCAGATCCTGCCTTTCTTAGTACGCATAACAAGATAAATATATCATCAGATTTAACTTTTATCGATGCGTACCAAACTGAGGCACTGTAAGGTTACATTATAATTTGTTTATTGTTTCTGTTAAACATGTATGGCAAATTAGGGTGTTTTAAAGTGCTAACTTCTATGGGCGCGCCTGAACCGATAAAGCATTTAGCTTTGATGATGGTAACGAGCTGAAATGTTCTGGCCGTCAGGTTTACACAGCCTGTTTTTTACGTTAAATATTTATTTGTTTAAAATTACACGTATAAGTAAGTTGAATATTATACATTTTAATTATTTAACGCTGTTGTGCTAAATAACCGACCCATCTAGCGTGAAATTTTTTAAAGCGTTTACAGTTAAACATATCTTGCATAATGTATTTACATTAAATATTTTAATATAATGATAATTTAAATATTATTATGCACATAAATAACTTCAGTAATAAATATTTAAATTATAATCAACGCCATTATACTACGTACCAACCCATCAAGCACAAAATTGGTAGAGCGTTTACAATTAAATATATCTTGCAAATATTTTGTACAAGATTTACTAAGTACCTGGCGACCCCGGTAGGCATTTTAAGTATACTAATTATTTATAATTTAAATAAACATTATTATGATAAACTATTTATCAAATTCTTTTTATATTCTTCTTCTTTTCTGCTAGGATTATTATCACTATGTTCAGTATAACGATCTGCCTTCCCTAGCTTCGTCAATTCTACTTTCGTTGACGCGTTTCTGAGAACCTCTAACTTCAAAAACTCATATGAGTATAGATATAGTTTTTGAAGAGGGAGGTTCTCCGAAACGCGTCAACGAAAGTAGAATAGACGAATCTAGGGAAGGCAGATCATTATACTGAACATAGTATTTATTAAATTATTATTTACTAGCTGTACCCGGCGTTGTTGTGGCTCAGTCTGGTTCAATTTAACAATGAATTCGGGAACATTGAAATGAAATCATAAAATATTTAGTACAGCATGCGTTGCTTTAAAATCCAACAGATGGCGCTGTTTTTTAAAAAAAGCACATTTTTACCTGTCACAGGTGTGACATATAAAAACATTCGAATGCAACGTTGTGTCGAAATTTCAAAACAATCGGTGTAGAACTTTCGGATATTTAAGATTTCGAACAAACGAATATTTCCATTTTTATTTAGGCCTTATATAAAGTAAAATACCATAACAATAATTGATTATATTACAGAAACTGCAATGGGAATTGACATGAATCTCTGCTTGTGTATAAGGTTATAATTATTTCTAATGTACAAGGTGTGTTTAGAAAGTAACGAGAATTTTAATTTGTTTAACAAAATATTTATTTATTCTTCTACACTGGTGTTGTCACCTTCAAAATAGTCTCCACTGGAGATTATGCACTTGTACCAACGTTTCTTCCAATCCTCAAAACACTTCTCAAACTCGATCTTTGAGATAGCCTGCGCTTTTACGATAGGGATAGTTCTTTCAGCGATGCGCTTTTAATGTCATTTACGGCTGTAAAACGACAACCCTTTAAGGGTCTCTTTATTTTTGGAAATAGGAAAAAGTCACACGGAGCCACGGCTGGCGAATATGGAGGCTGGGGCATCGTTACAGTACAGTTTTGGGCCATTCAGAAACAATCAATGATGTGTGAGCTGGTGCATTATTGTGGTGCAAAAGCCATGAATTGTTTTTCCACAGATCCGGGCGATCTTTTCGGATTGCTCCATGCAAATGGCGTTGAACTTGTAGGTAGTACGCCTTATTGACCGTTTTCACCTGGTGGCAGGAATTCATGATGCACTATGCCATTAATATCGAAGAACACAGTGAGCATAACCTTCACGTTCGACCGCACTTGTCTAGCCTTTTTCGGTTTTGGCGAGCCGGATGCCTCCACTGGGATGATTGAGCGTTAGTTTCAACGTCATATCTGTAAACCTTTGTTTCGTCACCTGTTATAATACGTTTCAGTAATTCTGCATCGTCGTTGACTTCATTTAGTGTTTCCTGAGCAACTTCCATTCGCCGCTGTTTTTGTTCAAAATTCAACAATTTTGGAAAGAATTTTGCTGCCACACGTTTCATACACAAAACACTGGAAACAATGTCATGACATGATCCAATCGATATGCCAACATCATCAGCGACCTCTCTAATTGTGATTCGGCGATTGTTCATAACCATTTCTTTCACATTTTCCACGTTTTCATCGGTTGTTGATGCGCTGGGGCGTCCAGGGCGTTCGTCATCTTCAACGTCTTCACGCCTTCTTGGAAACGCTTATACCACTCGTAAACTCTTTCTTTACTCATATCAGACTCACCATATGCCTTTGTTAACATTTCACACACTTTGTTACAATTTAATCTATATTTTACGCAAAATTTGATACAAATTCTTTGATCCATTTCTTTTAACAAACGAAAATCGCCGAGCTCATAAGAACACGTCTAACCTTAGTGGCTGTCACAGACAAAGTCAATAATGAAAACAGATGAAAGTTTCATAATACTTCAAGGGCATTTATACCAACATAATAAAAAAAAGTTTGGCAATCGGACTCTCCAAGCCCGCGAAATTTAAAAATTCTTGTTACTTTCTGAACACACTTCGTATGTAAAAGTTCTACTACTATTTTTATTTTTTTAATATTTTATTTATTTATTTTTTATTTTATTTTATTTTAAGGCGAAAAGCACATTAAAGTTATTATCGCCTCCCTAAATGTAAGTGTGAGAGTAAAGTGTCAAAGTCGTGTTGCAAGTGTAAGTGTGTGTTAGACTCGGGTACCGCGAGGGACGTCTAAATCCTCTCAATAGTCTGCACCCCCTGCGGGTTGTTGTACTACTAAGGAGTTACTTTAAGCATAATGAAATATTTCTTTTTAATTTAAACAGCGATGCGTAGAATATGGCGCGTTCAATATGGCTGACATTTCACAGTATATTTCTTTACATTTATTATGAATATAAAGTCACATATTCATTGTTCAACATCCGCCATTTTAAAACACTTTACACGTTTAAATTGTAATTTTTATAATTTAGTTTTTACCAAATTTTTCTTGAGATGTAAAAAAACTAAATGTCATGTTTTCAAAAATATTACACATACATATTATGCAAATATAATTAACAATTATACAGCATTGCAAAAGCTGGTTTGACGGGAAATTGCTGCCTTTGCATAACACATCCAGGTTTACTTTTGCTAATTTTTATTTACACGTTTTTTTCTTAACTTGCTCCCACGGTCTGTATGTTTCATGGTTCAAGTCTTGTAACAGATTTTTAACCCACTTTTCATCATCCAATCGACTTGTAACTTTGCACACTTGCTTGCTTCCGATGACAATGCAATATTCAATAATTAGGCACATCAAATTTTTTCTTCATTGCACTCTAATTAATTAACTAAAATTGCATATGAAAAAATAGTTTTAGCGTTGCTCAGTAGATGGCGTTGGTTTCTTCTAACACTTTTCACATTGAAAGTTGTCGGAAGAAGCGAGTTCGAGCCGATTACAAGATTCATCTTTAAAAAAGTAAAAAATAAAATTAAATAATTTTTTTAAACTTTTTTTCGATTCAAGTATAAAGCGTACTGAAAAGTAACAATACATTTTTCATCAGTCGGAGAATAAAGCGTAGTTGCCCATCAACACAAGAATCTTCTTCAGTAATTTCTAATTAATTTCATCTGCACCCTCGCTTTATTCTACGACTAATGAAAAATTTATTTTTTACTTTTTATTGCATTTTATGCTTGCATTGAAAAAGCGTGTTTTTTAATTTTTTTAAAAAAAATTATTAATGTAACTCTTGTGATGTAAACTTCTCGGCCTGAAAATTCATCCATAATAATCTTGACTTTAATAATGTTATTATAAATTTCAGTCACAATCTGTCTTCTACTATTGCATAGTCCTTCCAAAGTGCCACCCCATGGCTTAGTGAATACACACAGAAGTAGCTCTTTTAATATTACTATTAAAGGAATTATTGAAACAAATTAAAAATGAATCCATCACTAATTATCTTGAAAGGCTATCGGCTGGTAAGTATAGTGACTACAAAATATGGCAAGCGACTGAAAGCATCAAAAGACAAAAAAAAAATCATATTCCACCAATTAGGAAGGAGGACAATACTTGGGCAAGAAGTAATAAGGAAAAAGCTGATATGTTTGCTGCACTTCTAGAGAACATAGCCTATTCTTATCATTTGAAACACAATTGGCAGGTAAATCATTAACACCAATTTAAAAGAATGATTCAGTTGATATCAGTAAAGTGACATATGATGAGCTTGTACAGAAAATAAGAATTTTAAACGTAAAAAACATCTGGTTATGAATTAATAACTAGTAGAATTCTCAAAGAAAAGGTCATAGTAAAGTTATAACATTTGATAAACGCTTCTTTTACACTTAGATATGTCCCAAGACCGTGGAAAGTAGCGGAGGTCATAGTGATACCTAATCCAGGAAAAGATCTCAAGGAAAAGACATCCTACCGACCCATCTCTCTCTTGCCAACTACTTCAAAAGTTTTTGAAAAACTCTTAATAAAACGTCTCAACTGGTGAAACGTTTATTTAGCTATTTCTGGAAGATTAAAACGCAGAATAATTGGTTCAAAGAGTGATTTAAAAGAGTTAAATTTGACGGTGCCTCAAATTGAAGATAGAGCAGAGAAGAGGATTCTAAGGTATTTACCTGCGATTCAAGCTAACAACATTTGAATGAAAAACCTACACCATAACTGATGAACAAAGGGCAGCCAGATCGGACAGGATGAAGAAATTTTGGGAACGGAAGAAGAGGCTGAAACGCTAGTCTGCCAATAGGGATATTGAACTTGGAGGTGTATGGACTGATTGAAGAGCTCCAATGTGGGCGTAAACTATTAAAAAAGTCTCAAAACTATAATTGAGGAAAGACAACAGAATAGAATAACATCACAAGCACTCTGCAATTGACCAAGTATATCGAATTACAAATTTTATAAAAATAGCGCTTGAGGAAAGTAAAGTTTGCTCATCTTTGTTTCTGGATATATCACAGGCATTCGATAAAGTCTGGCATGAAGGTTTATTGTATAAATTGCAAGGGGATCTTCCAAAACAATTTCACGAATTGTTAAAATCATATTTGACTGAGAGATGTTTCAGGGTCAAGCATGATTGTCAATTTTCTGAGGTAAAAGACACAGCCCCAAGGAAGTGTTCTTGGATATATTTTGTACCTTTTATATACAAGAGACATACCTCAAGACTCTGACACAATCATGGCTACTTTCGCAGATGACACTGCCAATTATTGCAATTGCGAATAATGAAGAGGAAGCAAAACACAAAATTCAAAAGGTTATTGATAAAGTTAATACCTGGATACAAAAATGGAGATTAAAACTAAATGAAACAAAGTCAAGTTTTGTACATTTTACTAATAGAAAGATAAAGCCAACAAATATTATATTAAACGGTCATTCAATAGCTCCTGAATATACAGCAAGGTATCTTGGAAAGACATTGGATGCCAAGGTGTACTGGAAAAAGCACGTTAAGAAAAAATTAAGAGATTGTACCATTAAACTAAGTAAAATGAAGCGGGAGATAAATTTTGGACCTCGACAATAAACTTCTGATATACAAGCAAATATTAAAGTCAGTTTGAACTTACGGATACAGCTATGGCGCTGTACTAATAAATCAAATTCAAAAAGTGTTCAAATTTTTCAAAACAAAGTTCTACGAAGTATAGTTAATGCACTATTGTTCGTACGTAACAATGACCTGCATCGTGATCTTAGGATGAGTACAGTTGCAGAAGAAATTAAGAGATATGCAATCGTGCACAGGAATAGACTGGAAAATCCTGAAGTGATTTGCTTGCTAAATAACACGCAGGGTGTGCGACGCCTGAACAGAGCAATTAGTGAACGATAGTGTATTATGTAAGTGTATCCACATTCACATTATGTGTAATATAGGCCTATAGGACTCCATCACTGGATGGTATTCCAAAGTGATGATGCAATAATAAATATAAATTACTTGATAAGTGAATACTTAGTTGTAATTATTATATTATTTTTGAAGTTATTTTAAGGCGAAAAGCACATTGAGGCTATTATAGCCTCCCTAAATGTAACTGTGAGTGTAAAGTGTTAAAGTTGTTAATGTAGTATTATAAGTGTGTGTTAGACCGCGAGGGATGTCTAAATCCTCTTAATAGATGCAGCTAGTCTGCACCACCCTGCGGAGATTTATTTATTTTTTTTTCTTATTATTATTAATTGAAACTGAACTTAGTCCATCTATCAATATATCTATGAAATGAAAGCGTTAGTTGGTTGCACACCCTGTGATGCACTCCAAAATCCAAAAATCACTTGATCTTGTGACAGTTGTATCAATATTGTCTTAATCCAAATCAAACGGTTTTATCCTGTCCAACAGCCGAACTTGAACCGAATTATCAAGAACTTGTAGCACCTCGATGTTATGGTGCTTATGCGTCTTTCTTCATGCTTCCTAGCAAATCGCCGGACCTCTTCATGAACTGTAGCAATTTGTAAATCTTTATGAAGACCATCACTGCGTATGTACCATAGGGCATTAACAATGCCTCTCAGTACTTTAACTGCGGGGATAATAATAAAAAAAATTATATATATTATTATTATTATTTGCATATAGACCCTGTTGGATCACGCAAAGCACTCCGACTCATGTCTTGTTCCTTCTAATCCTCCACACCTCCCTCATCCTGTCCCCATGGATCCTCTTCCGTTCCTCCGTCCGTTTTACCCCTGCTCTTTTTGGGATTTCATTCTCTGGGACCTTCCAACCGAGCATCTTTCTCCTGTATGCGTGCCTGTCTTCAACGTCTGTTGAGTCTATTTCTGCGTCATGTAGGTCTATTCTGACTTGTGTGATCCACGACGTTGTTGATTTGACTCCTTGTATACTTAAGGATTCTGTTGGCAAGTCTCGTTGTTGGGGGTCTACTGATGTCTGATGTGTCCATAGAACCGAAGCCTCCTTCTTCTGATATCTGCTGCCAGGTTCGATATCTTCTCTGTGGTCTTCCGGGAGTGCAACCTGTATCCATCTTCTGTTAATCTCGGGCCAAGGATCTTCCTCAAGACTTTGCGTCCTTCCTTCAAAATACCCTCCATGGTAGCTTTTGTGTGGAGTGCTAGCGTCTCGATTGCATATAATACCTCCGGTTTTATGACTGTGTTGTAGTGTCTGATTTTTGTGTATAAATAAATAAATAAATATATATATATATATATATATATATATATATATATATATATATATATAACATATAGCCTATATAAAGGTTACCTAATAATAAATTTAAATTATAATTAATGCCTCTGTACCACATACTCAACTCATCTAGTACAAAATATTAGAGCGTTAACAGTTAAATATATATCTTGTACATACTTCGTAGGCCTACATTTATTCTTTCAAGGCTATATAGGCTATATTATAGTCTATTAATGCTGTATATTATTTGAATCAATGAATGCCATTGAACTACCGTTTTTTCACCGAATCTTCAGATAGTGCTTAGTATTAAATACAATTAATAACTTTTGTTACAATAATACATTCAAAAACTACTGTTTATATATTTTAAATTTTACTTAATTATTGAATATTGAAATTATTATTTTTTATTTGCACATTTGCAAACATGTGTGTACATGGAAACAATATACGACGTTTTGAGAGTATAGATCGTTACCAAACAATCGTTACAAATTGCCAAACCAGTGCATGCAGGCTTCTGTTCTAGTTGCTAACTTTATGTTTTAAGTAAATAATTGAGAACGAGAGTCAATCCATATTCTCTAAACATACAATAGTAATAAACTAATTTCTACTCAAGGGATAAACGTAAACTAACTTAGGCGTATACTAACCTAACTTTTACAATAACCCAACGTAATTTAATAAACTAACATTACCTAACCTAACCTTTAAAACAGCCCAACCTAACCTAACCTTTATAATAATCTAACCCGGTATAACATGACATAACTTTATAATAACATTACTTGCGTTGAAGTGAAACTACTGCATAATTATTTGCTTATAGTTGTTGTAAGTAATTTGCTCGACCAATTATCTGAATTATATTTAAATAAATCGGTCGACAGCCACTCTAATTGATAGCCCTGTCCGGTCTGCGGCACAGGTGTGCCAGGCAGGAGCGCCACTTGTGGTCAGTGCGATGTGAAATTAATTCGCGAATCTCTCCATATGTTTCTCACGCCCTCCTCCACTCTCTGCATTCTTCCAGTATCAGCAGCATCTCTGTCTGCATCTTACTATTGTTTCTGGGAGAAGTACGAACAAGCATAAACCCGTTCCGTCTCGTTCGAAAAATAGTTAACATGTGTTCCACTTGATGTACATCGCGGTGGATTTAAGAAAATCGTTTTTCTGTTTTTGCTCTCACATCATACGATGTATAAAGAAAATATGGTGATTGTGCCAAAATCTACCTTCAGAATTTGATGGATTATCCGTTTTCAGTTTCGTGAATCCAATTTTCACTGGGATGTCTGTCCGTCCGTGTGGTTGAGTGCGCGCGCGTGAGCGTGTGTGCGAATTTCAGCATTTACGTGTTCGCAGTTTTAGTCCGAATAGCTTGCAAAATCGGACCAACAGTTTCAAAATGGCGGCTATTTCAAATCATAAGTAATCGCAGTACGCAGCCACCTCGCTGACGTGATACAAGTGAATTTCTAATTAATTTGTTGTCTTACTCTCTTTTTAAAGTTCTGATTTCACCACCATAAACAGCAATTAAAGTCTGCATACATTAGCATTTTCGAATTTCACATTGTGTTGCAAATGCGAAAACGAACCCTGACCGCATTCAAGTTAAATTTATTAATTTCACCGTATTTTTTGAAAATTCGAGACGCTAATTTATGCAGTTTTCAACGCTGAGTACGATGGTGAAATCAGATTTTCAAAAATATTACAGACCAACATCAATTTTTAAAAATTTGTAATGTTCGCCCGTTTTGAAATCGGACTAAAATTGCCCAACGTGTTAGCGCTGACACCGTAGCCTGTAGTTATATAAGAATTTTTAAAACCTTTCAAAAAAAGATTTAGAGGTAAGGATCGGTGCTCATTTTACGTTATGATTGAATCCTGAAAAATAACCCTCAGGATCATATTGTGAGAGCCCATTTGTGTATTATCAAGCGAATGTCCAAGGAAATTTGCTAAAAAAAATCACAACTTTTTTGAAATTAAATTTCCAGATCTTAGGCCTAATAATCTTTACATGCAAAAATTAAACTTGAACATGCACAGTTAACTGTTAATTTGTATACACTCTAAATACTATTTACGATTGTGAAAACAGATTTTAAGAAATCCAAATACGGCGGTCAGGGTTCATTTTCTATAGAAATTAAAAAATAATACTCAAATATTTGGATTTTCGTTTATGTGATAGTATATTTTTTTGGAAATTCGTTTCCATCATGTCAGCGAGAGCTTGCTGCATGGATTTTCTACTACATCCATTTATAAATTTCGACGTGCTTTAAGAATCGCGTAGAGTTTTTTTTACTGTTTGACGACCTACTTTAATGCAAAACACTTTTTAATTTTCTAAACGCAGTCGAAGTAATAAACAGATATAGCATTTAAGTAACCCACTCACAAATACGTTTAATGCATCGACTGACTGCTTATGTTCTGTTTTCGTTTCCCATGAATGAATTCTGCAGAGCGTAAAGTATAATTAAGTAGGCTATTCTCAGTTAGCGAGAACACTTAATATTCAGAGATACTATTAGTGAGCATGCAATTTCTACCATACAACATTCCAACACTCACCTCAACAGCAGTAAATCCAATATAAGCTGTATACCTTAATCAGTTGCACTATCTTTAATTTCGTGATTTTTTTGTCCTCCTCTTCTCGTCATTAAACACGCCTGAAAAAGAGTATGGGAAAGAATGCTCCCTCATTAACAAATTCCAATCAATTTATCAAGTGCATTGGATTCAAAAAAGTAAGGTAAAAGGAAACAAGAAAACGAGCTTGAAGGAAAGAAGAGACGTATAAGTGGGGAAGAGGAACGAGTAAGCAGGTCCATGTATCTCAATCGTTGGGGGGACACTCTTAAAGTTTGTCTGAAATAAATCGTTAAGGGGCACTCGAGTCATGCGTCACTGTCAAACGACTGGCCTAACCCTAACCTAACCTTTGCAAGCTGCTTTACTATGCCTTAGCACGGTACTAAATATACAAGTGTTACACACAAAAAAATACAACTTGTTAAAGTCGAACGATTTTTTATAAAGTGATATGGCAATTTTAAGGCCCAGAATCTCTTTTGGGGGGGGACAACTGAAAATTTTCTAATAGAATTCTGAGTAAAAACAGGAGTTTTAAAAAGTAAATGTTAGTAAAGAAACCATTAAGTTTCAATTCTAAATTTATTAAACACCTTACTGTGGTATAAAAATTTTCTGACTTTTATTTTCGGCTATCGCAGCAAGGAAATTGTTAACGATTTTCCATTGGAATATGAATTATTGAAAAACTTCCATTATAACAAATTTTGTTAAGAATCTTGGAGCTATCGATGCGGTTATTATAGTTAGAAAATTTCTTAGCGAATTTTCATTGAAAAATAATCTACTGAAGTAACGATCAAAATAAGAAACTTTGTTAAAAAATTTCCGGCAAGACCAAGAACCGCGACCTTGAAATGAAAGCGGATGCTGACTTTTAGGACACTTTTTGAGGAGTGATTATAAATTACTTAGATCTATATTTTGTCTGTGCTAGCGCTCGCAATTGTTGTCCGATTTGATTAATTTATGTCACAAAAATAGCACACTGCTTCCTCGATTACGTCTCCGAATTAAATTAAGTTTAAAAATGAACTAAAAACTGAATCTTAACCTCAAATTTATATAAAAACAAAATTTTCTAAAACGTACGTCCAATTTTCTTACGTCATTTTTAAATTTTAAACAAAATTAAAATATACAACTAAAGATTTAATAAATATGAAACAGATTTTGCAAAAAGAAATTTATTAGACCTAAAACTTATGTGCATTTCCAAAAATCATCATTCTAAGCGGTTTTTTTTAGAACGGCTTTACAAATAAAATTTTGGGGATGGTAATTGAATACTCTCTTTTCAAATTTAATTTCAATTAAAGAGTTTTTTTTTGTGTTTAACGTCCGACTATTGTGTACACTTGGGCTAATGCAGACGGTGGGATGATTTATAGCGTATGAAAATGCCAAGCCCTCGCCGGGAATCGAACCCGGATCCTCGGGGTGAAAACCTAGTACGCTATCCACTAGACCACAGAGGCGGCTTTCAATAAAGAGTAGTTATATGTAATTAAAACAAGACATATTTTATGTAGTGTTTGATATAATTTTAGCTTAATATTGTTTTTTTTAAACTCCTAAACTTTGGGTTATAAAAACATGAGAACGCCTCACAATTTGGACAAAAATAATGAATAGGCCTACTAAATTTGAACGAAATCCGTTTAGCCATTTAGCATGTAGACAATTGCGCGCGCACCATCCAAAAGAACATTTTATTTGTATTGGATTCACGAGATCTCAAACCGGATTAAATCCACTAAAACTTCAATCGAATTTTTCAGCCAGCCACACAACTTTCTCTGTACTACGTATTAGTAAGAAGTTACAAGCTTGCAAATCTGTCACACAAACAATGTAACAACAACCGACGCGCGGTTAAAACACAACTATTTAAGGAATTAGTCTTAAATATCTAATTAAATTGGTTATTCACTTCGCTTAAACAATCAAATTAACATATATTGTAAACAAAGCTAATCTAAAGCATTTGGTAGTTAAGGAAAAGATAAAATCGAACACAGATAAAAGACAAGTGTTAAAAGTTTGTTCTTTCTTTTTAATTCCTGTGAAGGATTTAGATAGAGCCTGAGGAATGCACGGCTTCTTGTTTCCTTTAATATAGTGTGCGAGAGAGAGATGAAGATACGAGGGGACTTGGGATTTTGGTCGGAGTGCCATCAACATCCAACCATTGCCTCCGATTTATAACAAGATCGGGGACAGTTCCTTTTTGCTTTACCTCAGATCTTACACGGCCATAAAATGCATGACCTTCATTTCTTAACATCTACATTATTACTTCAGTTAGGTGAATAAAACAATTTGAATTAGTTTAGTTTTAAGCAGGTCTATTGTATAAAACGTTAAAGTAATAGACTATAACATAACCTATAGCCTATTATATAAATTTTAAGTTTAGGTAGTTGATATCGCCTAAACCTATGTTTCCCCCTCGAGTAAGCATTGTATATTTTTGTCTTCTTCATCTTTCGATGAGGCCAGCTAAGGACCACGTGACAATTTCAATTCTTCACACTTAGCCGTTTTCTCTTCCGTTCCCTCCAATATTCCCTCATCCTTTCACTATAGAGCTTCTTTCTGTCTTCGGACCACTTCACACCAGGTTTCTTCTGCAATCTTCCTTGGAAGTACATTTTTTTTATTATTTACGATTATCTATGTACAAGATATAAGCCTAAAGATAAATTATACAACGGATGAGTTAGGCACACTTTTGTATGTTACTTTTTCAACTTGAGAAGGCCTAAAAAATAAAGTCATTCAATAGGGGTTTAAAATTAAAAAAAATATTGTCCTTTAAAATCTGTTGAAATGTTAAATCGTATTTCGTTTGAAATTTGAATTTGAAGATAATTTTTATATTTTAATTTATTTAAAAATTGGAGTTAACTTAATTAAAACTTATGTGTGTAGGCATAACATTATGTAAACAACAATAGGGATTAAAGAAATATAGGTCATTTAAACACAGCTTCTTTTTCATCTTCTTCTTCTTCGTCTTTTTCTCCACCTGTACTTTCTATGTATCTTTTTCTTCTTCAATATTTTAAAGTTAATGAATCTTTTATTTTCTCTTCTTTCTACAGCTACGTCGCCTCTCTTTATTTTTTATCTTCTTTCCCTTCTCTTCATTTTTTCCATCTTCTTATTCGTTTTCTTCCTCTCCTTCTTCTCCTAATCATCTCTTTTCTTGGGATTAAGTGATGGACTTAACTTCTTCCTTAATACAGACAAAAATTATTTTATTCACTCATCCTCCTTTTCCTACCTCTCCTCTTCCGCTTCTCCTTTTCCGTCCTCTTTATATTCCTGTTTCTCTTTTACTTTTTCTACATTAGTTCTTTTTCTTCTCGATTATGGATTCCTCAGGAAAGCTCTGTTTAAAATCAAAATCGAAATCATAATCCTCCAATCGAAATGTTTAAAACAACAGCAATACAACAGCATAACAATAAAATTACAAATAAAACTAATTTCTTTCTGGCGTGTGTAAACAGGCTATAAACCTCCCAGGCTTTACTTAAAATACTAATTTAATGCTATCTTTAAATAACATATATATATATATTTATTTATTTATTTATTTATTTATATATATATCTGTACCTGCCGTTGGTAGAAGATTCATTTTTTAATAAACTGTAAAATCTTCCATTTCCCTTAAAATTTGTTTTTAAGAACCTTTCTTCTCTCTATAAATTCATTCGTTTCGTTATAAATGAACGACATTACATTGTTCTGACTAATGTAATTATAGATACAACTGTATACCTGTAGACCGTGTTAGACCTACTAAGTCTATTTGTTAACATTAATTAAAACGATGTAGCCTATTCTGTAGCGACACAAATTGAATCGAATCAACACTCACAGCCACAAGAATGACGGGCTGAACAATCACCGTCAACGAGAACATTCTATTTTTATATAGCAATATTAATAATAATAATAAAGCCAGCATAATAAACTGTAAAACATGCTTAAGGCCTAACAAGAGCTGATTAATAGGTTGCGATGGTAGTGGCAGAGTCGTCGTGCTTTGCCCCGCCCACTTTATGGTTTCTGGATCGAAAGCCTTCGCTAGTTCGCCGCTTGCCACAGCTCACTCGATAACATTTTCGCTCCGGGTTTCAAATATGGATTCATGGAAATTACCTTCCTTTTTTATTTTTAATCGGTTTTATTTTACAAAAGTTAATTATAGGGTTTTTATTGGTTAATATTTAGAGATCAAACGATGTGAAAAATATTTAAGGAAGTAACCGCGTAGGGTGTTGGAGGCGTCGTATCACGTAGGCCTGAACTTTAAACACGTGTAAACATATAGCTTCGATTAGTCGAGCTTTGTTGATGTTATTTATCGATATATCGACTTGTGTAGTTCGATTCTGTTCGATGATTGCTTGTAGTGAAATATATATCCGAGAGCTGTTTAAATTAAATACGTGCATACTTTATACTTTCACACGAACGTTCTCAGACACGACCGATGACGGCTCATGTAGTAATTATAGTTTAAATAAAAGCAAAATAAAATAGAAGAATATTCCTCGAATATATTTATAACATATACCAATTCAATTTTATTAGATACCATTTAGTATCCAGTCAATAATTATAATGACAATGATGATGAAAATGAAGACAATGATTACAGTGGCAATTATAACAATGATAATGAAAATGACAACAACAATGAATTTTTCAGAATATTTCAATAAAATTTTCGTTGTTTTACGAGGTATTAAATTTAAACAATAACATTAAGTTTTTTCAAAAACATTTGCAATGTAATTTGTAAAAAGACAATTTTTAAAACCACGAACAATTTTTTTATGATAAGGTTTTGTTTACTGTTCTGTAGAGAAAGCAAGCAATACTTGCAAATGTACAATATTCTCGTCTTACAAAGTACAATATTAACTCTATTTAGGGCTCCAATAGACATTTGTAAGATTAACGCACTATTTTATTCAAAATGATTAAAAAATTAAATGTAAGTGTATCATTATAGTTCAATCACTTGGTAGAATTCCCCTCCAGCTCCCTCCAAAAGTCCAGTGACACAGAGTCTGCCAATCTGAATCTACAAACTGCTACTACTCAACGATAGTGAAGGAAAAGGAAGAAACCGTTGTGAAAGAGTGATGACTCGACCTCTCACTCGCACATTTTTTTCTCTCTGTCCTACTTGTGTGTTTTCTAAGCTGCTGATCTATAGTGTCTACAATAAAGTATAATTATTCTTTTTCGGATGAGGTCTTATTGCTCACTCCTTTTCTATTCCAATCTTCAGAATCGTATCTGAATATTGTTCTGTGGAAGAACTAATATTCATAATAAGATACTTTTGTCAGTTATCTTCCTTGTTAGTCTCTGAACGATATCGCAGTTCAGAGCCAACACCTCTTTTCATACGGCGAGAAGCTTTGTCCCATTGCGACGCGATATTTTCTGTCTGTCCTTATTACCGTCTGAATCGGTAAAAAGTAATATTAAAATTTTTCAAATCATATTGAAAATACACTCTGGCCACTGAAGAATTTTTTCCTACAGTATTTCAATTAAATTTTAAGTTTAAAATGATGATGCAGATTTTATCGCTGATTACAATGTCGAAATTTTGGAAGAAAGACTTAAGATATGAAATTGTTAACATTTTGAATGACCGTTATTTTGAAACGGTTGATACGATTTTGCTAAGCAATAAATTTTACTGGACCTTTTTTAAGATGCACCATCCCAATTTAATATTTAGTTTATAAGTATGATGTCTTTTGCCTTGTATTTTACAGAATTTAATTGGTTAATTTGTGTAAAGGAAGCTAATAGACTATATCCAACTTAGCTAATGTGTAGCCTGTTTCTATAAAAATTTCGTAGTTACATAATTCGTTGCAGAATTTGACACGCTGAATCTTTATAGGTTACTTAACCTTTCAATGTCTGAGTAAAAAAATAAAACCTTTGTGTTTTCCTTCCTTCCACATTATCAAATTTTGAATCATCCAGTAAGCCCATCTTCTTGCTTATTGTTGCCACCAACTATGTTTGCAGAAATTGTAATTTTGTTTTTATTCCTCTCGTTTCTTTTTTTCTATTTCAACTTTTCTCGCGCATTTAGGAGAATTCCTGTCCAACTCATCCAACAGTCCAGTGACACAGACGTCTGAGTTTACAAACTATTATTACTCAGCGCTAGTAAAGTGGTGCGAGAGTGGGGACTCGACTTCGTACTCGCACATTTTTTTCTCTGTCCCACTGGTTTCTAAGCGGCTGACCTATATCTCACTCATCTACTCAAGGCAGACACACATTCACTACTATATACAGCTTGACTAACTCTAAAATGAAAAGACTCGTGCTAATGGTGTATTAAATGAGATACCTAGCGACCTCTTAGCGCACACATGTATGTAGGGCCTTACACATGTATGTATGGACAGCCCTCATTTCCCTACCTACATTGGGTGTTTCCAAGAATAAGAATGTATATTAAAACGCACAACAAAAAGCTGGCCAAATGGAGCACAATCTTCGTCATAAAGATCAAGAGAAAGAAAAATCGAAGCATCTTCAAACATCTCAATAATGAACTGGGAAGTCACCAATTAGAAGTGGTGAGTTATCAATATCTCCAAATCCTTAAACCTTTTTCATATCCTAAAACTTATGAAGAGACTATTTCTGGATGAGGTACTGTAAATGTGCATGGCAGGAATATAGAAAGGAGGCACTATATTTCTACAAAGGTCACAGTGCAATGGCAATCCTGAAATGCATACATTCATAGCTTCTGTACAAACGATTGTTTCTGTTTGACGCCGTATCCAGGCTTTCCATTGCCAGAACATTAATTTAACAGATGCTCACTTTACCATATGATACAGTGCTTCGCCCAGGCTGAACACGATAATGGTGATAACCGTGTCTTAAAGTTTCTGATTCCTGCAGACTGCAAAATCGATTTTGCCTCAATGCTTGCTGGAATCTACAATTTTTGTCACTATGCAACGATAATCATATTAAGAATAAAACGATAATCAACATAACTTCAAAGTCAATGAATACTGTTGCCCAAAATGAACACCTGATTTTATTATTGAGGTTTGTCGTACTAATAATTACACATCCACACCCACTAAAATACATAGTGTTGAATAATACATGGTTATTATTTTTATTTAATAAAACTATGTGTGTAATTTTATTAAAATTTTGTTTATTCAGTTCTCTACAACGAATCATTATTTTACCACCTGACTGATTATATTATAATTCTCATTCTAAAAATTGCTTTCTCTTAACACTAAGTAGACTTGTTTAGAGGCTGGTTAACTTTAAACAGTTCCAAACATTCTCCAATAAGATTTTACTGATTATACGAGGTGTGTTCAGAAAGTAACGAGAATTTTAATTTGTTGAACAAAATATTTATTTATTGATGTTGTCGCCTTCAAAATAGTCTCCATTGGAGATTATGCACTTGTGCCAGCGCTTCTTCCAATCCTCGAAACACTTCTCAAACTCGATCTTTGAGATAGCCTTTAGTTCTTTCAGCGATGCGCTTTTAATATCATCTACGGCTGTAAAACGACGGCCCTTTAAGGTTCTCTTTATTTTTGGAAATAGGAAAAAGTCACACGGAGCCATGTCTGGCGAATATTGAGGCTGGAGCATCGTTACAGTACTGTTTTTGGCCAAAAATTCACGAACAAGCAATGAAAAAGCTGGTGCATTATCGTGGTGCAAAAGCCATCAATTGTTTTTCCATAGATCCGGGAGTTTTTTTCGGATTGCTTCACGCAAACGGCGTTAAACTTGTAGGTAGGACTCCTTATTGACCGTTTCACCTGGTGGCAGGAATTCATGATGCACTATGCCATTAATTTCGAAGAACACAGTGAGCATAACCTTCACGTTCGACCACACTTGTCGAGCCTTTTTCGGTCTTGGCGAGCCAGAATGCCTCCACTGGGATGATTGAGCGTTAGTTTCAACGTCATATCCGTAAACCTTCGTTTCGTCACCTGTTATAATACGTTTCAGTAATTCTGCATCGTCGTTGACTTCATTTAGTGATTCCTGAGCAACTTCCGTTCGACGCTGTTTTTGTTCAAAATTCAACAACTTTGGAACGTATTTTGCTGCCACGCGTTTCATGCACAAAACACTGGAAACAATGTCATGACATGATCCAATCGATATGCCAACATCATCAGCGACCTCTCTAATTGTGATTCGGCGATTTTCATAACCATTTCTTTCACTTTTTCCACGTTTTCATCGGTTGTTGATGCGCTGGGGCGTCCAGGGCGTTCGTCATCTTCAACGTCTTCACGCCTTCTTGGAAACGCTTATACCACTCGTAAACTCTTGCTTTACTCATAGCAGACTCACCATAGGCCTTCGTTAATATTTCACTCACTTTGTTACATTTTATTCCATTTTTTTACGCAAAATTTGATACAAATTCTTTGATCCATTTCTTTTAACAAACGAAAATCGCCGAGCTCATAAAAACACGTCTATCCTTAGTGGCTGTCACAGACAAAGTCAACAATGAAAACAGCTGAAAGTTTTATCATACTTCAAGGGCATTTATACCAACATAATAAAAAAAAATTGTTTGACAATCGGACTCTTAAAGCCCTCTAAATTTAAAAATTCTCGTTACTTTCTAAACACACCTCTTATATCCCAGTTTTTAAAAGATATTTTCATTGTTGATTTTTTGGGTGTTTTCAATTTATTAATCGAAACTTTTGAAGCTAATAATGACCCCCCATTGACTACTCTTAAAAGCAGTAGGCTAAAGTATAGCAGCAAACTTTAGCAGTAAACTTTGTGCCATTTTCTATTTACATACCGCGTATTGAAGCAATACGGTACTGTTTTACATTCCATTCACTTGATATAATACTTTAGCGGATCTGTTTCTTGTAAAACCTGAATCAGAGAAAGTTTGTGCAATTTGTTGTATGCATAATTTTAAAATACTCAGATAGGCCCTTCAAGTGTACACTTAATTATGAGTTGCTGCCCGTTCTTAAGTAAGATAATAAAATATTTATTGATGCACATCATCCAACTTTCTACATTAGGCCTGCACAGAAAATGAATAGCTAATAATTCAGCAAATACCTAACACCCAGAACGCCTCTTCTCTAGTGCCTTGTATTTCTCACAAAACTGTTCATCGTTAATAGATTTATTAACATAAGGTAAAGCTTTTGACATAATAACCATCATTTCGGCTAAACAACCATCCTTGCCCTATCATTATCCCATCCCCACTCCCTTAGTGGCCGAACCTTGTCAGAATACTCTCGCGTTACACGCAGATAACTAACGCAAACCATTGGCGGAATAAGCAGAAACACAAACTAGGCTGTGGAAAGTACGAAGTGTTACGAAAGGTTCTTAGAGACAAAGAAGGACAACAAGAAGGAACAGAGAAATGATTACAATGATTTCCAACTGAAATTATTGCTCTTGTGTATGAATTGAAGCTGCTCAGGCCAGCTTAAAGCGGTGATGTGATTGAGTATATCACTCTCTCTTCACCCTCTCTTTTCCTCTATCCCTCCCTAAAACGTGAGAGTCCTTACCGAGCTTCGGAATCATAATAATTTCAGATACTTGGGAACAAGTAAGTTAATTTAATTAAGGCTATAAGTGTTTCTTTTGTATAGTTAACATAACTCATAAATGGGCTCATAAATCATAGGTCTTTTTAGGAATTAAGATCTGTCTGGATCTCTTTCAAATTGACCCAAAGAATATTTTCTCATATTATACCGTAGTTGTCATTAACTGTTCGGTTGGAAGACACTGATCATAAAGTTTGCAAAAACTTGAAATTTTGTTCGTTATTTGTAGTCCGTTCTTTTAAGAAATTCAATTAGTTTAGTCTGTATTTTTAACATCGCTTAGTCAGCTCTGAAAGTATTAATTCATTATTGGACTTACCAATCAATTAATAAATTAACTAAATCAGTGATTCTGTTGAAAACACACTATGTCAATTGTTGTCGTCTTCTGCAGAATTTTCGTTTGTTTGCTAGAAGTTCTTTGATTATTTCAGAAAAATTACAGTAACTGGCTTTCCTCGAAATTTTTGGAAAACTATTCCATGCGGCTTCCTGCTAACGACTTTTAAATAAGACATAATTTAATATTATTTTACAAAATACGTTAGAAACAATTCAAATCAGAATGTCTATTAGTCAACATTAGATTACCTTTAAGATTCAAACGTATTGCTGGATAAAAATGCCGTTGAGTTTTTCACTGTATCCCTGGTAAGGCACACTTACAAGGTATTATCAGCTGGGCCAGCTGATCTAAGGTGTTTTTTAAGAGGTGTTCCTCCTCCAGCTAGGGTACCTCGGGATCGCCACACCCGTACTCACAATGTGAGCCCCTGAGGGGTAAAAAATTTTGTTGTGCGGATATCCGGTGTTGTTCAAATTTAAGTGAAACGATCTGTGGAATTTACAAAGATAATTACAAAAAAACAGTTTTTCAATCACTAAAATTGAATTAACTTCTTAAAGTTGACTTATTTAAGTTAAATTAAACTTAACTTACTTAAATTTAAATATCGTTTTACAGTATTCTAACAAAGCTTTATCGTTAATGTATTTGTTTGATTAAATTTCAACAACATTCAATTATTAAGGAGTAAGAAGGTGAATTGAAAGGTCATCATGGGGAAATTTTAAACATTGTGAAGATCAACAAGATAAAACCGATTGATAAAAATACCGAGGTGAGGGCAATGGTTCCACCACTCCCACTCCACAGTACATTTAATCCACGGTGCAATTTTTTTTTTTTTTTTTTTTTTTTTTTTTTTGTTTTTTTGTGTGAAATTTGGCGAGAATGTCTGAAAAATATAATTTTAATTCATACAAAAAATATAAGTGTGTTAAACACATAGACTACTTTCAGCTTTGAATATAGGCTACAAAATATATTTTGTAAATGGATGTATGTATGTATGGTCGTGTGTATGTCTGCGTGTATGAGAGAGAGAGAGAGAGAGAGAGAGAGAGAGAGAGAAAGAGAGAGAATGTGTGAATGAGTATACATTCTATGTAGGTAGATGTGCACTATTTACTGGAGAAGGTAACCATCGGATAGGTTAATATCGCATGTATTAAATGTTTAATTTACTGTAAGTACTAAAAAATAATAACAACCGCTGTTTCGCAGACGAGATGCAAAAGTTAACAACACAGAATTGAATTTGATACGAAAAAAAACAAATATTTTTTCCATACAAGAAACTGACTTAAGAGCATTACAGCCATCTTTCAAAACATGAGCCAGATGTCACGATTGGCGTACATTCATGATTTTGGGTCTGGGTCTTGCCGCAATAGTTCACTTTTAATTAGAAATTCGCTAAAATGCATTACTCGGAAAGGACAAAAGCAGAACAAATATTGTTTAGAAAATATTTGAAGACTTTATGATTTATTTTTAGCGCTGACAGAATACCGTTAGCATCAGTGCGCACAAGAGATGCGCAGAAGTTAGAGTGTCTCACCAACTGTTCAACAAACTTTACGTACGAAACACTACCCTTATGTGGCTGCGATTAGATGACGGGAACCAAATCCCAAGACTGATAACTGTCTCTCATGGACATTGTACCGTGCGCAGGTCACATAACCTATGATTTTGAGGTTCTTAGCAGGAGACAAAGAATCTTCCAGAACCCATGGGATCTCCAGCTGAACCAACTGGTCAGCTAGACTGCTTAAACCTACTGAAGCAGTAACTAACATATTTAGGAAGGGTTGCAAATGTGGAAACGTGTGGGTAATGTGGAAACGTATTGTATCTGGCCAATAAAGTGCTGCACGCCAGCAGGATTAGGGATAAACATTTGTAGTAGTTCTTATTTGTCTTTGTAAGCAGTCAGCAGTCAGTCAAGCAGTGGATAGTGTCACAGTGAGTCAAGTTATTTTCCTGGATTTTTCAATACTTTTTAGAGGTAAGCTTTAGGCATTAAATTCGTCTAACTATCTTATAAATATTTTACTTTAGATTAGGTAGGTTATAAAAGGATGTGCAAAGAAGGTCTTGGCAGTTTTCAATCTGACCTAAACTGATAGTTTCGCAACATAATCTGCTTAAATTCGAGATGGCCAATGTGCGGGTAAAGTGGAAACGTACATATGTTGGTATTGTGGAAACGTTTCCATGCTCACTGTAGTTCAGAGCAAGATACCACATGTAGTTGGACTAAAGGGTAAACGTCAAGTATGTGCCATTACTTCAGCAGAGAGAGTGTCACTGGTAACTGTAATATGCTGCATGAGCGCCGGTGGTAATTTCATACCACCCATGATGATCTTCCCCAGAAAGAACTGGACTGATACTCTTCTTGTCTCTTCAGGAGAGTCAAATTTGGATCTTCCAATTGGTGAAAAAAAACCTACCAAAGAAGATGCCCTTTGTATTTTTTGCGGAGACGCATTTTCTAAAGACGTTCGGGGAGAATTGTGGATTAAATGTGTAGGCCTAATGTGTGAGGAGTGGAGTCAATCTTTGTGTGCTGGATGTGAAAGTGACACTTACGTATGTGATTTCTGCAAGTAAATTTAGTGTAATAATAATTTTAAGGCGTTTCCACTTTACCCGCACTTTATGAAGTTTTCAAAAAAAGTATTACAAAGACAAAACGTTTTTTTATTCTTTACATACATAGTTTTTGTATTAATTAGTATTATATTTATATTTAAAACATTATAAAGTTACTTTAAGCAATTTTTTAAAGCTGAAAAACAATTAAAAAATTTTTTATTCAACAAAAACAAAATGGGTTTCCACATTTGCACCCCCTCCTCTAATTGCACGAAGACACATTGGTCGTGATACCAGAGGCTATCAAACCTGTAACCTCAAATATCTGTTTATACACGGTTGCCATAGTTATACTATTAAATGATCAAAATTAAACCTGAAGATCATAGGAGTGTATCCAGAGGGGGTTGGGGGTTGTAACCTCCCATTGATAAAAAAAACTTGAAGATTGTTAACACATTTTCTAATATTGCAGCTAGAGTTAAGTTTTCACGGCCCTATTTATTTCGTAACAAACCCCAAATAAAGCAACTACTCAATTACTGCACTATTATATTATTAAATATTATTTATTAACGTTTGGATTGTACACGCTTAGTGAAATGTACTGGGCGTCTTCACTGCAATTGTGAGACACAAAAAAACACAAATATTTAGTAAAATGTTTTTTTCATGCCTAGTTAAAAAACCGTTTTTTAAAGATTTTTTGAATAACCTAAAAGTATTTTAAAAACATCTTCGTGTTTTACTAATTATTCAAATTACAGACGTTATCCTAAAAAAAAGACTAAAAGTTGCCCTCAGAAAGCTTTAAAACTCAACATTTTGCGTCTAAGTTTGGTCAGTGGAGGACCACTGGTACTGGTACCCCCCATTTATAGAATTTTGTGAAGCTTGTGATATCCCCTGAGGAAGCGTCAGTTTATTTTAATGGTTACCCTATCTACGTAAATCGACTTCATTAAATGTGGCCTATAATGTGATCGCGTGTCAGGATTGTTTTTCTTTGCAGAACTCACCACTGTCGTTGATGTTTATTTAGGCACTTTGGATCAATAGACGTTTTCCAAATGCGGAGCACTTGGAAAAATAATAAACGTTGGAAAATTTATCTAATAGTAAATCTTCAACTATCCTTCTTGAATGTCATATTATCAAAACCGTTTAAAAATTATTTAGAATATTTCAAAAGTATAATTTTTTAATTTTAAGTCTTAAATGTGTACTAATTTTAAGTTAAAAGAATAAAATTCCGTCGGCTAGGACAATGATTCCGTACAATATTTTATTGTAATATATTAGTACAAATCTTCGACAAATTCAGTTATAGTACACATTTTTTCCATTTATGCTCATAGTTGTGTTTTTATAACAGACAATAGTTGTGTTTTTACCTCTCATTAATAGAGATAGTACGATAGAAGTCTTAATAAATGTTTTAGGATCATTTTAGTCAGTTTTGTCTTTAAATTGGTTAGTGCTGCTACCTAGTAGATTCCCAACGCACTTATACGCTTGATATCAAATGATCGTTAAGCAAACAGTAAGTTGTAATCTTTTAACTCGACATGCACGACGTGTCACTAAACAAAGTGGCGCAAAAGTATTTCACAAACTTACTCACATTCAGTTACTTCGGCAGAAACATAAAATCGTAATAATTGTTTAAGAAATGTCCATAAGTTTTTAATGAATATTTAATTATATATGACGATTTATAACTCAAAAACAATTTATTAAATTATTTAAAATCAAAGAAATTTACTACTTACTACAAATCGAAAAAATCGAGTGAGATCTGAGTTAGACTTTGGTTTTTTTTAGCATCTCCGAACCATATTTTTTTAAATTTCAAATTTCCAACAATGACTTGAGTAATGAATATATTATTTTTTTTGTAAAATCTGATGAATCAATTTGGAAAAATTATCTTCTGCTTTTTCATTTTTTTCATTTTACTTGAAACGAAGCCGATTTTGTATTACTTTTCGAAGGTTTATTAAAAAAATTATATAATATATAAAATTGTATAAAATTGAAATAAACCTTACTAAAATCACTTTTGAAATGAAATTTCCTGACCACTAAATCACTTTTTGAGGGATTGTGAAATTTATATGTGTGAGCGTGCGCGAGTGCGCGTGTGTTATTACGCTTAAGTCTGTAATTTAAATCCGATTTGATTCGAAACTTCACATAATAATCGATTTTTGTAATAGCTTGTACAAGTTCGTTAATTAGCAAAATTCGTTCAACAATTTCAAAATGACGCCATTTCATATCTATAAAAGAGTTGTTTAAATATTTTTGAAAATGTGATTTCGCCAACATAAACAGCGTTTAAAAGGGAAAAATTAATATTTTACATTTTTAAAATCCGTTGGAATAAATAAATTTAATTTAACGGCGTTCAGGGTTCTTTTTCGTATTTTCAATGCAATTTGAAAGTTTAAAATGCTAATATATGCAAATTTGAATGCAGTGTATGGTGGTGAAATTGGAAAAAGGGAGCAGGATAAAGAAAATACTTTTCGAAATTCGTTTCCGTAAAGTCGGCGAGACAGTTGCGTGTCACAATTAAAAGATTATCATAAAAAAACAAAAACAAAAATGTCCGAACGAATAGAAAGGTCTCTGTTTCAATTCAAATCGTGTTCGGCACTGTGTGTTTATTTATTTCGCAGTTTTGGCCAAACGCATTGACCGACCGTTTTGAAATTTGATACGAATGTACCTTGTACAAAGCCCGACGGCTCTACTAAATGGGGAAAAGCCCGAGTTTTCCTTCCATTTACTTCTGTCAATGAATACAGAATCTATAAGAAGGACACTTCTTGCCTGTAAAAGTCAGCACATTTATTCGGCCGAGAATGCTACTTGGATTCCCCGCCGATAGACAGCGCTGCTTGTTTTTTTCTGAACTTGTAGCTCAGAGAAAGACAGATATAGGGTGATGGCATTCTCTATCTCTCTCTTCCTACCAACAACTGAATGGTAGAGCGAAAATTGTTCATGTTTACGTCCCAGGTCAACTTTCCTAAACTTTCGTTTTCATTACGGCAGTGGGCCTGTCTATTTAATACAAAACATCGGTTTCTTACTTTCCTAGACCACCAGTTCCACAACGACGGCATCATGTTTTTCTGAAGTTGAACTATATATTTGACTGAGTACTATTTGATAAATTTAACAATAATATTTAGTAGAACCTTAATTAATGTACATGCATTGTAAACGTTTAAAATTAAAGAAGTTTAAAAAACTGTATAAAATAGCATACTTCGGATCAATTACTACATTGTTTATTTCTGTATTCATAGATTCTGTATTCATTGGAGCATATAAGGTGTGTGCCGAGCTACCGTACCTTGCCACTTGCACGGATATGCACGTCCCTGGAAGGCACTTGATCTTCGCAGGCCCTTTCATACGTCCTTAATGTTTTCGAGAGTGCTGCAAGAAAGGAACCTTACTTTGAGAAAAATTATTTAACAAATTTTAATGTTTCATACACAGTAATGGTGTACTATAAAAATTAATCGTGCACACAGCTGACTAGCTAACTTGATAATGCAAATTTCCAAAAATCAAAATCACTTTTTACATTACACATTATTGACAATATTTGCTTTCACCAAAATATCCAGCAATAAAATTACATTTTTTTCATTTTTATCTTTCATATTTAATCGTAAATAATAAAATGAACATTAATCGCCGAATAACTAATTATATATTATAACAGATTATGAAAACTTAAAATAATAATTTATGCAGATTTTAACGCTAATTACGACAGGATTAAAAAAGTGGCACATAAAAAAGAAATGATACTTTTAAGATATAGAAAAAAATGAGTTGTCATTTACAAACTTTTGCGCATTGTTTGATTTTAAAAAATAGGCATAATTAGAAATATATTAAACGTATTATCATTTAAATATAATAAAATTTCAGCATATAATTCATTATTTTTTTGCTTAATGACAAAAAAGTATCCAGTTCACTTTTACATCAACGTACATTTTAATAATTTTAATAAATTTAAAAAATGAAAACTTTAATAATATGTAAATTCCAGCGCTAGTAACGCTGGTAAAACAAAATTTGTAAGACGTGGTATGAATGAAAATTAATATTTTTTATATGATATGGATGTAATTTGAAATATTTGAAGGGATTTTGGTGATTAAAGAACTTGTCTAATGTATTTAAAAATCGATGTTTGTGTCAAGTTGGAATAAAATCTGAACAAATTTGCAAAATTGAGAGTAATAAAACACACACACACACACACACACACACACACACACACACACACACACACACACACACATATATATATATATATATATATATATATATATATATATATATATATATATATATATATATATATATATATATATATATATATATTATATATATATATATATATATATATATATATATATATATATATATATATATATATATATATATATATATATATATATATATATATATATGTGTGTGTGTGTGTGTGTGTGTGTGTGTGTGTGTGTGTTTAACTTTAAACGCCTTCTCGAAATTTCAAGAACGTTAGAGCTCATTTTTCAATAACGATTTAGTAATAAATATTACCTAAAAAATAACGCTATATTTATGTATTTCTAACTCGAATTCCTAATAACCACACGGTTATAATTACAAGCCGCCTCGGTGGCCTTGTGGATAGCGTACTAGGCTTTCACCCCGAGGACCCGGGTTCGATTCCCGGCGAGGGCTTGGCATTTTCATACGCTATAAATCATCCCATCGTCTGCATTAGCCCAAGTGTGCACAATAATCGGACGTTAAACACCAAAAAAAAAAAAAAAAAAAATCGGCTTAGAAGGGTAAAAATATTAATAAATTGTTTAGTGTCAATGAGAGAAACAATCTATCTTTCATTTTTAATTTTTTAAATAGAATAGAGTTTACTTATATCAGTTGAAAATGTTATATAGAATGGCGTTAGAGGATTATCAGTTTTACAATTTACTGGTTATTGTTGATAATGCTGTGTCACGTTTCTATTCAGGTATTGCGCGCGAAAACACTAATCCCGCCATAAAATGGCCGTTAACAGCATCCGGCAGCTGCAGTTAGAGCACTGCGGTCACTCAGAAAAATCTAATGAACGAATTGTTAATCATCCCGTTAAATTCAATTCATAAATTAAATAAATCCGAAACTATTTCATTATTTTTAACTAAGAAATTAAATTTCGATTACATAAATATAGAACTTTAATGGGTCTATAAAGAGGTTTCGGGTTCAATTCCTGTTTAGGAGACGGTTTAACGTTCACTCTACAAACAGTCTAGATTAAGGTGCTTTGACAGGCAGCAATTTTGGGTAAGAAGTCTAAGATTACGGTTGAAGAATACTGGAATGCAAATCATACATCTCCATCAGGAGGACAAAACCCTCAATAGGCTATAGTGAACAATATTTATTTTTAAATTGTGTTATTAAATTATAAGCTAATGTTTCTATGTTTTCAGTAGACGTATTAAAGTTTCTTTGTATAAATACAAACCTTAAAAGTTGGAAATTTGTGTAAGAAAGTTTTCTTATTGCTTGAACCAAAAACTTAAAAATCACTGGTGGTACGATTTGTTTATTTGTTTTTATTGTTTGGTTGTAGAAATAAAATGGTGAATTCTTACGAAATACTCCATCAAGTTAAAAGTAACACAAGCAATGTGTATGTCACTATTGTCTTTATGTCAAAACGAAACTTTAAAATTACAGACAAATCAAAACGCAATGAGAGAGACAGATCACGAGAAAATAATAATCTCCTCTCAATTCTGAACTTAAATTGTAAAAAAAATCAAATTTCAGTTGGACAGAGTTCATGCTTATTTTCTATAATAAAAAACAACATTTTCCTGAAAATTGTAAAATAAAAATAATTATTAAAAAAAATAAAAAATACGACTGCTAAAACACAAAATATAAACAATATACAAAAAAATTATATATTTCTTAATTAAAAGAAATGAAAATCTGAAATACAATTAATTTAAAAAGATGAAAACAAGGTATAATAATAAATACTGAAAAATATTTTCCAAATATTTAGTTTAATAAATTAAGAATTTACATGTTAAGTTCATACAATAAATGAAGTCGGGGGTTGTTTAGTGCAAATATATTTATTGTGTGACCTTAACATGTAAATTCTTAATTTATTAAACTAAATACTAGGAAAATGTTCTCCAGTATTTATTATAATAACTTGTTTATATCTTTTTAAATCAATTGTATTTCAGAATTTCATTTCTTTTAATTACGAAATATATAATTTGTGTGTATATTTTTTATAATTCCAAAATCACAAAAAGTCTTACAAGTAGAATAAGAAACTCAGAAAAATTGTTTAATACTTTATTATAACTCTTTACTTGTTTCACCCAACTTTGGGGTACACTAAATCAATCACTTTTTAATATTCTGTGCCTTCCTCGTAGCCCAATATTGCTTCATTCGTTGTGATCTTGTTTTTCTTCTTCGTCAAAGATTTGGATCGTTCGCTTGGATTTGACTTTGCTTTGGAACCGTTGCTTCTTGTTCTTGGTTATTGTTTTGGCTGTTCTGTCCATGAGCATAGTGTCAGTGATTTGTGGTTCTGTTAATGTCTTTCTCTGTTTTACTATATGTTATACTTTTATTAGTCTATATATTATACATTTTTTACTTTTACAATTTTTTTACAATTTTTTTTATCTTTACAATTTTTTCTTTACAATTTTTTTCTCTTAATTTTTTCATCTTTTAATTTTTTTTCTTTTAATTTTTTCTCTTTTAATGTTTTTCTCTTTTAATTTTTTTCTCTTTTAATTTTTTTCTCTTAATTTTTTTTCTCTTTTAATTTTTTTCTCTTTTAATTTTTTTCTTTTAATTTTTTCTCTTTTAATTTTTTTCTCTTAATTTTTTTCTCTTAATTTTTTTTCTCTTTTAATTTTTTTCTCTTTTAATTTTTTTTCTTTCAATTTTTTTTCTTTTTTAATTTTTTTCTCTTTTAATTTTTTTCTCTTTTAATTTTTTTCTTTTTTAATTTTTTTTTCTTAATTTTTTTCTCTTTTAATTTTTTTTTTTAATTTTTTTCTTTTAATTTTTTTCTCTTTTAATTTCTTTCTCTTTTAATTTCTTTCTCTTTTAATTTTTTCTCTTTTAATTTTTTTTCTTTTAATTTTTTTCTCTTTTAATTTTGTTTATCTTTTAATTTTTTTCTCTTTTAATTTTTTTTCTTTTAATTTTTTCTTTTAATTTTTTTTTCTTTTAATTTTTTTCTTTTTTAATTTTTTTTTCTTTTAATTTTTTGCTTTTAATTTTTTTTCTCTTTTAATTTCTTTCTCTTTTAATTTTTTCTATTTTAATTTTTTTTTCTTTTAATTTTTTTCTCTTTTAATTTTTATCTTTACATTTTTTTATCTTTACATTTTTAAATTTTTTATCTTTACTTTTTTTTTTGACTAAGCCTAATATTTTGTACTGGCTTGGTGACCCACTATCCTCTGCACTTTGGCAGGCGATAGTGTGTGTGTGTGTGTGTGTGTGTGTGTGTGTGTGTGTGTGTGTGTGTGTGTGTGTGTGTGTGTGTGCGCGCGCGTGTGTGTGTGCGCGTGTGCGTGTGCGTGCGTGTGCGTGTGCGTGCGTGAATGAATGTCGTAACAGTGTAAGTCACAAGCCAGCTACTCTCCCAATAATAGCGTGATTGAAAGAGTAGAGTGTTCCCGTGTAAGAGTATTGGGATTAACAATAATACAATATCCTTACTAACGTACTAATATAAACTTCGTTATAGAAAACGGTCATTCTTGACAACAATAAGAAATCAATTATTTCTTTAATTGTTAATATTTTATTGTTACAATGTGATTATAAAATAAAAAAATTAAAAGTTAATTTCTTTAGTATATTTCATTCTATATAATGAAGATTATTACACTATAGCTAAATTAAACACATATCTTCAACTTAATAAACGTAATTGCATAAATACTTGACTTATTTTTTATTGTTTACAATTCATTGCTTTCAGACTTATACTTTAATTATAACTGTATGATCCTAGTATACTCGAAATATCTTATGTTATTTGAAAAGTTTCAAATAAATACGTGCAATAACGTCTGTAAAATACGTTCCATAGTACTGCAATAGGTAATATATAAACTTATGATAGTTTACGAGTGGAGCGAGGTATCTGATTTAATTTGATCTTTCCGCATTTGTTTGTTACGCAGTTTTAGCGAAACACATTGACCGATTGTTCTGAAATTTGGTAAGAAAGTATCTTGTATAAAGCCCGAATAACGTATGTGTAAGATTGTTTCCTTCACTTCCATTTCTTTGAAATCATAAAACGAAATTTTGACATTATTAAATGAAAAGTGTTGTTTTATTAAAAAAACGATAATCAATTAATTAAAGTGATTAGAAAATTACTATTCTGTTAAAACACTCGAAAAGTGCTTCGCTTTCACACACTTAAATTCGAGTTAATAGAGGTTAACCGTGAAAAACTTCCAAATGCTAATTTTTGCAGTTTTCAAATCCGATGGTGAAATTAGATTTTCAAAAAAGTTACGGATTTTTAAAGATTAGAAATGGTCGTCATTTTGAAACTGTTGAACGAATTTAGCTGCCGTGATGTACAGCTTAGAGCATATAAGTGCTATTTTTAAAATGTACTTGATGTTCAAACATAAAAATAACTTTTAAATCGTATTTTACTTACTTGCAAAAACGATATATTTTGAATCAGTATCAATTTTAGTTTCATTTGATACCCTGCACCAGTGAATACAGAATCTATAAGGACACCTCTTGCATGGAAAAGTCAGCCCATTATATTCGACCGACAATGATACTTGGATTCCCCGTCAATAGGCAGCGCTGCATGTTTTTTTTCTAAACTTGCAGCTCAGAGAGAGACAGATATAGGGGAGCATTCTCTGTCTCTCTCTCTCTCTCTCTCTCTCTCTCTCTCTCTCTCTCTCTCTCTCTCTCTCGCTGTCTGTCTATCTCTCTGTCTTTCCCTCTCCAAATCCTACCCTAACGCTTGACCTGTTTGGGAAATTATGACTACAGGGACAACTTGTGAAAGTTATATTTGCAAACAAGTAATGAACCTCTTCCCGCCCGTCATCATCGGTTCTGTCATTGAACAGTAAGTTATATTAATATACAGGATTGGTCAAATGTTGTCGTGACTCATACTTTTCTTGTTTATTTATGGAGAAAAACCAAACTTATGAAGCGTTTAGAAGATATAAAGATGTACATTTCAGTGCATGAGGCAACTTTGTCTCGGCCTCCAAAATCTGCAATTAACCCATACTACATCTAAAAAGTACACTTTATGCCTTATAAATAATCATTTCATGCATTTAGTTTTTCTCCATTAATAAACTAAAAAGTTATTCAGATGTCCGATATTTTTGACTAACACTGTATGTCAATAAACTGTTGTTTGTAAATAATAAAAGCTTTGTGAATGAAACTTAAATCAATTATCGTTTTACTCTTTGCCTAAATGAAGTATAAAAGAAGGTTTGGTGACCGTAAAAAATGTATCTTTAAATGTTGATTGGTCTATTTTACCAGGAGTCCAAAGAAATGGTTTTTGGTTGGATGTCTGTCCATCTGTATCTATTTGTTTCTGTGACTAATTGGCTGTTCAGATAAAATTTAGCATGTATGTCTGATTTGCCAATATTTCAGGCAATGGTTCCAATAATTATTAATCCTCTAACAATTGAACTTTGAGCTGGACAAGTAACAATAATGTTTATTAATAATTTAAATAATTATTAATGATATTATTTATACACATAATATTGTAGACCAATTTTGTACAAAGTATGTACAAGATATATTGAACTGTTAAGTAGAATATCGTTAAAGCGTTAATTATAATTTAAATATAGGGTTATTATTAATTTTATTTATATACATTAAAGAATAATCTTGTTCAAAGTTTGTGCAACGTAGGTATATTTAACTGTAAAAGCTCTAACAGTTTTATATTAGATGAGCTGGTATGTAGTATAATGGCAACCATTTTTATTTTTATTATTGTAGGCCTATAGATATAATTATATCATTAATAAATATAATTATAGAATTCATTAATGCTATCGTGCCCCGTTGTGGCTTCACTCGCGCAATTTTAAATTCTCACTCTATATATAAATTTCATTGAAGTTTATTCTTTTCTAACTGATTATGAATTAATGGAATAGATATTGAAAATAAATTAATAGATAATGGACAATAATTTTTTAATAATTTTTTAAATGATAATATCAGCAGCAGGAAACAAAGAACCCTCGTTCTTATTATTCTAAATCATCATTCATTATCACATTGAAAGACATTTTTTTTTATTTGAGCTTGGAAAAAAATGTGTATAGAAATATATATTTTTCCGAGCCTTTTCCGAGTTCTTGTGTTTTTTTAAAGACCTAAAACAACAATAGATTAATAACAACAATAATAATAATTAATTAATTAATAAAACTACAAATAACAGTACAGTTTAAAAAATACAAAAAAGTATAAAATTATAAAAAATAACAATTTAAAAAAAAATATTTTAAAACTTCTCTATAAACTACGTTTTAGGTTTTTTCATCTGGTGCTAAAATAACTAAATTTGCGAGTGTGCTGACTCTGGAGCATGCCATATAAAATTGTCCATGTGAAAAACAGTCTTCTCTTACATCAATATCTGCAATTTTCAAGGTTTGACCTTGAGATTTATATATCGTCATAGCAAAACATACTTTAAGAAGAAACTATATTCTCTTGAATTGGAATGGATAATCTGATGGTATCATTGATGTGCCAGGAATCAAAACTGATTCACCTTTTGCAGATCCAGTATAATTTCAGCTTTTATCAGGTTTTTTTGGAGAGCAGTTCTACGTAAACGTGTACCATTGCACAATTTAGGTGGGCTAAGATTTCTCAGAAGCATTATTGGAGCACCAACTTTTAATGTTAACGTATGTGGTGGAAATCCTGGAGGCTTTAGCGAGTTAAGAAATTCAGCTGTATAATTAACTGCATCATCTTTACTTCCAATACTGAATTTACAGATCTGTATTTCATATTTTCTGCTTGGAAAGAGTATAATAATATTTTGTTTCTGCTGCTGTATCATTTTTTGACGTTAAAATGGCCCTCTCACATAACCATCTGAGATTTTCGATGCCAGGATATATTTTATGTGTAAAATCTTTTAAAGTTCTTACTACCGTACATAAGTTTCGTGGCAATGTAATTTTTCCATCAGATTCTGGGTATTTTCTATCTCCTATTTTAAAGAAAAGTTCAGAAAACTGTCCAGCAATCTTGTCTCTTCCTAAATGTACTTGCATATTTTTTGGGAGAGAGTTTCATTATCTGAGGCCACATGTATGGAGTTTTGATACATGCTGCAATCTCATTAGCCCGAGTTCCCCTAGGTGTAACTGGTATTGTTTGTCGAAAATGTCCAGATAGATGTACTGTAACTCCCATTATTAAATTTTAATTTTTCATATCCTTTAGACAGTTATTTAGAGCTTCAAATCCTTTTTTATGTGGCATTGGGCTTTCATCCTAAACTATGCGCTTGCATCCTTTTAAAACTTTTGCAATATTTGATTGTTTATTATTATTACATTTCGGAGTCTTGATGGTATTCAGGTTAAGTGGCAATTTGAATAGTGCGCCTCGACATTGTTGTAAGAAGGTATCCTAAAAATTTCAAGGCTGTAGTTATAATAGTCTCGGCTGTATGTTGATTATTAAAGTTGAACTGGGTAAGTAGTTTAATGGCGTTAAAATCAATTTTTTGAAAAATCCTGTCTTAATGCATGCTTATGTGTTAACATAAATGTACTCTGAAAATTTTAAGTCGCTAATAGTTTTGGCTCTGCGTTGATTATGAATCAGTCAGTCAGGACTTCTTCTTTTATATACTAAGATATATATATATATATATATATATATATATATATATATATATATATATAAATTTATTATGCAATATATATTTAACTGTACACGCTATAAAAACTTTTGTATGGTAAACGGGCCGGTATATTGTATAATTTATGACGTAATTTATAATTGTAATAATTTTTATTCATATACATAATTTTATACAAATAAACATGGATCAATCAAAAAAGTTAGTCAGTAGCGCGTTTTGAACTGAAATCCTTTAGTTACATAAGCAGAAAACCTCGTGATAATTTTTACCTGATACGATTTCAAAGTATTTTCTCTATCAAAATTAACATGTATCATGTTTTAGGGCAGGTTGTGTGGATTTTGCGCATCGCGTGATGTGAGTGCACAAATTCATATTGATACTAAATAGCGTATGTATTTTGTGCGTCACAAGTCTCATATTATTTTCATAAGTAATGAAAATAAAGACAATAAAATGAATATTACTGAAATTTTATAAACAATAACAAATAAATGTTATATTATTATTTTTTAAAAAATTTTTATTTAAAAAATACAATACATATAATTATAATTTTTAAGAAAAATACCAAATCTAGAGCAATTTCTTAGTTACAAATTTCTGTTACTGAACAAAAAATAAAAATCATGTGTCGTGTTTCGAACAAATTATCGCAATTAAAATAAAAAGGAAGAGAAAACAATTATTTTTATTTTTGGTTCAATAACATAAATTATTTTTTTTTAGTCATGCGCTCTGAAAGCGTTCGGTTCGAAAAACAATTTTTGAAATAATTTTCGTGAAAAATGTTAAAATCAGATTTTTTTAAAATCAGGTTGATGATTGTGCACAAAAATATAATCCATATAATCAGTACTTAAACAAAATGTATGAGTTCTTACAGCCCAAATACCAGGTTCTGGAGCTTTAAGGAAACTACTCATCAGATTTCGTAGGTTAATAATTGAAGTCAGTGAGCAAATTTTTACTAAACAAATTTACGGTTCCAAATTAAACCGGACAACAACAAAAATAAATCCAGGCTAATTTATGCGGATTTTAATTCCTATATTTGTTTTCAACAGTAGGTTATCCTGGTGTTTATGTTTGAGTTAAATAAAATAAAAGTTTTTTTGTTTTTTCTTTAGAGAATCTTACAGACAGACCAGACAATCGAAAAAAAGAAAAAATATTTCATAAATATGATTACTGGAAGTTTTTTTTATTTTGACTTAAGGAATAATTTCCAAAAGTCAGAGAACATAATTTTTAATCAATCTTTATAGTATGTTATGTATGCAACATAATTCTTTTACTTTTCCATATTTTAGGATCTCATATATTAATAGAAAAACTGGATAACAAAATAATTTTTTAGCACTATAGTTTACTATGTTAAAAATTGTAAAAATGATATTTTTATAAACTTGGTACAACATGGCATGTGAACCAGATCTAATTTCATTATAACTCCAAACAAAAAAACTTTTTTTCTAATTCTCATTTAGGTTCTTCTTTAATACTCTACCAACTTCTTGTTTATTATGTAGGACAGCACTACTTAAATATTTTAGGAATAATATGTGATTAAATAAACAATGTAGTAATTGATCCAAAGTATGCTATTTTATACAGTTTTTAAACTTCTTTAATTTTAAAAGTTTACAATGCATGTACATTAATTAAGGTTCTACTAAATATTATTGTTAAATTTATCAAATAGTACTCAGTCAAATATATAGTTCAACTTCAGAATATCATGATGCCGTCGTTGTGGATCTGGTGGTCCAGGAAAGTAAGAAACCGATGTTTTGTATTAAATAGACAGGCCCACTGCCGTAATGAAAACAAAAGTTTAGGAAAGTTGACCTGGGACGTAAACATGAACAATTTTCGCTCTACCCTTCAGTTGTTGGTAGGAAGAGAGAGATAGAGAATGCCATCACCCTATATCTGTCTTTCTCTGAGCTACAAGTTCAGAAAAAAACATGCAGCGCTGTCTATCGGCGGGGAATCCAAGTAGCGTTCTCGGCCGAAAAAATGTGCTAACTTTTACAGGCAAGAAATGTCCTTCTTATAGATTCTGTATTCATTGCTTCTGTTTCAAGATCGTGGCCTATGATTTACGATGACGATTGTACGCACTTTTGACTAAACTCAATGACCGATTATTTTTATAATTCAGTACGAAAACCAAACGATTTATACGTAAGATTTTTCCCATTCACTTTCAAGATGGCGGATTCTGACTTAACTAAAAGAAAAGTACGTAGTTTTGGCCAAACGTATTGACTGATTGTTCTGAAATTTAGTAAGAAGGGACCTTGTAGAAAGCCTGAATGACGTTTGTGTAAATTTTTCCTCATTCATTTCTATTTCAACATGGTGGCCTCTGACAGTACGCAGTTTTGGCCAAATGCATAGACCGTTTATTTTGTAATTTGATACGAAAGTACCATGTACAAAGCTCGAACGATACATTTTAAGACTTTGCCCTATTCACTTCCGTTTCAAGATGGCGGCCTCTGATTTAACGATGACTAGTGTAGTTGCTGGCTGTTTTCTACAATACTGGTTGAATGGCAAGATATTTTCATCGCTTCGTGGCGAAAGGGAATAAAATTCCCAATAAATTTGGTACAGTAACAATATCTAGAAGACCTAAAAGTGTCTGACAAGACAAAAAAGAAAATAATTTTGAAATACTCTAAGTATAATTTATAAGGAAGCCATGAACGCATTTAAATTGTGAACTAGGAGTTTACTTTAGTGTAAATGTATATAAGTTTTTTGTTTTCTTTTTATTAAGTTTTGTTATTTGGTTATTAGGTTTTAAGCTATGGCTCCTGAGCACAAAGAGGCACTTCCTCTCTCTTCGGGATATATGTATGCATAAAGCCAAAAATAAATAAATATTCCTAAATATTACAATTACGAATTAAATTGGCAGAATAGATTACGAGTGTTTGCGCTGTCGTAGATCAGTGATCAAGCAATAATTGATTAAGAATATACCTACTTTTGCGACTTCTTTTAACTACTAGTGATAATGTAATAGTTTGGAGGTGTGGCAACGTGGTAAGGGAAGCGGTGTCAGCTTCAAAAGCGACTAGACAAAGCAGAAGCTACGCTGAGCGGAGCCCAGCGACATCGCTTGACTCCATTCATCACCGTTACTCTTTCAGTAGCCGCATTTACATTAAAAACAACGTTTGGTTTTAAATGCGTAGTCCGCTCAGCTCAGTACAACTCTGCTCCGCATTTGATGACTACCCGGCCTTAACTGTTCATTGAACTACTAGTAATAGTATAAAATATAAATTCGCTTTCCATAACGTCAGCGAGACAGCTGCGTGCCACGATTATAACGTTATAATAAACATAGTAATAATAACCGGCAAACAGTTCAGTATTTGCATGTTTCATTGTTCTATTATCTGTGGTCAGTCATGTAAGCTGTGTAAGTATGTCAGTGCAGTTGCAGACTGCAGCGTTGACAATAGAAGAAATTGTATGCAAGCCGTATGTTGGTATTGACCACGTGTTGACTTAATATATTTTTTTTTTTTAATATTTTTTGTAATGGTAAATATGCGTTATGCTGAATACATAATGTTGTAATTTTAACCAAGTTTTTAGTTAATAATAATATGCAATAACTGCGATTTATTCATATTGTGTAGATAATAGCTGATGACATGGGTTGGTAATTTGTATTGGTAAGATAATAATTTGTAGGTTATATATAAAAGCGTGGTTCAGTTATATTATACTAAATTTATGTAGAGGAGTATTCAAGCGATTTTACAATTTATTTTCTCAACCTATGTGGGCCTTGTCATATAATGAACCTAAAAAACATGTTAGGAAATTTAGTTAAAACTAACCTAACAGTGGTCACACCGTCGTAGATAAATACCCTTAATATTTCAATAAGCCAATTTTTGTTATTTCTACACTTTTAGATCATTTACTAAAGTTATATCTTTTACAAGTTTTTTGCATAATTTATTACTGAATTGAAAGATATTCATGCATGGAAGATTAAATTTCTTGTAATTTTATGCAATTTTTTATGGAACTATACTGTGATATCGCCATTTATATCACATGGCGTATGATAAATTTACTATACCAAGGTGACTGACATGCACATCTGCTCACAGTGTTATTGTTAGTTCATTCATAGTTCTTCCAGCAATTAAGTGTTATTACAACATTGCAGCTGTTATTTGTGAACTTTGCATTTGCCTCTTTTTGTCAGTTTAGGTTGGGATTACTGTCTTTTTTTTGTAAATTACAGTATTTTTAAAGATTTGTATTGACATTCAAAAATGCAGAAATAATTGTGAAATTGATAACAAAACTTTAAAGTTTAAATGGTACAGCATGCTAATGTACATCATACGCAAAGGCTACATTTTGTCACAATACAGTATTAGATTTTTCAAACACAACCTTGTTAGGATCTTTACACACAACCTTTTAGTTAGATACTTTGTCCTTTAAAAAAAAAATATTGTTTTCATTATTAATAACATGAATTTGATAAATTGTTTTCACAATGAAACATTATTTTGCATAGTAATGATTTTTAGGTTATGCACATCATTTTTATTTTAAATATTTTTCTAACTTCTGTAGTTTCCGCACTTTTATATTTTATATTATTATTATTATCATTATTATCGAGCATGTAATAAAGCATTTTGGCATACAAATTACAGAAATTTATGTCACCCAAAAGTATAAATTTGGCTCACCTTAAAACTACTTACATTGAAATATAGTATTTTTTTCTAGGATAGTGTGACCATTAAAACTTTTTTCTGAAATTATTAAAAATGGATATTATATTGGTGTTTTTATATAAGTATTTACGTCACTATTTTATAACAAACTGTTAATTTAGTTAAGACTAATAGTTCAGCATCCAATGGTCCAAAATAATCCGTATTCAGTGAACATTAGGAAACATTTATACTCTATGCAAATAAATGTTGGAATAAACTTTTATTCCACAAGAATAATGTAGGAAATGGCCTAACTCATTTTTGTAACACTTATATACACGGTATATAGATACCAAAATATACCGTGCTTATATATACTGGCAACGCTTGTGCTATTTACAGCACATGTAAAAATGCAAGGTACAGCTAGAATACAACTCTGTTGAGCAAGGATCATGTCTATTCTCATGGCTTGCAGACAGTATAATCCTGTGTTGTGTGCTTGGCACAAGCTGGGACTAGTCGAGTGTTCTTTTCACAAGTCTATATTGTTAATATGTAAAATTAAAATTAAGTTTCAAGCCTTATAAACCGCTAGTATTACTTAATTTTATAAATTAGAAGGTAATAGAACAAAAATATAGTCTACTTACATGATAGTAAGTGGTGTCTGTCTAATGCATTTTTTGTTCAATAAAATGATCACTTAAAATGTAATAAAATACTCTCCCGTTATTTTTTTTATACTAACAATTTTTTATGTTTCAGATTTGTTAGTATGATAGGCATGCTAACATAGGATATATTTAATGAGCATAACTGATTGATATATAGCGTGGTAAAGCTGTTTCAATCTTTTTGACATGTTACCGACTTTCTTTAGAGTTTGTTGTTCTCTTTCAGAACATAAGGTAATGTGTTTAAAAACACAATATGGGCACATTGAAAGGTTACAAAGTATCTAATGCTGAACGGACAAAATTAATCGGCATTGCATGCAGAAGTTTTAAAGATCTGATTGGAAAAGGATGTAAGAAACTTGAAGTGAGTAGAGCAAACAAAATGCATTTTTCATAGTTTATTTTAGAAATGTTATGTTATATAGAGTTACATTATTGTAGCTTTATTGTTTAAGTAATATGAACAAGAAATGCAATCATGGCATTTTGTTCATACTCTGATGTCCATAACAAATGACAAGTGTAAATAACAAAATAAATATATTACCACATTTTGAATAAATGTGTTTCCTTTTCGATATAGTAACCATTAAGATTGAGATATTAGTTATACCTGTGGAGGACCTGTCCAATCTCCTCATTATAGAACATTTCCACCAATGAATTGAGATGGCCTGTATCTCATCACTAGTCTAGAACAGCTGCCCTTCAATCTACAGAGTCTGCCAGTGAAACGGGATGATTGTAGTTGGCCGAAAGACAAAATTGGCAGGTAATGGGGAGGGTGGTTACTGGCGCTTCACCACCTGCATAATCTACGATTTAGTTGCAATGGATCGTTGGATGGGTGAACAACACGGCTATGTGGTGAAAGTGTACAATCAAAATGACAAAATTTTTGTGCAAATGATGTGATTTCCGACGTCATTTTAACATACCGAGTAACCAGCCTGTTCCGTCAGATAATGCAATTCGAACATGGATACGACCTTGAGCAAAAGGGATCAATGTCTAAAAAAAAAGACAGGAGTGTAAAAACTACCTGATCAGGTAAAAAACACCTGAACACATCGTAGCTGTTAACAGGCTATAGTTAGAAGTCCTCGCTGATCAGCCAAACAACATGCCCTTCGCATTGGAATAAGTGACACATCTGGCGGGATACCTGTTTTTGTTTTATGAAAATACCTAAAAACAAAAATGTTTCAAGCAGATCTACCCACAACCACTCAAGCCCTCAAACAACGAATTATAGACAAGATTGCGACAATACTTGTCAACATGCTGCTAGTGGTTATGCAAAAATTTCAAACCAGGCTCCAGGAATGACTTAACTGCAATGGAGGATATTTGGTAGACGTAGTGTTAGAAAAATAATATTTTTTCATATTGTACCCATAATGGCCATTCTTGTACTTTCAATTATTTACTAAGACAATATTTTTAAAAATTTCAACAACCAATTACTTTATTTAATCATCCCGTTTCACTGGCGGATCCTATACTTTTTCAGTTCAGGGAACTATAAGTTTAGTTTGGCACTAACTCCAGCTATACACTGAGCATATAAAATCCTCCCATAACAATTTTTGAAGAAGCGGTTGAGTTACAGTCTCTTTTTTGTTTTATTTTGATTGGTTTCCTTAATGATCATAAAGTCTGACAGCAACAGCTGCGTTACTCATAGTCCCCAGTTCCAACAGCATATAGTTTTGGTCCCTTAACTGTTTGTTGGTTTATAGTAAAAGGGTTTCCATTATCATCAGCAACAAAATAAGGGCCCAATATGCCCCGTGCATACACAGAAGAGTGTGTGAGAACACTATGTTGTGTTTTTCCATGATAATATCTAGAGAATGATGTCCAAGAAAACATGTTGTCTGCAAATTAGTAATCATTTAAATTGACGTGCCTTTCATCTCAAAATCATTGGAAAAGAAGTCGATTTTTTTTTGTGTTTAACGTCCAACTATTGTGCACACTTGGGCTAATGCAGACGGTAAGGCTGATTGATGTACTACACATATGTTAATATTGAAGCAATACTAAAATGTAATATAAATACTTTTAAATAGAAATAATCAACAAATTCTGCCTGTTATAGCTACTTCATTTAGTTTAAGTACCAGTTGATAATAAATAAACAAATATTGTATAGTTATAGGCTTTATCCATGGCTGTTATGTTGTATATTTAGTGAATTGTTATTTAGATATCAAAGGAAAAGGTGGCTGTATTTCTACAAGATGGGACTTTAGTGGATTCAGACGATTATTTTCAGTCTCTTCCTGCACAAACTGTGTTTTTGTTTAGAAAAGAGAACGAAGACATTTTACTGGGTATGTGTGCAATTCATCAATCCTGAAAATTGCTTTGAACGTTAAGATTTATTTTAAAAAAATATTTTATAGCATGTATTACTAAGCAATAAAAAGCCTCCACACTATGGTGAGGGGAAGGGAACAGAAAAACCTTGGTCAAAATATGTGTGTGTATGAACATCACGATAACTGGTAATCTAGCTAAGTAGAGTGGCACAAAAAAAAGGTGTGGGACTTAAATAAAGACTGCTGTCAAACAGCAAGCACACCACAGCAGGTTTGATGTGCCTGTTGACATGTTAATAACTTCTATCCTATTACACAACATAATTTTGGTCTGTCCAGGCTGGATAAAAGAATTACAGCACTGTTGATAGTAAAAAGAAAAATGTTTTAGTGAACCAATTGGCCTAATCATAGAATGCCATATTGGAAACACATTACAAAGCAGATTCCACCATTTTTTATTGGTTGCAAAGTAGCCCACAAGGTGATCTGGCAGTTTTCAAATTGCATGCACAAAAGGCAAAGCGCAGTAGTTGTCCCCAGTGCTTAAATTTATAGCATAATTACAGGCTGGTTTTTTACTGTAGATTGTAGATTTGTAAATATTTTGCAGATAATGTCTTTATTGTGTCAGTTGTTTACTACTTTAGCCATTTAATTCTTTACATTACTGTGTTGAATCATAAGTAAAGGACAACGTAAACAAATTGATTGGTTAATTAACCGAACTTACTGAACTTAAACAATCAAATTAGTTCTGCTAAATGTAACATTTGATCAAAATGAAGTCCACAACCGTTAATTGTAAATCAGAACTATTATAGGATAGAATAAATCAAATATCTGAGAACTTTAACAAATTAATAGCTGTTGGTGCCGAAACATTAATGGAAATCAAATTTAAAATTCTAATTCAGTATTAACGCTACTCTCAATAAGTGTACTACCAAATTTGAGCAAGCTTTTGAAAAGATATCCTCTTCAGAAGAAAATTATGACATAACCAAACATAACTTACAAACTAGTTTATCCGAGCAGGTAATTCAATTATAGTAGGAAATGGTTTCCAAGGTGCTGTTTGTTTTGTTACTTTAAGATGAAAAGCACATTAAGGCTATTATCGCCTCCCTAAATGTAAGTGTAAAGTGTTAAAATAGTAAGTGAAAAGTGTTAAAGTAGTAAGTGTAAAGTGTTAAAGTAGTGTGTATTAGACTCAAGTACCGCGAGGGACATCCAAATTCTCTCAATAGTTGCGTGAAGCTAGTCTGCAACCCCCTGCGGGGCATCCAAGATGCTGTCACTTGAACAAACGTTCAGTTCAATGCAAATTTTAATTAACACCTGAAACACATGAGTTAGAATTACCCAAACAGGTTTCCTAAAATTACATTGCCCAGTTTTGATGTCAATTTTTCAGATTGAAGCAACTTTCTGCTTTCTGCTTTTCTGTGTGACACCATAATTTCATAGCGGATTTTATTAATTGGGTTAATAACTTCTATCCTGTTACACAACTATTGAGGGTACTTTTATTCATCATTCAAAAATACTCGTAAATGCTGACATATGGTGCCACCAGACACCATAACCTCTAAAGAATCAATCACTAGCCAAATGTTCTGTATAACTACTGTTATATTAATTATATGTTATTTTTCAGGTGCGGACATAATTTACAATGCCTTAAAAGTTGTTAATATTGACTTATTAAAAGCAGGAGAACAAGTTAAAGGATTTTTTGACGAAAATTTAAAAGAAAAAGTACAAGTTTTAGCTCAAGTCATTTGTAAAACAAAAAGTATTGAAGATAAAACTAAATTAAGTCTTCGGTCTGAAGATCCTGATTGGTTTATTGGTTAGTTTAGTACTGAAAAGTAATTTTATATTATTATTTTAAATAATAAGTTATTTAAATATATCACTTTAGCAAGACATACTGTGATTATTCGTTTTCACTGAAAAAACATGATGATGGCAAACATGTAGCTTATCTTTGAATTTTGTAGAGTAGGCTATATGGATAGGACATTTGAGTTATAATGCGGTTAAAAAATTGTTGGTTTTATAAAAAACATCCAACAAGCTAATAACATTTTCTACACTGCTACTATAATTGAGAGAAAAAAATATGCTTTGATAAACTTGGTAGAATAAGTCAGTAATTGTAATATAAATTTACACAATTTAGAATCAAAATGGCATTTTCAACATTTTGTCTCACTTTCAGATTAATAAGTTATTTATTTATTGTTTAGTTGTAAAAATTAAGATTAATTTTTAGTGTATAATAATCAGCGAATCCGTAATTAGCAAAGCATATTTAAAGTTTCATTAAAGTCTTACAATTTTTCAGGGGTAGAAACAAATGCTACAACAAAGGAAGCGTTTATGTTTCGTCGAAGCCAAGATAGAATTCGGGGTTACCACTACAAAACAGTTTCCGATATAAAAAAGTCGTCAAATTACATAGAAAAAACAAATGTAAGAAATTCTTTGAATCAGCTGTTTACAGATTTCAAATTAAAATTAACAAATGACAAGTATTTTGGTTGTTTCTTTGACCGCAGTATGAATGGGGCATTGTGTAATGAAGAAGGACAGTTCAAGTGTTTTGGAGTATGGCAAAGTGGCGGATGTAAATATTTACAGAGCAATGAACATTCAATCAACCCTTATGCAAGCAGAGAAGCAAGAATAGTGTTCTCTACTTGGAATCTGGATCACTGGTAATTTTAATATTATTTTATTGATTAGCATCAATATTATACTCTTCGTAGTGCGGTAGAAAGAGTATGTTTTTATATGCCAAAGTTCTAAAATCATTATAAATGCTCCAAAATGAAAATTTCTTGTACACATATGATCACGATTGATTTCCAAACAACTTTAAAAATTTCATCGGTCTGTCTCGAAATCTGTAAGCATGATAATTAAAGGAAGGATCAATCAACTTAAAATTTATAACATTAAAACAAAACCCAAGCACGAGTATTGTTTTCAGTACAATTGCTCCAAAATTTGCTAGAGAAAAATTATAGGGGATACATTTTTTTACTGGGTTATGTACCGATTATTTTGAGTAGGCTATCAGATTTAAAGGAAGTTTTATGCTGAACCCGAATGTCATTGGAATTGAGGAACTCCAACAAGACATTTAAGGTATAAAATATATTAACAAGGTTCTGCTGAATCTGAATACGTTACTTCAATTACTTTTTTATAATTTAGGTCTTTAACGGTCTAAAACACCTAAGTTTTGAAATCTTTGTTTGCATCTGAATAGATCATCAGATACCAAATAAAAAGAAATTCCCCACTGAATTCAAATATTTCATTAAAATTATACCTTTTTTAGTTTCAAGACTTTTGAAGAGCTAGCAGTACTACAAAGAGTAGAATATAAAATGTAAACACATTTCATAAAATGTTTTGTTACAATTGCACATGTTAAAAACAAATAGCATGAGAGTGCGAGAAGAGGGATGGAACACCCCCATGATGTTCACTGTAGTGACCCACTGGTGTAAAAATAAAAATAGGGAGAAGAAGGATGGGCGAGAACTGATTATGGTTTAAAACTTCATTTCCCGTTCACTCTTTTTTTGTAATATTGTACTGTTAGGATTTAGGAAAATATTAATTTTTAGTTACTAGTCTTAAATATTATAATAAGGTCACAGCCAAAGAATAAACACTATTGACAAAGACATAGGCAAAATTACAAAACTGCTGACATACTGCCTGTTGCAATAAGCAACAAGGTTTGTAGAACAGCAGTTGAAATAAAAGCTCGAGGAAGAAGTAGGGCAAGAACAGTCTTTCCGGGTGACAGTCGTTTCTGTGAAGACCCGAAGACTTTGTGTCGGCACGATCTATGGAAGAGCATTCCATCCGGGCGGTGCTGAAAAGTGGCAAATCGGCGGTAAAAGTAAGTAGACAAAAATTGGCGTACACTTCTTCCCCTTTTACTTCTGGTTTGACTACATTAATATATATTCTGGGGAACGTTTAATGAAAAATAAGACAGTAGTGTTCATTCTTGGGTTGCCATCAACGATAGTTGTAACTGTAACAAGGTAAATGTAATGTAACACATCTCAATGTATTAAAGGTATATTTTTTGATGAATCACCGATAGTTAATTGTTTGAAGGACCCGAGTAGTAGAAAAGGGACCCCGAAACCATAACAGTACTACAACGACTGATAAGAAGAGTTGAAAAATATCAATGGAGAAAGTATGTATATACACTGCTTGCGGATAAGTAAATTTAAAATGTATTCCATACGTCAATTTAGATGATTGTTGTACCCCAGTTAATTGAAGTTTCAATTTTTTTTATTTTAGTGGAAATATGTAGTGTATTTGTAATAAAAAATTATCAATTTCAGTGTGGAGAGATCTCGCAGTATTATTCCTACTTTGATGATGGCTGCAGGAGAAGAAAATGAAGAACAAATTATTAACATGAATTATTTTTATTCGCTGCTGTTTACTTCACAAAATCTACGATTGGTTCACATTGTGTGTCATGACAAAAGTAAACATCATACAGCGAATTGTGATCCTAAGCAGATATTTATTTCCTGCAATACGTGAGTAAAATATGTATTTATTGCTGTAGTTTGATACATATTAAATATGATTAATACATTATTAAACATATTAAATAATACATTTTTGAAAATTATTAAAGACCTACAGAATTTTTCTTGTCAACAGGAGCTATTTTGCAGTGTATGGTTCCAAAAAAATTTAATTAATATAAAATTTGTAATATAGATCTTTTGTTGAAGCTTATTAAGAGCACTTTTAACTTATGAATATGAATTACTGTAGTAAATTATTAAAAAGCAACTTTATTAATGTTTCAGAAAAGAGAAAATTACCAGGGAAAAAGAAATTGTAAAAAATGAAGAAACAGGTTTGAATACATAATTTTTTTTTTTTTTTTTTTAACATCTGACTATTGTGCACACTTGGGCTAATGCAGACGATGGAATGACTTATAGCATATGAAAATGCCAAGCCCTGGCTGTGAATCAAACCTGGGTCCTCAGGGTAAAAGACCAGTACGCTTTAACTAGGCTACCGAGGCGGCTTACATAAATAAAAACAAGGCATAAGTCATAAACATATTCTTGGAAAAGAAACTTTTTTTAAAAAGGTTTATACAAGGTAATTATTAACCCTGTTCAATTACAAGTGCTTTTTAGTCTTATTGCTATATGTGACATCAATAATTATGATAAATTATTGGTATACAGCTGTCTTACAGTGGTAACAGAAGCAAATTCTCAACAATAATTTTGGGTATTGCACTTCATCAAAAACGTTATTTCATCGTCGTAATAATCAGCATCAAAAAAATACAACAGAATTTAAAATGGTAATTTATGCATACATCTAATAAGTATTTTGATGATTTATCAAAATTCTACTTGTTAAGGTATTTGTCCAATTACTAAAGTCAAAGTTTGTACTGAGTTTGAAAAAGATCAGGGCAAAATTATGAAGGATAGGGTACTATCATAAATATACATTAATAATTTTTCAAAAAATTATGTAAAGGTTAATGTTGGCATTCATTAACAATAAACCTTTTATTTCATGGTGGAAAAAATGTATTATGGATCCAGTCTTCCATTCTTAATCAGACTCATTAGTGTTTACAAAAGAAATTTAGTGGGCACTTGTGTACTAGAATTTATGAAAGTGCATATTATGATTGATATATTTTTATTTAGATATTTAAAGAAAAATGATATATGTGCATATAGTCATTTATTTATGACATGTTGTGTTATTAGTATTACTTGGGGGGGGGGTATTAAGTAAACAAAAGGATCTTTTACTAAACTGTGGTGTATATAAAGTTGTCTGTGAGAGTGCCCTTGTGATGTAGGGACAATCTGGGGGACCTATAAAAACTTGTGTTAAAGAACATTTCACTTTTTGAAAGTATGAAAAAAAATGACGCTTAAATTTTGAGATTCATTTATTAGAATTTGGTCATCCTTTAATTTGAACAATGCCACTGTATTCCACAAAAGGGGATAATATAATTTAAAAATTCTGAAAATGTAGATCCATTTTTAAAACCCCAAATTTTAATTTAAATGAACAGACCAACCCTTCTCCCTTACTCAAGCCTATTGTTTAAGCAACCTGTTGGATTCAGTGTTGCTGGTCACTAACCTTAAAAACTTAACCTTTATTTGCCTTCTTCTCCTTTCCAGTTGTAACATCAACTGTGTTAGTACATAATTACACTTTATAATTTTTAGCTTTGTACATCTGAAGATGCCTCACAGGGAAACATATGTCATTATAGCTAAACATTTTTGTGAAACTATATTAGTGTTATAATTTTTCTTGATATCTTCAAGTTTCACCAAGTACTGTATGTTCAATAAATAATAAGACCACTTCAAAATAAATATTATGAATTATTGACTAAACAATACAATTATGCTTAAATATATTTAAATGTTTTTGAAAATCAGTTTTATGTTATCAGATAATGCTGTATTATATTTTTATATACAATTTTTGATACTATTATACACTGTAATTTTGTATGGAGTTTTTATACTAATTTTTATGAAATTTTGTTTAACATGTTGACTTTTTACTTGTTACAACAAACTTGGTAATCAAATTTTAATCACTTGGAAATTTTTTGAAAATAATTTCAGAAGTGTTTTGCAGTTTGTCAAAATTTTCTGCAAAATTAGTGATTACCACCTTTAATTTTTATCAGTTTCCTTTACTCACTAAAAAAACTTTTTAACTACACCAAAACATATTGTTAATTTTTAAGTGTATAAAGATTTTGTGTACTTTTTTACAAATTGTCAGTAAAGTAATAAAACCCAATTATTTTTTTGGCCTATTGTTATTAAATTTTAGCCTATATTATATTTATAAATATTACAAATAAAGGACTTTGAGCTTTCCAATAAATGACCAATTCATTTTCCTATTTTTTCAAAATGATAAAAGAACCGGAAACACAGACAGTGCAAAGAAACAAAAATCACCAACCTGACAAGAATATTTGTACTCTGGGGTTTGGAAGTATAGTAAAGCAAGACTACTATCCAAAATGTTCTTCAAAAAGATTACGACTGTACTATAAAATTGAACTTGAACATGAAATTAAATCACTAATGCTGAACACATTCTAGTTTAAGAAAAAAAATGAAATTTAAAAATCAGATACTTGTTGCCAATCAATTTTTTTTTCATATACATACAGTGGCACAACTAGTTAAATATGCACCCCTTGTAACTTTAACAATACGTCCAAACATCTGCAAGGCAAAGAAATCAATGTCATTTCTTGAATTACTGTTTACATCGAATGATGCACACTCATATTATTTATGTCCAACAAGTATTATTACACACATTAAACATCAAGGTGACCAGTAATTCACCTGGTGGAGCAACAGAGAGGTTACCATTTTATTGCTGCATATTTCCTAAAATAAATTTCTTTTGTTGTATAGCAGTTCTGAGCATATTCCTGAGTCAAAGCTAATTTCACTAGATAGCAGTAGTGTTGTAACTCTAAACCAAATTAGATGTTCAAAAACAAATATTTTTTTATTTATACTACTGTATAAATATGGGAATCTTATCTCAAATATAAATTTTCAGAATTCGAACAATCCAATTACTACAGTCTCATTCCAAACAAAGCAATACATTTTCTACCTAACATGTTGCTAATAAACCACCAATACAAATTATGGTATGTAAAATAAACTCAATTTTCCCGCTTTATTTTAAGTCCTAGGATTTCAATGGAGACAAACAATAGCTTCAATTTGTTTATTCTATTTGAAGTACTTCTATGAAATGTAGTTACCACAACAAACAGTACTTGCAATAAATTGGTTACAAAAGGAAGTATTATACGCTTTGTGGTCAAGGATGCACCTTTTTTTTTACTTTTTAAGAAAAATGTCAACAAAAATGACCTCAGGGGTGTGCCACGCAAAAAATGTTGGGATTATCAGAAGAGAAAAATCCTAAATGACAGTAGCAAAAAGTCTACTACAAATACTACTGTTCTGAAGTTAGACATTGTCTAACAAAAAAGAAAAAAATTATAAGATATTTTATGTACCATGCTTAATAATGTGACAGTTTTATATACATTTTTTAATCAATAAATATAGTAAACAGAAGATGGCAGTAATACAGATGAACTATTGCATAGATGCATTAAGGAAATAAGGCATTAGATACTTTTTTTTGTTGTTTAACGTTCAACTATTGTGCACACTTGGGCTAATGCAGACAATGGGACAATTTATAGCGTATGAAAATGCCAAGCCCTGGCCGAAATTGAACCCGGGTCCTCGGGGGGAAAGCCTAGTACGCTAACAACTAGGCCACCGAGGCGGCATTATGCATTACATACTAAGTGTTATTTCAAATGGCCTAGGTTTTCGTGCAGGTGGTACAACTACTTTACTGTTAAGAAAGCACTATTTTTATTAATGCTTCTCTTGTGGTGTGGCATGGCACCAGGTTACTCTACGAAACCTGAAGTATCCTTACAATACCAGTTCCACTGTAAACAATAGTAATCATTTTAGAATAAAGCTAAAAAAATATGAACACTTACTGAAATTAAAAAAAAAAGTTTTGAACCAAAAAGAAATACATATTATGAAAAACATGACTTAATTAAACAAATTTAATTTACTGTGTGAAAACTTCATATGGCTCTACATTCTCCAATAAGTAAATAGTTTGCAGGCTAATGATGAAATTTGAGACATTGGATTCAATTGCAGACATCAAAAACAGTGCACTCTTGTTTAAACTGGTCTGATCAGAACAACGCAACTGTACATGACAGTGTTGACATGGACATACAAAAGTTAAGTCGTCATCGTTCATAACAGTTATCCATGTTGAAAAGCTCCCAGTAACGAAATCTCACAAAGGATCTTCATGTCAAGCCTATAGAATTTAGTTAACTAAAACCACCAGACAATTTTGGTTTAACAAACCAGGAACCGTTTGTTGAATGGATTTTGGAGAGAACATGCAGACATTTCTGACACATTTTCATTTTAAATGGCTACATTAATAAACAAGAACTGTCTCATTTGAGGAGCAAAAATCCGCTTAACCCATCCCAAGATAATGTCATATAATGTATCCATAGAGGAACTGTGTGATGTAAATTTTGGACTGATGGGATCATTACGCAACACTTTCTTGAAGATGAGGATGGGAATGCCATGACAGGAAAGTGGATGCTACAGGAATATGGTTGATACCTCTTTATAGCCTTACCTTAATAATGTGAATATTGAGCAATTATGGTTCCAACAGAATGGCATTATCTGCCACACCTCACATGACATGCAAGCCTTGTTGAGGAATAAATTTACAACTTGATTCCTTTCACACAATGATGACCAGAACTGGTCATATAACCTAACACCCTGTTACTTCTTCCTTTGGGGGTATTTAAAATCACACAAAATAATCCCGGAACAATACCACAATGAAATAAAGATTCACAATGTCATGTCCAAACTGAGAACACCTATCTGAAGGTTATAAGATTTAATTTGATGGTCTTACAACATGCAGAGCAAATTTTGGAGGACATGTCATGTAATGGCAACGTATCCTTTGTACTGATGTTGAAATGTTATTCCAGAAATATAAAATATCGTATACAACACTTAAAAACCAGCATTCTTATTGATCACCCTATGATTTCGTTAAATTGTAACCAGTTTCATTTTACTAAGCACCCACAATTCATTTTACTAAGCACCCACAATGTTTAACAACTATCATTCTAGTCCACAACTCTCTTGCCTAATAAAATGTTACTAGGCTGTTAAAATTAATAACATCACATGTACTGATTGAGAAAAATACTATACGAGGCAGAACACTCATTCACCACAATAATTAAAGAGCACTTACAAAGACCTCCAATAAGCAAACCAAAATCACATTTTGCTGATGTGACCACAGCTACAAAACAAAATCCTATTATAAAAATTTCACATTGTTGTAGAAAAGACAAACTTAAATCTTATGAGAAAAATGAAATTTATACGCATTAACTACTATGTATTATAACTTGTTTAACAATTAAACAATAGTTGAAATAAACTGTTTAATGTAGCAATCATTTGTACAATTTTATAAGGTCACCAGACTTAAATACGCCTTGTAACCTGTTTAACAAGTTAAATAGTTGAAATAAACTGTTAACAATCATTTGTACAATTTTATAAGGTCACCAGACTTGATATGAATAAATCACTAGCATCTGCCATAAACATATCACTAGATACCTCCATAAACATATGCTCAATGAACATGTAAACTGATATAACAAAGGTTGTTTATTGTGTTCACTTAAAATATATAAAAGTTTAAAAATAATGCATGTTGCTAATCAACAGCAGCGTCAATGAAGGACTGATATTTTTAATACCAAAATGTCCACAATCTGATGATGAAAAAATCAATTAAAAACAGTCATTATAAGATTTTACAAGGATTGCATTTACAGCAAAATAAATTAACTTAATGCAGACTGGTCGAGGAATAGATGTTAGGTACTATTGACATATATTACTGTCAACACTTCCAAAAATCGCATTAATAAATTTTAGATTTCTGAACTATTTTATTTTAAAAACCCACAAACATATGAAGTAAAAAAAGCTTGTCATATAAAAGCTTTAATAAAATAATTTTCAAAATATCTCCTAAACAAGAAGTACTACAGCAGCCTATTTTGTCTGTGCAGTTTCACCTCCAGGATACAGCTTTACCACCTTGAGCTTCACTTAGAAGAAGTATAACTGAGATTCCCACTCAGTTTTTGTTAACAAAGCTCTTCAGGGCAACAAATTTTGAGATAGTTTGAACTTTTATCATTGGTAGTTTGGTAATGTTTCTCCCAGCTACAAGTTATTTTAATAAGCCAGCTCTTCCCCATTTTTAATCTGAAATATATACTAAACAATTAATATAGAATAAGTATTAAACAAATATTACTAACAACGAATTCTATTCAACATCATTATAACTTTGAATTCTATATAGAAAACTTCCATAGATGCCTTTTTATAAGCAAATAATTTTACTTTCTTTTCCATCTCACAAACCTGCTCTTCCTTTTTATTTTTGCTTTCTCAGTTTTAATCTGCAAAAATAATAAAATAGTATATTAATAAAAAATAAGGCATTAAATATTACAATCAGCTAATTTTATCCAATATCACTTAGAGTTAGAATTTAAGATTTATAACTAAAAAACTTCCATTAATTAAAATCTTAATAGGAAACAAATTGAGAATGAAGCATATAACAATAAAGAACATACTTGCCTTCTTTTTATTGTTTACGTATCTTCAAACATTTAAAACATCAGCTTTGAAGTTAACTATTTAAACACACTCAAGTTTTTGAAGTACATTTTTCAATTTTAAAGTTCAGTTAATAACAAGGTTCATGTACTGAAACATGACAATTTTTCATACCAGTCTTGGAATTAAGAAAAATTGAATTAAAACAATTATCAGTTCGCCTACCAAAGCAATTAAAAAAAAAATTGCTACTGGTTCCAGTTGTTTTTATCATTAAGAAAACTGAAACAATATAAAAATTAACTCATTTAGGGTTTTCAGGTTGGTAGACACATTGTGTATATTTTTATAATAAACACACAGTTTTTGTATTATTACATGGTTATATTCTTAAAAGTTTTCCAGGTTTTGAAAATCTAATAATTTATCACATTACGTTCAGAAAATGAAATAAAAGTAAATAAAACAATGACTGGAGCAAAATAAAGTAATAATAAAATTTACACAAATAGTACATTGAAACTATGATAGTGCTATCAGCAAACAGGTTTAATTTTGTCATTAGTAATACTATAAAATATTGCTTAATATTTAGCTACTTCAATCACAATCACAATGTCTTGTGGTGGAAATGTTTGTGAATATATGTAACATTTTGACATAACATGAAGTATCAAATGGCTTGATTATTTCTCTTCACCATTTACTTCAATAGCAACGGCCTTATTATCTTCCTCATCTTCTTCCATATCCTTTTTTAAGCTTCCATTTTTTTCTATGACTTCTTCGTCCATATCTTCATCATCTTCCTTTGCTGTTGGCAAATGCTTTTCTTTTTCACAATTCTTAAAACGGTCGTAACGACCATCTCCAGCCCTAGAATCATCATCATCCGAAGATTTGTCACCCGGAACTACTTCTCTCAAAAGTTCGCCTAAATCTTTGTCAACTTCTGACCAGATTTTCTCCAACCCAGTTTCGGGTTCTTCTTTACCTCCTGCTTTAGCTGATTTTTTCCCTGAAGATTTCAGGCCACTTTTAGTACCAGTTGAGCTAGACTTTTCTTTATCTTCACTTTTTTCAACCTCATCAACTTCCATTGCTTCTTCTTTCTGTACATAAAAAATAGTAACAGGCTAACATTAATTTTATAAAATTCTGTTGTTATTCATACAATAAAAACAATGTAATGAACCTACATAGATAATGTATTTTCATTACTCTTTTTTTGTTAAGGCAAAAAGCACATTGATGCTATTATCGCTTCCCTAAATGTAAATGTAAGTGTGAGTGTAAAGTGTTAGTCGTAAGTGTAAGTTACTTGGGTACCGCGAGGGACGTCTAAATCTCTCAATAGGTGCAGCTAGTCTGCACCCACCTGCGGGTAACTTTCATTACTATTGTTAAGTAAAACAAAATAATAAAAACCGCAATAATATTACACAAACTTTCTTATATTCACTAAATAAAAATTTGTTTTGAATCTAACAATAAAATACTGGAAAATAAAGACAATTCTTATGAATTGGTTCAATATGACAATTCATATCTCAAATCAGTGTACAAAACAAATATACTTTGTGCGAATCAATAAAACAAACCCTAATAGGTACATTTTTTTCTCATTTACTGATGAACTGTAAAATTTTTTTCATTTCAAATTTGGTAAACGGATTTAATTATGAATCTTCACATATGTGCAAAACCAATTTAAAAAAGCATACCAATTTTCTGGTTGTTTGTCGATAACTCCTGATCAACTTTTTTTAGGCAATCCACACATTCTGTTTGGATCAACTAAATGTTAGGGAAATATAATCAAATTTGTGAAGATCTGATTTTGAAAAAATAATACTTGTATCATATTAAAACATTTTAAACAAACTGTTTCAACAAGAAAATCATCCTGATATATCAGAACTCTACACACTCCAAATTTCATTAAAATCAGCCAATTCGTGTAGTCTTCAGTGATGTGTGTACATGTGCACACACACACGCACATGCATGCACACACACAAATTAAAGTATTTTTTTTTACTTTAAGAAATTGAAAAAGGATGGATCCACCAAAATCTCACAATCGATTTTATCATGATTTCAATAGATCATAATACAGTAGAACGTCGTTTATTCGTCACTTTTGAGACCAGGTAAAGGTCGGATAGTAAGAAGCACCAAAAACTATATTTAAACAAACAAAAATATGGCACTATGCCATGTTTAATTCCAACATAATTATTTTAACATACATGGTACTTAATAAAGAGGGTGAAAAAGTGTTTTACAAAAAGGACAGTACACTATAGTAATCTCTTACCAGCCACTGATTTTAACTCAAAGAAGCGACACTGTATGAAAACATTAAGAATAAACTGCTTACCTACATGTACCATATATGCAAGCTGTCATACAGATACCCAAATAAAGGAAGTGATCGTAATGTTCATATACCCTATTTATCAAGTCAAGGGACAATACCACAACAAAATTGTCTGTGTATTAGTATCAGTAATAATTACTTCAATATATTAAAATTTAAACAAAGACTTATCAGACAGAAGATTTTAATCTTTAGAAGTAATAAATGTATGCATTTCGTAACATACATAAGCATTTTCATGAATGTTTCCATTCAGGCGAATGAAGATTCACCTGGCCAATGTTGGGATGACAGATAAATCAGGTTCTACTGTATTTTCTACATACTTCATATTCTAGTTGTTTCCAGTTTGACGGTCAAACATGCAGTTACCATTCTGAATAGATACCTTAAATTTTTATTGGATTTTAATTTAATGTATTAAAAGATTGATAAAAATGCTTAGACATATTAATTCAATTTTATATAGCCGTAATCATTTTTTCAATTGTAAATAAATAATGAAAAATTAATCAAATTTGGTTCATGTATTTAAACTTTCAAAAAGCAAATTCAATTCTAAAAACCATTTCATATCCAAATATAAAAAATTAATTTTACATTATTTTAATTTAATAAAAAATCATACCTTTATATCATCATCTTTTTTCCTCGCTTCTTCACGTAATTTCTGAAGACGTTCGGCACGTTTTCGTAGGGCCTGATCATCACGGTACCTCACGTAACGATGCAGATGGTTTCTCGAGCGGCAATGTTGTGCAAGTATTGTTTCCTCTTCACCAGAACGAGGAAGATAAAATTTACACAATTCACAAAAAAATACTTCAACTTTTTTGCAGTGCTCAATTCCTGTAAAACAATAACAAATCGTATTTTTCATTATTTGTTAGGTTTTAAAGCACAATAAATATAGGAACGAATTGAACCCAAAACTATATTACATTGTAGAACAAATTTTAAAACATACCAATATTAAATTATACAAAAATTGTAATAATTTTAAAAATGCTTTGTTCATTACTCCTCAGTGCCAATATGTTTGTAACTTAGTTATCACATAATACCCAAACAATTATTTTATCAGTTACTTTATCATAAATAATCTTACAAATACATAGCCGTTTTTACCAATGAGAACTGAACTGAATGTAACTGTTTTTGTTACTTTTCCATTTTTTCAGTAAATAAAACCTTCTTTATTTTAATATATCAAAATAAGTAAATGATCATAACATAAATATCATAACCAAAGGCACCTGCAACATCACCAAAATGTATGATACTACAGACTTCTACTTATCCATGGCGTACCAAGAAAATAATTATTAAATAATATTTTTAGTAAAAATCAAAAGAATCAATTCCACTTTTTTTATCCATGGTGTACCACGAAAATAATTATTCAAATATTTTTGGTAAAAATCAGAAGAATCAATTTCACTCTATTTCCTGCATGTCACAGTAAACTCTTGTAATTATTTCATGTAGGCCTACTACATACTTTTACTATACAGTACAGAAGGCATCAGGGTAGAACAGGAAGTGAAAACCATACATTTTCAAAAACCATGAAGCACCACCTCGCACGACACTTGTTACTAAAGCATGACTTTGACATAAAGCTGAAGCTCACCCTACTACTACATATTATAAATATAAAAAAAGCAACTGATTATTTTGTAAAAGCTTCAACTCTTATTAAAATGCCCGAAAACATTTTCTTTCTTTGTAACTATACAATTTTGATAATATATTTTTTACAATAACTATTGTATGTTTCATGTTTTTTACTTTGTTTTCTAAACTTTTATGTAATTAACAATTACTGTTTATTCATATTCTAACTTATACTAAATCTGAAAAAGCTGCATTTATAAAATTTGTAGTTCTTATTCTTTATTTCAACTTTTTAATTTAGTTGCAGGTTATCTGAATATACAAAGGTAAGTCAATAATTATCTGCAATGCAGTTGTATTGTTACTGTCCTGTCATGTTAGCAGCACTGTTGCACTGGTCACATGCGTGGTATGTATCATTCTCGTATTTCGGTGCAGGTCTGATGCTGCTAAATTAGTTACATCATCACCGGCTTGCCAATAATTACGGCTGCTCTGCATACTGTTTGCATCTAAGAAGAGCAATGTTCCGTGATCTCGTTTTTATGATCAGAAGGTGATCACGGGCTGAAATCCATAAAAAACTTTCTACACAATATGGTAACAGTGTTACCAAAATGAAGTGTGTATGAGTGGACTGAAAAATTCAAATATAGTCGCACTAATGTTACTCATGACAAAGGAGCCAGATGACCATCTATGGCCACAAATGAAGACAACATCAATCATGCATGTGACATGGTTCTGTTAGACAGACAAGTGACTACTGATGATGTGGCGTATCTTCTGAAAATTAGTCATGGTTTTGCCTACAAAATCATCTACAACATCCCTAAACAACTCACAGAGTTGCATAAACAAACACGTTTGGACATCTGTCAAACATTTGGATCACTATGGCAATGATTATATCTTTTTAGACAGAATGATCACTGGTGACGAAATATGGATCCATCATTACGAGTCTGAGAATAAGCGGCGGAGTATGGAATGGAAACATCCACATCGCCCTGCAAGAAAAAGTTCAAAAGCCAACCATCCTTCCCAGGAAAACTGATGCTTACAGTTTTAGGATTTAGAAAAATATTAATTTTTAGTTACTAGTCTTAAATATTATAATGAGGTCACAGCCAAAGAATGTACACTATTGACAAAGACATAGGCAAATTATGAAACTGCTGACATACTGCCTGTTGCAATAAGCAACAAAGTATGTAGAACAACAGTTGAAATAAAAGCTTGGGGAAGAAGTAGGGCGGGGACACTTGATTCCGAGGGGACCGGAACGTCGGTATATTCCGGGTGATAGTCGATTCTGTGAAGACCTGAAGGCTTTACATCGGGACGCACTACGGAAGAGCATTCCAGCCAGGCGGTGCTGAGAAGTTGCGAATTCTTACCCTTTTACTTTTGGTTTGAAAACATTAGTATATATTTTGGGGAACATTTTGAAGAATAAGACAGTAGTATTCATTCTTGGGGTTGTCATCAACCATAGTTGTAATTGTTACAATGTAAATGTAAGGTAATACATCTCAATATACCAAAAGCATTTTTTTTGATGAACCACTAATAGTTAATTCTTTGAAGGACCCAAGTAGTAAAAGAGAACCCCTTATCCCTAACAAATGGTGCATCGGCCGGGAAACGAACCCTGGCCGCCCGCATGGCAGACAAGCATTCTACCAATGCTTACTGACCAGCAATTCGAAGCAATTGCCATAACTGAACATGACTGTGCCTGTAATTCGAAGCAAATGCCGAGGACTACTGACAAAAGGTGTTGTGTTGTTCCACGACAATGCCCAACCACATACTGCTGAAACACTTTGGAAACTCAATTTTGAAGTAATGGCTCATCCTCCATATACTCCAGATCTTGCCCCTTCTGACTACCACTATTTTGGTCCACTCAGAGGCATTAAAGGGGCCGTCGATTTATCTTGGACCAAAAAGTGAAAGAAACAGTGCATGCTTGGCTCGCTGCTCAGTTCTATTCTGAGGGCATCAGGAAGCTGGCATAACAATGGACCAAGTCCATTAAAAAGCAAGGGAACTACTTTGAAAAATGAAGTTAATGTATCTTGTTTGTATTGCAATAAAATTTAAATACACTGCGAATAATTATTGGTTTACCCTTGTACATTATCCGTACCATTCAATTCAGAAAATAATTGGGAGTTTTCAGTGCTCTGTATTCAATTTATTGCTATAATTTTATATCTACCTGGCAGTAATAGCACAATAAATGTTTATTTTTGTTATACTTTTAATACATTGTGTAAATCAATTCTACAGTTTGTATTCAAATGCCCCATTCCAAAGACATATTTTATTTTCAATGTTAAATTTTTTAAAATTTTTTTATGATTTTTACTTGTAAACTATTTTTTGCAGCCTAATAAAAAAGATCAGTAAAAAATATTTTAATATACCTATTTCAGATTTCTTCTTTTTCTTCTTTTTCTTTGGCTCCTTTTCGATTTTATCCTCCTCTCCTTCAACAGGTTCTTTTTTTACTTCAGTTTCTTCTTCACTTTCACCGGATTCTTAAAAAGAAAAACATATACAACTTTTTATGTTAAGAAGTTTTAATGAGACTAATTTACAGGAAAGCAAAACACCTGATTTCATACAATCAGATAATAAATAGCAAAAGTTCGAGAAATAGACATGATTTTTGCCATTACACTATAATTTTCATCCCATCGCCTGCATTAGCCCAAGTGTGCACAATAGTCGGACGTTAAACACCAGGGAAAAACATTGTATAGTTATCATGAAAACAACATCAATAAAAGCCCTTTAATCCGGCATCAACAGCTTTCAAAAAAAAAAAAAAAAAAAAAAAAAAAATTATGACTAGTATATGTACTGTACTTGTACACTTGTGATGCGATCGGCAGAGTATGAGGATATCGGGCGCAATCAATAGAGTTTAGGCGCCATCAATAGAGTGGTGGAATGACACGCCAGCTGTCCACCTGCCATTTCGTGATGCGTAGTATTTACTGTTTAGTCATCTGTCAGACAGTGTCTGTTACACAAAGTACATTCAAGACAAACATGTAAATGCAGTCAGGTCAGTTCTAAGGGCCTACCTGTATTGACCGCCTGGTTCAGTTTTAAACTAACTACGACTCTAGTGACCACAAGTGTCAGTATACAGTAAAAATTAAGTTTCAAACTAGCTAAGCTAGCAATTATAAGTATCATTGTACAGTTGAAATTCAGTTTCAAATTTGCTACGCTAGCGACCACAAGTGTCCACATAGTTAATATTCAGTTTCAAATTAGCTACGCTAGTGATCACAAGTGTCCATGTACAGATGAAATTCAGTTTCAAACTAGCTATGCTAGCAACCACGAATGTCCATGAGTTGAAATTCACTTTCCAACTCGCACTGCTAGTGACTACAAATGTTCACATGCTGTTAAAGTCTCCGCTTTTAAACTGGCATAGCCAGCAACCTCAAGTATCGTGTGCAGTTAAAGTTCGTGTCTTCCCAATTATCACAGCCAGCGGCTCTGTAAATGAGTCTTTGCATAGTATCTCATACCATACAATTCTTGTTGGGATGAGAGACGTGTCTAGATTCAAGAGCGGACTTACGCGCCTCCACGCTGTACAGAGTGGTAACGTATTGAGGCCAATCGGTAAGGTTATATTGGTTCATTCCAATCTAATCTGTTAAGGTATGGCAGCGATATGACTGAAGCGAAGACGCATCCCTACCCCAAGCTAAGGTGGGATAGCTTACGCCGAGGGCTGCATGGCTAAGGGGGGAGCTTAGTTTTTATTATGCTAACTATGGATACCAGGTGACCTCCAGTTTCAATTAGGCTTGCCTATGCATGCGGGAAAGGAGTATACTGGGGTTGAATTCAGTCCCGTTGAATCCACCAGTGTCATATCGGAGCTGACTGTGGGGCTGCCAGGCAGTTCTACTGTGTTGGTTTCTGATGGAAGTTGTTTCCACCTCATGTAAGGTGTTTTTGGGGGACCTGCAAAGGTGGACCTGGGAGACAGCAGTTTGGGTAAGGAGGAAAATGGGGGTGTAATCATTTCCGATGACTCCACCAGAAGTGATGTGCTGGGGGTTGTGGGTCTGCCAGTCAGATCCATTCAACCTGCCATTGAAGTAGTGAGAGATAGGGTTGAACACCTCATTCTTACTAGAAGAGCTGCAAAAACTTCCATCAGGAGCGCAAAGGCACCAACTATGGAGAGAAAAGGCAGCAGCGTAAGGGCTTCCAGTAAAAGCTGGAGCCAGTAAACCCAAAAGTGAACATTCGGTGCGGGTGAGACAGGAAGGATCTAGGTCCAGGACCACCGAGCTGGTGTCTCAAACTCAAAGCGACTAAGATCTGATGGGAGTAATTCTGGGTCTGAGGGAACAAAGAAAACTCGGACCGGTAACTGGGCTGGCGGAAAACAGCGCCTTAAAAGGAGGGCTTCCAGCTGGAGGTTCTCTGGGGTGTTAAGGTGGTCATTGTACAAACTAACTTCCCTTGAGCAGTTCTATCATTAGAGCAGGCGGAGGCGATCCAGAAGATTATTCTTTGCGAGATTCTCTCCCTTGAGGATGAGGGTTCAGATTCCTTAGCTCTCATCATGTGGGCGAGGTCTTTTGGATAACCTGCACGGACAATCGAGCCAAACAATGGCTTGAGAATAAGGTTCACGCTACAACAATGGAAGGGGGCCTAATGCTCAAGGTGGAATTAACCAGGGTGGTGTTTCAGACGACGAAGGTGATGGTCTGGATACCAAAAACCCCTGGACAAACTTCCACCAGTTCAACTGCTGAGGATGATTAAAGTCCAAAACACTGGGCTCAATAATCAGCAATGAAGGGTCGTCGATCAAAAGGTGACAAGAGTCTGGGAAGACTCTGGTGCTGGTGATTGATAAGGAATCGCTGAGGACCATGAAGGAGGTGGGCTACAGGATATGTTTGGACCTCTTTAGAGTTGTCTTCAGAGTAATCTCTGCGCCCAAAAAGGATGAGAGTAGTTCAAGCCAAACTCCATCACAGTAAGGCGACAACTGCTGTCTTATGGAGACTGCTTGAGCAGGAAGAAGTCGACCTTGCCTTGGTTCAAGAACCATGGGTGATAGGAGGCAGAATAGCAGGACTAACCATTGGCGGAGGTAAGTTGATTTATGACAGATCTGATGCTCGGCCTAGGACTTGCATAGTTCTTAGGGAAAATATTGAGATACTTGTATTATCTTCTTTATGTTCCAGGGATTGTACTACAGTTAGTACAGAGCTATGTGTGGAATCTGGGAGTAGAAGGGTTGTCATGTCACCTGCTTACCTCCCATACGAGGAAATGGACAGCTTCCTGCCCGTCAGTTTGAGAAGAGTGATGGAGCACTGCGATGACAGAGCAGTTGAGCTTCTAGTTGGAGCGGATGTCAACGCACATCACACAGTGGTGTTGCAGCAATACCAACATCAGAGGTGAACTTTTACTTTCCTTTATTGTAGCTAATAATCTCTATATTCTTAATAAAGGTAATACACCTACCTTCGTAACGAAGGCTAGAAGTGAGGTTTTAGATCTTACTCTGGGGACCAAGGGCGTGCACGCTGCATTGGGTATGTGGTGTGTGTCTAAAGAGCCGTCTATGTCAAATCATAGGCATACCGTCATAGATCTTGGGATGATAAATAGATCAGTAAATACTTATCAAAATCCTAGGAATACTAGATGGGGGTGCCTATGAAGAAAAGCTTAGGTCTGACCTTAGGGATCTTAGGAGACTCATAAGTAATTCGTATGAATTAGAGTGCGCAGCTGGAAGATTGGGGGAGATAATTGTGGACTCCTTTCATGAGATTGTCCCCTTACGAAGAAGGTTGCTGTTAAATGGTGGACCCAGACACTTTCTGAGCAAAGGGGACAGGTTAGAAGGCTGTTCAATGCGGCCCAGCGCTACGGTAAGTGGGAGGCCTATAGGCGGGCCCTGACCGAGTATAATAAGGCATTAAAAAGGGCGAGACAGGACTCGTGGAGGAAGTTCTGTGGGGAGGTCAGTCGTACTTCTCAGGGGGCAAAACTTCACAAGGTCCTAGCCTTGGACCGTTTGAACCCTATGGGGACCCTTGTTGGTCCTAATGGGGAGTATGCAACAACTGGGAAGGACACCTTGGAAGTCCTACTCAGGGAACACTTTCCTGACTCTGTGGTCAGGGATGTAGGAAGGGAGCGAGTGTCTGATGTTCCCTATAGGAAACCTAGTAGGGAAGATTAGAAAATTGCAAACCAAGTTGTGGACATGGATAAGGTGAGATGGGCTATTAATACCTCTCACCTGGTCCTGATGGTATTTTTCTGTCACTTTTGCAGCATGGAGGAGAGCCTATTGCTGTTATTCTGTGCAGATTGTACTGGGCCAGCATAGCCACTAGGTATGTACCTCTGGGGTGGAAAGCGGCCCATATAGTCTTTATTCCTAAGTCGGGGCGAGAATTTTATGATGATCCTAAGGCTTTTAGGCCAATCAGACTGACTTTCTTCTTTCTGAAGACATTAGAGAAATTGTTAGATAGATATGTCAGAGGGGTCACGATTCCTCTACATGTCAGTCAATATGCCTATCAATCAGGAAATGGTTGTGACAGTGCACTTCATAATTTGGTTCACAGATTGGAAGGGACTCTAGAGACCAAAGAATACGCCCTCTGTGCCTTTCTAGATATTGAGGGAGCTTTAGACAATGCTTCACATGCTTCGTGCCCTGTTAAGATGCGGGGTGGATAATACCGTGTGGGGGACATGTAGCATGGGAGGTCAGTTGTAGGTAAAGCTCTAGAAGAAGAGGTGGAGGTGGACGTTGTCAGAGGCTGTCCGCAGAGGGGTTTTGTCCTCCTCTCTTATGGAACCTGGTGGTGGACTCACTCCTGAATCTTCTCTCGTCAGAGGGATGCTATACCCAAGGATATGCCAACAATTTAGTGGTGCTAATCCAGGGGAGGCATGATAACACAGTGGTAGATTTCATGAAGAAAGCCTTATCACTGGTGGAAACCTGGTGTAGTCAGGAGAACCTTGGGGTTAACCCAAGGAAAACTACTCTGGTTCCTTTTACTAGAAAGAGGATTACCTCGCATTTAGGACTTAAGCTCTTTGGGGAGACAATTCCAGTTACAAACGGGGTGAAGTATCTAGGCTTGGTGTTAGTATCGACACTAAGTTAACCTGGAATGCTTATCTGGGGCGCATCATGAGAAAAGCCAATAAGTTTTTAATGGCAGTTAGAAGAATGGTTGGCAAAACATGGGGACTGAGACCAGGAATGATGAAGTTTATCTATACTGGGATCATTAGACCTATGGTGTGCTATGGTGTGTGGACTAGGTTGAGCAGAGGGAGGCCAGAGTCTCTCTGACTAAGTTGCAGAGGCTGGCCTGTCTGTGTATCACTGGCTGTATGGACACTGCGCCAACGGCAGCCATGGAGATCATTCTTGGATTTCCACCTACTGACCTTTTTGTCATAGGGGAGACACGTAAAGCAGCTAATAGACTGCAGGGTGGTGGTGGCTGGCTGTCCTCTATGTATGGGCATACTAGAATCACAGACAAGACCTTTGACCCAATCTTGATGATGGGGACTGATCAGATGGTTAAACAGCACATAGTATCTAAACCCTTTGATGTCAACTTGGCCTTTGAAGGGAGAGATCGGGTGTTGGAAAAACCTGGAGACATAGTATGGTATACTATGTTCAAGACAAAGTCAGGCACTGGGTGTACGGTCTGAGACCGGGGTTAATGAAAGTAATTACCCTGGGACAGCATAAAACAGTATTTCAGGCTGAAGTGATGGCCATCAATGACTGTGTTCGGGAGAACTTAGATCGGGGCTTCAAGAAGGCACGAATTCATATTCATACTGATAGGCAGCAATAAAAGCACTTGCGGGTCCTATAATACAGTCCAAGCTGGTTCTGGGAGTGTTGCAAGAACCTTGACATTCTGTTTCACGGTAACTGGGTAACTCTTCACTGCGTTCCGGGGCATAGAGGAGTTAAGGGTAATTAGGAGGCAGATCGACTGGCTGGACTTGGACCTGCATCTGAGTTTATCAGACCTGAGCCGGCTATAGGGATTTCTCTATCGTTGGCCAGATCCGCTATTAATGGGTGGATTACAAGTCAACACCAGGCAAGATGGGACAACCTTCATGGGCATTCCCATTGTAAACGTCTCTTAAGCAAAGTTCCTTCTGGAGGAATCTAAGGGGCAGCAGATGTTCTGGGCAGAGCACAACTCAGGAGGATCATGGGGCTCATAACAGGGCACTGTGGTCTGAGAGTGCACATGAACAGGATAGGTGTGTCCACGGAGAAACCGTGTAGATTGTGCAGGAAGGAGGAGGAAACTGCAGGTCACATAATTCATGATTGCTAGTAGGAGGCTAGGGGTTTTTGGTTTCCAAGACCCTAGGGATCTTCAGCAGTGTGAGCTAGTCAGTGGTTTGTTGGAACTTATTAGGGGCACCAATCTGCTGAACTAGGTATTTTAAGAGGTAATTTGCACAATAGGTCAGTCGATTGCAGTGCCTGGGGTTGAATTATCCATTCCTCTAGTATATAATCTTATCACCGCCAGCGACCACAGTGTCCAAGTATAGTTGAATTCCATAACTGCTCAACTATTACCGCCGACCACAGTGTCCGCATGTAGTTGAAATTTGGATTGTTTGACACAATAGTGCGTTTTATTTTCTCTCAATATCATAACTAAATCTGACATCCAGTTTGGTACTAATTAAAACACTTTTCCTTTTTACAAGCCCATTCTAACAGTTTCCATCAGTCAAAGTCTGTAGTTTAGTGGCAGTGATTGATCACCAGCGACTGTACAGTACATAGGACAACAAAGACATCTTGCAAGGTAGGTAAGCTAGTCTACAAGATTTTGACTGATCAAAATTAATATCTATACTATCAGATTGGTCCTCCGCAAAGGATGTAGCCTAGGCCGTTAGTTAGTTTTTAGAACTGATTTTACTACTTGGACTAACTCCTTTACAAAACAGTGTCTGTAGGCTACTGTACATGCAGAAGTGATATTTGTGTTTTCTTTTCTATTTTACAGTGTAGTACAGCATGTGCATATTGTACACATTATTGTTATTATTATTCCATTATAATAATTTGTGTAGTAACTGTAATATTAATTGTATTGAGTAATGTTTTGTTTATGTTCAATGTTTTCTAAACCAAGCAATTCTCAAAGTAAAGCTGCAGTGAAGTATAAACATGTTTCGCTTAAAATACAACAAAAGCTTGAAATTATTAATTTAGTTATTTATTAGAGCTTCCTTACCCCCTTCTTCACCAGAGCCTACTGAATCCAGGATCATGAACTGGTCAATGTCTACATCCTTGCCATCTTCCTTCTCTGCGTTACGCTTTTCTTTTAAAGCAAGGCGCTAAAAAAATAACAATATTAATGTCAATGTGAACAAATGTTATAACCTTAGACCTATAATTAAATGTATTAAAAAAATAAGAGAATGTGTAAAGATATTCCTATAAAAAAAAGACCCCAATTTATTACAGAATAGTGGCTTTTTAATGCAACGCTCTGGGATTATGGGTGCATCAACAGAAATGAGCTTCATGAATCATTAACACAAACTTTAAATGTTTCAGAAAATGTTGGTATATCTCTTGAAAATTATACACACGCTTGTCTCCTTAAACGAACTGGTGACACATGATAAATCTTAAGTCTGCAATACAGAAAATGTTTTCAATGTCCATATTTTTATGAAATGCAAGGTGAAGGAATCAAAACATTAATGGAAATGGTAAAGCAACTATGGAGTGTTTTAAAAATTAGTTTTTGTGACAGATTGTTATGGAACATCATACCTCATATACTACCTACATTGAATTCTATTTAATTTTATTTCTTTGCATAAAAATGTGACCTTATATATTCATGTTCATACAGATTAATATAAGAATAAAATAATGATTATGCAATTATGTTTCTAAAAACATTAATCAGTTTGGTAAAAATGTAATTAATTTCTAATAACAATATTATGACTTTTTTTTAGATATAAGTAAATGGTACTTACTTTTATGTGATCAAGTTGACAAAGATGATGTTGGTATATCATTGGAGTCTTAAAGAATACCCGGCAAACCTTACAATATGGTGTGATAAATTCTCGCATTGCCTAAAAATATTAACATTATTTTAGTTATATATATATATATATAAAATTTAAAAATACAAAATATTTTTAAAAAACAATTTTTTTAAATTTTACTAGTCATTTTCTCTACTTAATATCAAACTAAAAAATGGAAGAAATATGAACTGAATTTAGAATATAAAATTATGTGTCTACTACTCCTTTTTCTTTAAATAAAATTAATAAAAAACCAAAATGTTCCCCAAAAGTTAGCTTTTTTAAGTTAATATAATCAGAATCCTCCACGAACCAACTTTGAAAACTATTTTCCAGATTTTCAACCAACCAGCCTCACCCTATTATAGTCAAAACCTACTCACACTGTGTTTCTCCGAAGAGATATGATCTGCCTTTAAAGATCGATAGTTGAGTTTGCATGTAACACAATACAAAGTGCGCATGTTAGATTTCTGTTGTTTAGTCTCTTCATCAATAATCCGCTGCTCTTTTCGCTGGTCTACACGCATTTTTGCCAATGTTTGACGCAAACGCAAAGTTAACTTTGTCATAGTTGAAATATGTTTTTGAGTAAAAAGGTGGTTTGTATATTCCTGAAAAACAAGAAAATAATACAATTTTAATGGTATAGTCCTATTTAAATGGTTTGCTATTAATATTAGTAAAAAAAAATAGGAGTGCAGTATGCAGCTTCAGGGTATTGCACATACTTGCTTATAAATATTGCTTTTAATTGAACACAATGAATTAGACCTGTTGCTACTAACCTTGAAAGTAACGTACACTCCATGGCAATGAGGACATTCTAGTCTAATAAACGGTTTACCCTGACGGTTTTTCCGTACCACACTGTCATCATTCACTGCTCTTGTTTCTGAATCTTGCTTTATTGTTACCTGTTACATAGGAATTATATTTTACATCAGTTTATTATATGCTTTATTTAAGTTGATTAAAAAGTTTGTATGTATATATATATATTAGGGGTCTGCGGGCCGAATTTTTAGAGTTTGGGTAGGGTTTTTTTTTCAGCGCTCGGGCTTTTCGGGTCAGGTCAGGCTAAACGGTTACATGTGGAACCCATCAATTTTTTGCTAGACCTGAATTAAAACAAAAATCAAAATTAAAATGTTCATTTCATATTTAATCATTTAACCACTAGTCGATACAATTGGCTTTTAAACAATGTTTGAATACCACCACAGGTCGATTACATCGGCGTGTAAAAGTTGTGTGAATACAGTAGGCCTACTGTCACATGCTGATGTAATAAGGGCTGTGTTGGTCGGACTGAATACCGCCACAGGACGATTACATCGGCGCACAAAAGTTGTGTTAATACTGCTACAGGCCAATTACATCGTCGCGCAGAAGTTTTGTGAATACAGCTACGGGCCGATTATATCGGCGCACAAAAGTTGTATTAATGCCGTCACAGGTCGGTGCAATACAGGCTCTGTTGGTCTGAATAAATACCGCCAACCTGTGTGTTACTGGTTAGTCAAAACCACGACTGTAAATGTGGATAAATAAATTGTACCCAGCGCCCAAATAAAAAATGATGGTAAAATCGAATTTCTTATTTATAATCATAGTGTTGAGTATTTTCATTTGATTTTTGTCTGAAAAAAATACGACTTTTTTAATTTAGTGATATAATTATGAAGCAATACTTTTCTGAAAAAAGGATATCCACAGATTCTCTGAACTGATTGTGTACTATTATCAATCACATTCACATATTTATTTGACAAGGCAGTATGTTGACCCCGCCAGACAAGGAAACTATATTTGTAAACATGCACAGTACACTTGGTCCCATCTTATTGTAGCAGCACAATAATAAATAAAACTAACCTATAATATTGCGCTCACTAATAGGTCAACAAGAGTTGGCGTTATGGATTAATACTAATAGAATATGACTGTTAGTGAACAATATGGAAGAAAGTGGTTAGACACTTGACATTCGATAATTAAATTATTTTTTGTATATATATTATTTTGTCTATTACATATGTATTGTGTAAACTACTGCCTAAAAAATATTACAAAACTACTGCCCAAATTGTAAACTTGGCCCAAAACGAAGTCGGGCTTTTCAATTGGCCCGACTCAACCCGTAAAATTCGGAGCCCTGCAGACCCCTAATATATATATATATATATATATATATATATATATATATATATATATATATACTACTACTACTACTACTACTACTACTACTACTACTACTACTATACAGTTTAAAGCAGAATAACTTCACTGCACTGAAATATTAAAACACCAATTTTGGTGAAAACTGAATATTATGTTAACCCTTTACATAGTGGCCAAACGCCACTCCCAAGCAACTTCTGTAATATTGTCTGCTGCTCAGTCCTCGCAGGTCAAATGGCTACTCAGAAGTCTGTTGCTATTATTACTTCCAAATGTTTTATTCATATCAGCTCAACAAAGTCAAGTAATGGACAAATAAAATAAATCATTTAATTAAACAGTTTATTGAAAGTATAAATAATACTTTTAAACAATATTCTTTCAGCCCTAACTAACATATTACATTTCAAATATTTTACTATAACTCCAACAGATCATTTTCCAATTCAAAAATACTTTTGACTGCCATCCAGATTTCATTTTTGAATTATCCTCAAACCATAATTTTTTTAAATTTGATTTAGTTGTTTTATAATCTTTACATTTTATTAAATAACCTGCACATTTTGTATCACACTGACAGGTTATGTTTTGAGTTCCACATAAATAGTGGCCAAGCAAACATTTTATCTGTATGGCTACATACGATTTAATTATGTAATTCTAAACATAAGAAAACATGTAGTCTTAATTTTTTGACCACTCCAACCTTAAAAATAAAAATGTTTTATAAAATATTTTTCTCAACTTTTGGCTGTAAAAATTGCAATGTTTTTAAAACTTTTGACTCATTATTTCAATTCTGGACATGCAATTGAAAAATACAAAAGATTTTACTTGATTACATAAACTCACCTGAACACCTCCTTCATTCTTGCTGTCATCACCATCTTCATTTCCACTGCTTATTTCCTTCTTTACTGATACCTTCTTCTTCTTAACTTTCTTTATAACTTTTACAATTTTCTTTACTTTTTTTACTTTTTTCTGCTTTTTCGTATCATCATTTGTTTCTCCTTCTTCCAGTTCTTCTTCTACATCTTTTTTGTCTTCATCGTCCTCTTTTTGCTCACCCTCTTCCATTTCTTCATCACCATCATCAGTCACTTCTTCCTCAATTTCTTCTTCAACCTCCTCTTCTACTTCTTCCTCTTCATCATCCTAGCAAAATAAATAAGATATACAAAATCATTGTTGTAATAGTAAGTAGACATATACAAGGTGTGGCAGGTTTCAACATGCCTATGTCTATTGTTTCCCCTACCCTGAGCTAGATGGGGAAGTTGTGTATGACTCAGTCTTGCTGTAGCAATCGCCCATTCATTCTTGTGCTACCATCTTATTAAAAAAAAAAAACAACAAAGTATTCAGATGGAGCAACAAGTTAACCTCAAAAGTTTTTTATGAAATGAAAAAACAGCCACAGAAGCTCAAACCACGTTAAAGGAAGTATACAAAAATGAAAGTTTATTGTGTACATAAATTTTTGAGCGATTTAAAAGGTTTAAGAAGGGATGTGAAATGACCAAAGACGATCCACACCCTAGACGACTCTCAACATAAAAAATGGACAACATCCAGCAAATTAATACATTATTCTGCAAAAATCATCATCTGAGTACCTGAGCTCTTGCTGAAATCTCAGGAATTAACAAAATGCCAGTCACTGAACAAACAGAAAATTTGCACGAAAATGGTGCCAAAACTTCTCACTCCAGAATAAAAAGAATTGTGAATGAACAATTGTGCTGACCTTTTGAACAAAACTGATAATGATCCAAAATTGTTACAGAGTGAATACCGTATCCCCAAAAGTCAAACGGTCAATCAACATTATTACGTACTTTTGATGAATCATGTATTTTTACCTTAATTCAGAAACAAAGTGCCAATCAAATTGGAAGTCTCACTTTACCACGGCAAAAAAATCAGAAATGAGCAAATCATAATTCAAGGCCATGATGAAATTTCCCCCAAGCGTTGAAATTTCTATATTCACTGTATCCTCGAAGGTCAAAGGGTCAATCAACATTATTACATTTAGGTTCTTACAACTCTTCGTGAATAAGTGAGAAGACAAAGACCTCATATGTGGAAGCTCCTGAATGCTTCACAAATACATTACCTTGTTGGACCACCATACTCACTTGACCTGGCCCTCAGTGACGTTTTTTTTTTTGATTTCCTAAGGTCAAACTGAAGCTTAAGGGAACAAGATTTTACCGTGGAAGCAGTGGAACGTTTTGCACTGCTTTGAACGATGGAAAATTTATATGGCATGTTGCAGGGATCGGCAAGGAGAGTACATTGAAGGGGATAAACTTTGTAATATAACTCGTAATCATTCAAATGTTTTATACCTGCAGTCCAGTTATTTAACTGCTACACCTTGTATAAATAGGTAAGGTAAATGCTTACAGTAAAAATAATGAAGGCATATGAATAAATTTACTTACATTTTCCTTGTCACCATCTTCTTCTTCTTCATCATCATCTGACTTAGAAAGTTTTTCTCTACCTAATTTACTGCAAACATGAAAAGAAGGAGCATTATTTTACAGTATAAATGCAACAAAATATTTCACAAATTTTATTTTAAAAATATTTCTTTCTTTTACTTAATGATGAGAAAAAATTCTTATTTTATAGAAAATACTATTTGCAACAATAAAATGAATGAATAATACAGTCAAACTTAGTTATAATGTCCTCGGTTAGAGGGCACTATTTTCATTATAATCTCCAATATTCTATATTAAGTGTATATGTATTTTAGGCTCGGTTACAACGCTTTGTGAACTCGGATACAACACTGTCATGCTGCTGTTATAGTCCAGCCACTTAGTAAATGGCCTGCGTGAGAATTTCTCGAACATTTCTCGTACATGAGAATTCCTCTCAAGCTCCCTCCAATAGTTTAGCAACACAGAATCGGGCAACCTGAGTCTAGAAACTGTTACTACCAGCGATAGTAAAGGAAAGGGAGAAGCTATTGTGACAGAGTGAGGACACGACCTCTCACTCGCACATTTTTTCTCTTAGCAGTTTTCTAAGCTGCTGACCTATAGTCACTCTCACTTGAAATACAATTTGTACTCTATTTTTAGAATAAAGGCTGAGAATAGAAACGGACACTTTCTTAGAATTTTGTTGCAGGCTAAACAAATAATGTAAATTGTGTCGTTCCCATAAAAGCGTTCTCGTTCTCTTTCTCTCTCTCTCACACACACACACACACACACTCTGTATACCTTAGTGGGGGGAGAACTTCAATCTCACGAACCCTCACAACAATATACGCACTGTGTTGCATGTATACATACTAGACTGTACAGTACTTTTCTATTAATTTTAACTAAAATATATTTCAAAATTATGTAATAATGTGTAATAAATTGTAATAAAATAGCCATTATCTACATATACAGTATAAAGTATGCCTTTCTTTCACTACATACAGTTTTTCCGCTGTTTACAAACTCGTTTACTGTTAACTCGGTTACAACGCTATCTCGTTTACAGCGCTCATATACGTTTCATCCCTTCAACCGCGTTATATCCAAGGTCGACTATATTTTAAAACTGCTGATTCAAAATAAGTAACAGTAAACCTTGCCTTAGTACACAGAAAGTTAATAGGTCCGATTAGGTCTTTATTTTTCAAATAAGAGAAATTTCTGTGTTTGCTCAGGACAGTAAATCCAAACTAAAAAGCTATGATCGCAGCGACTACTGTACATTACAAAAGCTGGAAAATTATTAAGCACTTACTTATGCCCCTCCTTCCAGACCTTAATGGGCTGTATACAGCACCTAGGATTTTTTTTACTGTTTTTTGTCAAAACAATTAGGCCAAGTATTTTTAATAACTTCTACAAAGTTGCAGCTTTCTCACCAAAAAGCTAAAAAAATAAATAATTACATAAACAGAATTACTAACAGAATGGCCAAGTTGATTAGAAGACAAATTTTGATGTGTGCAAGCAGCATCTCCCTCTAGCATTTTTACTTTAGTCTAATAACGTCATTCGTCCTGTTCAGATTTTATCTTCATTTGTGAAAAAATTCTTTATTTCACAGCTGAACAACATTTCACACCCGAAGCAGAGTGAGATAAAAAATATTATTAAACAAACTGATTCATAAATCATTGGATTTACAATAAATATTTTATATTTACAAAAATATAATATTCCTTAGAATATTTACTCTGCAATATGTACAATTAGCTATAATAGTAAACCATTCCCAGCACCTCTCATACCCCTATTTCTATCCTTCGCTCCCCTTCTTTATCTGTGCGGAAATGTTGATCACACGATTCGACTTTATAAAGTTATTTTGGGACTAATAGTACAACGTAGGAAGACACATACAGTGAGACTATGATTAACTCACAATCAGGACCAGGATTATGATGGTTAACAGAAAAACCTTAAACAATTGCATATATGCATGAATGATTTTTAAAAAAATACATTTTTACAAATAACTGCACAGTATGTTCATATATTTTATTTTACAGATAAAAAAAACAATTTAAATTAAGTAAAAGTAGTCATTCTCCATTTATATAGGTTATGATGTGGGCCGGAAGAATTACTCCCAGTGGGAAAGAACTTATGAAATGGGAGTATTTCCCAAAGGCCCAGAAAGTTCCCAGAAAGTGGGAATTTATAAAAAAATAAGTAAGATTTTACTAGATTTTAAGTATTTTATCATATTTTTACTGCTACTAAATTGAACTTGTACACTTGGAAATTAATATCTTGCTATAAGAATTCTAGGAGCTCCAGTTACAAGTGTTAGAACTAAAACATTCAAAACACACAGTACCTTTGCTTAGAACCACAGAAAAAAAGGAACCAATTAATTGAAGTACGATCGAAGAAGTGAGCAGCTATCTTAAGAAGTATGAAAGTAACTTATCTGTCACACAACTGGACACTGATAAACAAAGAAACAAGGCCTAAACCTAAAAACTTTGGTCCTGTTGAAGGAAAAAAAATTCTGAAAAAGACACTAACAAGAAATAGAAGAAGAAATAAAAGAATTAATGACAAAGAAAGTACATAAATCTTGAGGGCTTATGCAGATAACACTGATGAAAAGAAGATAAGGATTATGAGTGTGCAAGTGACCAAGACTAATCAAACTAGAGTTTTTCCTGGAAATCATGACCAAACTAGAAACAATACTATGCTTCTTTTCTAGGCCTTATATGTTTTGCATAAGTCTAATCACTTTTTTAGCATTATGAAAACTCATACTGTTTGATTTAAATGTAAACAGATTATCTGTTGTATAAAACTTTAAACAACCAGATTTTATTTTGTTTTATCTATTTCTTTTTTTTCTTGGCATTTTATAAGTCCTCAGACCTAACAGGTAACAGCAATTATCATCTTACACACCTATGAGTTACACATTAAATCATGCAGACTTAACAGCAGAGTGAGTAAATTCAGACTTAAGTGTTTCTTAAATTTGATTCTGAACTTGGTAAAAACAACTTTAACAACTAAAAAAAGTTTATTGTTTTTTTCATAATTTCTAGATACATTTTGTCAACCTAAATGACAAGGAAATTTAAGGATTTTAGTAATATTTCTTACTGTTTAAAATTCCCTGGAATTTTACATCACTATATACAGTGTTTACGTTCCCGAAGTCCCTACTGTATCAATAGCATTTATATAGCACATAATCATGGCAAATAACTATGTACAGTACTGTTATCCATTATTCACATCATTAAATAATAACAATATCTTTACTTTTCTGATGATTTGTTTCAGACAATAGGCGTATATTATACTGTACTTTACAAAGTTTATATTTTTTTCCGATATAAGACTTTCAACAAAAGAAGATTAAGTAATTTAAGAGGGGGTAGAGATTTCAGTTGCAATCCTATCAACAATTTCAATTAAAGGGGAAAAGTCTTAAATGAAAGATTGTTTAACATTCCAAGTAACACTAAGAATACTCTAACTTACTGTATTCTCTTTACAGGTACAGTGGTACCCTCGTTAATATTCTTAATTCGTTCCAGAACTAAGACTGTTATCTGAGCAGACTGCTGTGCGAGTCAGTGTTTACAATAGAAATTTATGAGAAATTTTTAAATTAATTTGTTCAAAAATTTAAAACAAGATTTAAACAACAATTTGAAACTCGCAAACAAAGACGTTTTGTTAAATTTTAAAATCAAAAGTATGTAACAAAATAATATAAGTGTTTAAATTTTTTAACAACCTAACAAATTAAACAGTAAATGAGTTGACACACAGTAAAATTAAATACATTGACAGAAAATGGAATAGGAGTGGGCATTATAAGAGATAACTACGAAATATGGAGGTTATTGTCCTACAGGCCTACAAAAACCAAACACCCAACAATCAAAGGTTTGTTTGTGTTAACTCAATGTTTATTTCTGTAGCACAGCACAATGGGTAGGTTGTTTTGTTAAATAGGGATTTTTGAATATTTTTATATACTTTATTATCTAACCAACAAATAATCACCTGAGGAAAATAATTATTTTTAAAGATTACTTACGGTTTTTTTTACAGAACTTCATTGCTATTTATATTGCATTAAACATATTAAATTTCATATACGGAAATGTACAGTCATGCACATTATTATTAACATTTTATGAACTATATGTACTTACTGCTCATGCACGTTACACATTCTGACAGCCATTATTAACTATTTAAAGTTCTTTTTTTAAAGGAACTTAAGGAAAGTTAAAGTTCCATTCCTTTTTTCCTTGGAGCATTCTTGTAATGAAAACATTGTCAAAATAGAGTCCGTTATTTATGAACTTCACAATTTGCCTTTTTTGTGTTAGGTTCACCATCTAACAACAGTGTCAGTTATGTCATTGAGTATATTAAAAAACAAAATTAAGGTTTTTCTATCGTTTTAACAATCAAAAACATAATTTTGCATGATAGCAATTTTGAGGTTATTTTTTATCATATTTCCTGCACTTTCCTTCCTTTTATATTTTAGATGATTGCTTTTGGACTTTTTTTTTTTGGTGTTTAACGTCTGACTATTGTGCATACTTGGGCTAATGCAGACGATGGGATGATTTATAGCGTATGAAAATGCCAAGCCCTCACCGGGAATCGAACCCGGATCCTCGGGGTGAAAGCCTAGTACACTATCCACTAGGCCACCGAGGCGGCTTTTTGGACATGTAATAATGTAGTGAAAAAATTACAGAAAAATCTAAAACAACCTACACTGCATATTTACCACTTAGCCCTTTATCCAAAACTAAACTGTAATGGTCATTTTTCATTCCATGAATTAGACGTTGTCCAGCTCAACTTATTATCCAGGGTACCACTGTATATTTTTTCAAAAAAAAAAAAATACTACTTTTCATATAATTAAAATAAGTTCACTTTAATTTTCTTCAAATAAGGGGCTTGGAATGGTGATTATCAAAGTTTTACTGTACTTACATGCACATAAGAAAAGAAACAATACCACCTGACCAAACTTAGCAAAATATAAAATTTTAAAAAAAAGTATACTCAAAACATTGTTTAACAAATAAAAATTAATAATAAAAAACCATTTGAAAGTACTACTTCATATGGTTATAAAGTGAACAATTTTAAACATACTGACACACACACACACACACACACACACACACACACACACACACACACACACACACACACACACACACACACACACACAATTTAATTTACTTTAAGAAATGAATTTTGTTCCAGAACTTAATTCCACAGAACTCACTTTTTTCATTTCTTAAAGTAAATATTAGGCGGTATTTTTCTTACAATGATACTAAACTAAACTGTGGCTAAGATAAAACAAGAAAAATTACTAAGTAAAACAATTAAAACATACAAACAAAACATATACAATTTAATCTATGGAGTTTTCAAGTTAGTATTTCAATTATGTTAGTTATATTTATTTCATATTGGTCATTTAACTTGTGTAATAGTAAAAAAGAGGTAACCAAACAACTTAATAAAAATTATAAACAGTTAAAATTTGTTCTTTTTTTCGTTTCATTATATCAAATGTATTGTTGTAGTATGATTGTATTAATGGGAATGAGATGTGCTGATCCATTTTACCATAAAATTTAATATTTTTGTATATATCTCATAACCGGAACTTTTCTGAACAGTTTTCTTTAAGATGTAAAATTCACCACTGAAGTCTGTTTATCGAGTCGTTAAATTAAAACAGATCAGTAACTATTAAGTAATTAATTCTGTGTATTTATTTTTCATTGTCTTAGATTTTGTTCAACTGTAATACTTATTACTCGTGCGCTTAAAACAACATTTCCTTTATAACTACTTCAGTGTCCAGTTAAATTAATCTGAATATATTTGTTCATATTTAGCCCTAAACACATATACTTATTGACAACATCCTGATATCGAAGAGGTAATTTTAATTCTCGCAGTTTTTATTAGAAACTGAGTTTAAGCGACCAATATCCAGAAGAGTTATCTACAATCCGGACATCTTGCTATTACAAACATCGGTAATTACATAAATTATTTATATATCAGTAGGATATACAAAATCCTTTTTTTATATATCAGTTTTCTTATTACCTCTTCAGCCTATAAAGCTTCAAGCGTTGTAAATATTCTTGCGTTTTACTGCCAACACCGCGTTTTCGAAAGCTGATACTATCCATCAAGGCACGTTTTTTAGCCAAGTAACCTCGATAGCTTTCGTTTCTCTTGAAACTACTCCTTCCTACGCCACGGCTCCTGGAGAAAGTTCTGCCTCGGAATACACCTCGAGGAGTCGAGTGGCGAGGGCCAGCAAGAGCTGATGTCGATTTTCTGTACTGATAATCATCATCAGAACGCATACGTTCTCTGTCATCTCTGAATGATCTTCGATCATCTCCTGCATAGCCCCTGCTCACTCTTTTCACCTCCATATCTCCATATCCACCGTAGCTGCGGTCAGAATAATCAATTCCTTCTCCATAGTCATGACTTCGGTGCATAGATGTTGCCTGCATCAAAGCAATTGTAACAAGAGAATATTTGAAGAGACATGTATATAAGTGATTTCATAGGTTGTTTGTTTCAATATTTACATATTTGTACATTATTTGCAATTATTGCTATTGATGATTCTAGTCATATTCATTGTTAAAAAAAAATACAGCAGAATATATTCAATTCAAAGAATACATTTACGAGAATTGAATATGCCCATTTTCCTTTGCTGGATACTTGCTCTGGTTCTTTTTAAATTAACAAAGCCAAACATCACAGTCAATGACTAAATACAACAAAATAAACCAAAAATTTTCTATCTTCATTATCGACCATCATATTCTGTCTAGGGCATATTTTCACATTTTAAAATTTTATTTTGCCTTTTACAGTCTATATATATAAATTTTCTCTCTATATTGTATGAACATTATGATTTTTAAGCCTCGTATTTTCAGTTTCGATTAAATATCCCACAGAATCTTTTTTTTCCATTTTTTTAAACAAAATCTTTGTTCTTAATATATTTTTATTAATACCACCACAAATCAAATGTGATGGAATAATTATTCCATCCTACAAGTCATTTTCTTTCTTGTTTTTAATAAAATTTATCTTTGAGGATAAATTAATTTAAAAGCTCACTCATTAGGACATAAAAACATTATATTAAGTTTATGATTTTTTTCAGTACCTATGGTATAAAAAAGTTTTTCAGATCACCTATTATTGCTAAGGAGAAATTTTGCCTCTTAATTTTTTATTATGAAAAATCGTCAAATCATTGCCGATAATGCCACTATAGTTTTAAATAATTCTGAGAAGACTATAAATTTGAAAGATTTACTGCAACTAATTTTGTTTGTTCAAATAATGTACAACATTCACAATAAAAATAACCATTCTTTAAAAGTTGGACATAATTTTGAATAGGTCCTATTTTATATTAATTTAGGAGTGTTACTAACTTTTAAATAAAACCTTTTAAAATAAAAAAAAAAAAACTTACCGGGGAGAAATCTGTTCTTAAACGCTTGCGGTCTGGTGAGGATGTCCGATGAGAACGATCCCGACCAGAATACATCGAGTCCTATAAATACAAAAGAAAACCTAATAGGGAGCTACTAATTAGACCTATACAGGGTGTCCACTGACTGTGATAAAAAAATACCATTTTTTTAAAAATAAATGTTCTCCCTACCTCTGGCTGGCATGTGGAGGACTGGGGCTTAATCCCCCTCCCCCCAAAAAAGGCCAAAGTATTTTCAGAGGATCTCAGAGCGCTGGTACAACCAAGCACCAAAAATTGTACTTTTTATTATATGTAATTTATGAATATCTGCACTTTTTTTAACAATTATATGATCATAATGTGCATATTTGCTAATAATAGATAATTACTTTAACTAAACAGTTGGCTCCACATTAAAAACCAACTGTTCAGTTCAACTTCATCTATTTAATTTCAAAAATACAGATACTGTATTTAATATAGTATAGGACATTAAAACATTTTTGATTCTTGTCACTATTTGTTTAGAATCTTATGATCTATAATAGTACAAGTAAAGCATCGACTATCTGAATACCACACATATGAATAGTTATTCGAATGTCCGTAAGATTACAAAAAAAAAAAAATTATTAAGTTCTATTTAACTATTTTAACTTACTGTATTTTAACTTCTCATGCAACCTTGAGCAGACGTAATTTGATTGTAGTTCCTGGTCAGTAGAACCAATTTTAAAAATAAGTGAATATACATCTATATTAATAAAATATGTTCATTTTCACTTTTTACTAATCTACTATAATGTTGTCTCATCATTAAAAATCCCTTTAATTAGCACTGCATTAAGATATAAGGTAAGTTAAACATTATACTTTATTGTAATAATTTTTATGTAACTCTAGGGTTCTAGATCCAAAACTCAAAACTGGCTATCCAAAGTATCCAAACACAACCAGGCAACAATTAGTTTGGATAATCGATGCTTTACTGTATCCAATAATAGAAAAATTTTTTTTTTATTTCGTAGCAAAACAAAATCAATTAAAGATAAAACTTTTACTTTGCAGAGAAAGACTATTTTTAAGTAAATTAGTGACTCGAACAATTTATTCTCTTATTTTGAAATTAAAAAATATTAATACAAAAACATCTTTGCTGAGGTATTTTAAGATATTAAATAATTATTACATAAGCCATGAAATATCTAACTTCAGGATAGGTTACATAATTTATTGAACTGTCTTGAAATATAAATAATATGACCTTACAATTTTTTTTCACAACTTACACTGACTGTCAAATTTATATTAAAAGTAATTTTATTGTAAAAAAATAAATACCAAAATAAAATTATAATATTTTTTGGATAGCATCGCTAATCTACATAAATCTTTCTTTAAGTTTGTATAAATCCTTATCTTATAGTTTAAGAGCATTCACCTAATAAAAAAAGAATCACTGATATCAGTTAAATTAAATATTGTGCCTAACATAATTTGAAAAATATTGATAAAACACCTACACCTTGTGGAACAACTCTCCTTGTCATTTTAAAATCATGATCACCTCAATATGTTCATCATATTTCAAATAACCGTTTTATCAGCTATGACGGCTCTGAGGTCGATATGACTAAGGCACCGGTCAGTCAACTGTATCCCTGAAATGTGTAAGTCAAGGTTGCTAATTTGAAACAAAGTTACTGCCGTTGCTTTACCGATAACGTTAACGCTGATCCCAGTTCTCTGATACCAGTTCTCATTAATTAACTGGTGTAAAATATATGGACTTTCAGCAACACAAAAAATTTATCAAATATGGTTATTTTTCAACAACACTATCATCAGAATTAGCAAAAGAAACTTTAGCGTGAATTAGAAAAAAGAACAGTTTTTCCAGATTAATGAAAACAACTGATCCAAACCTTTTTTCTCGTATTCCACTTTATTAATGCTAAGGTATTTTTGGACACTAGCTTCCTGTGTCTTTGTAAACATATTTTGCATTTAAAATTAGATAATCTCAGGTATTATTAAAATTTAGTTTTCAATTTTTAGAATACCTAATCATTTTTTTTAATTTAGCTTTTACTTGATGTTTTTTCTGTATTTCAACATAATTACCATTTTTATTTGTAGCAATTAAAATTCAAGCATAGTCCCTGAAAACTCCTGGAATTGAATGCCGGTGGACACCCTGCTATGGAATTGTAACAAAACTATTTTATAATCCCATCACAAATACTTATTATTCAAGCACTTGCACACTTAAATAAAATACTTACATCACGGTATCTACGATGACTATTGTCTTCACGAGTTGAATAGCCGTCAGAAACACCTAAAAAAAAGGTATTTTTTAAAAAATATATACTTAGGTCCATTACAAGTAAAATTATATATGAAATTTGAGATAAAAAATTTAACCAAACCTGAATATCTAGCCCTTGAATCGTATGAACCAGAATTGTCCTTTTCAAATCTGGAAGCAAATCGTCCTCTGGAACTAGAAGTGGAATAACCTCCTCGCCCACCTCTCCAGCCAGAATCCCCACTTCCACGGTTTGAACCACGATAGCCTCCACTGAACCCACTATATCCACCACGTCCACCATAACCACCACGTGAACTGCAAACATGTAAATTAGAGTAGGCAAGGACTAATAAAATATTTTTATGAAATAATTACAGGGCTGTTAAAATTAAAAGGAGTTAACTGTTAGAATTTTATATTTGTTTGTTACGCCAAATATAAACTCTTAATTTTACCAATAATTGCAGTAGTTATTACAAATTAGTTTAAACTTGCAAAACAAAATCCACTTACGGCTTCAAAAAAAAATGTAGTAGAAACTCTCTTTAATGACCTGCAAGGGACCAGACTTCTAGTCAGGTAACAAAAAAGTTAGCTAAATTAAATTTCTTTCAAAACTGGTCTACTTATAAGCTTACCTCGGCGACATTCTTGAACGAACAAGCAATAACCACAAGCATCACCGACTAATTCAAATGTAAATTTATTTTATGTAAGTGATGAGAGGAATATTCTGATTCAATTTGTGAGCATAACATATACTGAATGGTTTTCTTATTTTAGCTCCAGTCCTTAAAAACCTTTATGCCAACACTGATTTTTTTTTTTTTAATTTTGTGGGTAAAAAACCTGAAAGATTATCATCACCAAAAACAGGATCAGAATGAGATTACTAATTATAAAATTACCCATTTCAAAGTAACAGAATTTTCCCAAGTTCAAAACGAATGTCAAATTGCTCAAGTTTAAGGAATTAATATTAGTGCTAAATATCTAAAACACAGAACTGTAGGCCTTATAACACTAACAATCCTCATGCAATAACAGGAAGGTAATAACTGTTTAGGGATGAACATCCATGTTTTTTTTATAGACTACATCAGTGGTTGTCAGTCGATGTTTAGATTTTTTTCACACATTTATTTTTTTATAGATTTTAAGTGTTATAATGACGATTTTTAGATTGTCTGATACTAAGAAAATATTTTTTTCACCTTTTTAAAATAAAAAAATGTTATCACAAAAATAATAATGTGGCTGAACTAAGCAATACTATTTATTTTTTTTTGTTGAAGTTTTCATCTTACCTCTCAGGAATTATAAATTTTGACTCGACTTTTACCCTCTATTCTAAGAACTCATTTTTTCCAAAAAATCGATGTTTCATACATCAAAACATCAACACAAATACTACTTTTAAACAGCACTTAGCATAGTTCACAAACTATGCCAAAAGTAAAAATGACATTTTTTTTATCACACTTAAAACTCTAACAAAATTTTTAAATATTTCTCGAACTAGGCTATAGCAGTCAGTTTTATACTGTTTTCTTTATTCCAAAATCGATTAAAACTCTTCCATACAAGAATTTTTTCTTTTTTTTTGTGTTTAACATCCGACTTATTGTGAATACTTGGGCTAATGCAGACGATGGGATGATTTATACCATATGAAAAAGCCAAGCCCTGGCCGGGAATCGAACCCGGGTCCTCGGGGTGAAAGCCTAGTAAGCTATCAACTGGACCATCGAGGCAGCACTTTTTTTTAAACCCAGCCTTTTTTTTTAGATATAATGAACATCCTACAATAATTAAATATCTGTACAAAAAAATGATATAATTTAACAAGATAATACTGACTTTAATCTTGTCTTTGTTGCCGTTCAGACAATTGACTTGTGGATCAGGAATAAAATACTCACTAATTCCAAATATCAAAATACATTCAGACTATGGAATTCATTCATTCATCATACAGATACCAAATCAGAAGGAAAGAATTCAAAACAAATTATTCAATGTGAACGACAAATTATTCATTTTATTTTTTTCAACATCATCATCTTATTAACATTAATCACATTAAGGTTCACAATCTATTCAGATTCATTACAAGTTCAAAATTGTAACTTATATACAATTTTAAAACCCATGATTAATAGGTAATGTTTTATGTAGGTTTTTTTTCTTAACTTGTTTTGACTTTTTCCATATTTTTTTGCACAAAAACACTATTACATGCCCAATAGTAAAAATACATAATATAAAAGTGCAAAAATTATGGAACTTTGAAAATAAGTGACCCGCAAAACCTCAAAGTTACTAATGAGTGAAAGTAGCTAATGTGTTTTTCATCACCAAAAAAAAATTATTAAATGTGTTTTATTAATAACAAAAACAATAGAAACTTTTAAAAAAATACTTTAAGAACCTAACTAACATGGTTCTGTACGGAAGTAATTACTAACCTTGTAATGAGTGTTACAGTGGATATAAAATCGTAACTTATAAGAAATTCAATCTTCTGCAGATGAATCTCTTAATTGAATATTAAGTAAGTAATAATAAAAGAACAAATATTTAAAAATCATTAATTTTATAAAACAAGTTAAACAAGCTTTTAATTAATCATTTTTGAAATGAAAAATTTTTACGCAGTATGCTAGTGTTTTTAGATTATACAAGTCACAAATTACTTTTATACAAAGCCGTGTTAGGTTCTTAAAATAATTTGAAAAAATGTATTGTTTTTATTATTAATTACACACATTTAATTAATAGTTTACGCGATGAAAAACATGTTAGCTATTTATGCACAGTACTAATTTTTAAGTTATGCAGGTCACTTTTATTTTAGATTTTTTTCGAATTTCCTGTAGTTCCCACATGTTCATATTATTATTACTACTAAGCATGTAATAAAGCACTTTGATGTCAAAATTATGAAAAAACTTAAAGTGCATATTACATTTTTTTAACTTAAAAGTACTTTATCATTCAGTTTTGGCAACGACAATAATAAACAATAAACAGTACCATATTAGGTTTGGACTAAAATGGTTGAAATGATTACACACATGCGCAAATTAATGTATAATCAGAATTAGATTTAGACCCTACATCTGGATTTTGTGATGTCCAAATACACAAAAAATTTGTGCAACTGATTCCAATTCTGAATATCTAAGTCACTTGATTCCAACTATTCCAGGTATATTTATCATCCGAGTATTAACCAGCCATCACTATTTCATACTGCTAATACAAACTACATGAAAATATCTATCTACGATAAACAAGATAGCAAACTATGAAAATGATAGCAAGGTTTGTTGATACTGAGTCTACTTAGACTGCTTGTAATGCAATTATGCTATGATGAACAAATTAAACACGATGTCTTTGTACAACAAATGATAAAATAATTGTCTATGTATTTTAATGAGAAACAATATATACAAGCATATAACTAAGAATGTTTCTACTTTTTTCTAAATGGTATTTATTGTTGAAGCCCAAATTGTTTTCATTTTTTTTTTTTTTTTTAATGTTTGATTATTGTGCACACGGGCTAATGCAGACGATTTGTTTTCAAATATGGACCAACTTGATTGCAAATATGGAACTCCAAAGATTGTGTACAAAGTATTGAATCTCAGTTCTAAATACAGAGACCAGGCAAGTATGGTAACACCATTACAATAAATACCCAGCCTACAAAACTGTTATTTCCAGTTTTCAGTTCTGTCTACTGTCCCATGACAGTAAATTTTTTTTTTTTTTTTTTTTTTTTTTTTTTTGAGAAGAATAGTTTCTTACAACTATATACATTACTAAATAAATCTGTAGAAAAGTTCTGTATCTTGAATTTCATACAAAACAAAGTTATAATGATTCAGTTTTTGCAGGCAATAGGTGTCTAAATAGATGGTATAGGATCAGGTAATATATACACAAGTAGACCTACATATTCACTTATACTGATATACATACATCACACGCACATACACATGTACAGGCCTACACAATTATAATATGTAATGTAGGACTATAAATTGAAATTGTTTGTATACACTTTGAAGTAAAAAAGTGATGTTTAAATGATTTATTTCATACTGCCTTAAAATTCTTTAAAAAAATATTTTAAAGATGCCAACAAAATGGTGTTTTGCATTGAATCTCACAAAACCTAACAAGGAGGTCCATTTTATACAGCACATTATCTTTTCTTTAATTTTTAATTTTGAAACTTCTATTACTTTTTTACCGCATTTCTCTACAAAATATCTTAGAGAATAGAAATAATTTTAATAGAGGTAAATCTTAAAACCTCTTAACAATATCTTAAAACTTACCTTTGTTTATAGCTGTTGTAACTCATTTTCGAAGGTCTTATTTTTCAACAATGGCCCTTAAAATTGATAACCTAAAAGCAAATTAAAAATAATAATTAGGCCTAATTACTTATACAAAACATTTTTCCAGAAGCTAAACATAAATATCATTCTTTATAAAAAGAAAATATAATCCAATTTTGACATTTTGGATGATTTACTAAAGCAATGATTTCACTTTTTTTTTAATAATGTAATTTATTATCAAATTAAAAGATATTCACCAGCAGAAGAATTTCTTAAATTTTGTATGTTTACTTCGCACACTACAGTTCCTATACAAGATTATTGTACCAACATAACCCACCGAGGTACTGTTCATGCACATTATCATATTATAATAAGTCAGTTATTATCTCGCTAATCTTTTTTAATTCTTGTAATGAAAACTTTATGCTTAAAGTACTAGTTATATACCCAACAACTGAATCCTTAGGTTCTGAATTTTTTTTTATTCTTTTCTTTTTTTAAAACATGCATTTAATTAATCATTGTAACGATGAAAAACATGTTATCTACTTTTACATGGTAGCCATTTTGAGGTTATGCAAATAACTTTTATTTTCCATAGTTCACAAATAACAGCTGCCATTTTACAACTATATAACAACTTAGTAACATGCATGAGCACAATACCTTGGTGGAATAGATGATCAACAATATTTCAGTTAGTAATATTCAAAAATCGCTATTTCAAAAAGCAAGTTATATTGCATAAATACCTTTTCAAAATCGCCCATACCATCTATTTTATGCAATGATACCACTATTGTGATTCCACTGTAAGCACTTACTTTTAAAGAAAAATTCAGAATTTGTTCTCCAAAATGCTTTATTACACGCCCAAAAACAATAATCCAACATAAAAGTGTAGAGTATGGGAAGTTTTAAAAAAAATAAAAATGACCCTCAACTTCAGAATCACTCTTGTGTGAAAGCAGTTAAAATTGCTTATCACAAAAACATTAATTAAATGCATGTTAATTATTATTTTATTAATAATAAAAAAATAATAAACTTAAAAAAACAAGAAAGATTTAAGGACCTAACCTGGTAGTTTGTTAAAACTAACATGGTTATGCATATTAAACCTAAGCAAGCAAGTTGGGTAAATATGCAGCGTAGCCTGTTTTCGATTTTTCAGGAATTTTTTTCTCTTAAACACTTTATTACATGCCTAAAAGCAATAACCCAAAATATAAAAGTGCAAAAAGCATATTAAGTATGATAAAAAAAATAATAAAAATGACCCACATAATCTCAAAATTACTACCACACAAAAGTAGATAATGTATTTTTAATGTGCTAAAACGATATAAAATCCAATATTTTCTTAAAAATACTCAATAACCTAAGTGATACGATTGGTAGGCGATGAATCTAATATGGTTGAGCGATAAAAATACCTTTTTAACTACAATAATTAACTGTTAACAAGGCAAATTGCTAAGTTCACAAATAACGACACCATTTTAACAATGTTTTCATTACAAGAATGAATCAACAAAAGAGCAACAAACATTAACATTTAGTAATAGCTATCAGAATGTGTATTTTTTTTTTGATTTTTTTTTTGATATTTAACGTCTGAATATTGTGCATACTTGGGTGATCAGAATGTGTAATGTGCATGAGTAGTAAGTATATGTAATTAATAATAATATGCATAATCAGTAAATCCATGTATGAAATTTAGTATGTTTAATGCAATATAAACAGCAATGATGTCAGAATATAGTTCCATAAAAAACACCCTAAAATCATAAGTAAATTTGAAAAAAATTATTTTCTGTGGATGAATATGTGTTAATTAGTTAATAAGGTAAAAATGAAAAAAATAATATTCACAAATCACTGTATGAAAAAAAACAACTTACACTGCATAAATAAAGTGTTGCAACAAAAAACCTTTTTGAAAAGGAAAGACTTGAGACCTAACATGGTTGTGTGTGTTAAACCTAATCACATCAGCTGTAACAAAACATTAAATTAAAGCCAATGAACAATACTGGGTGACAAATGGTAATGATGCCAAACTTCTAGCATGCTCCATACAAATATCAATAGTTCCACAAAATTGTTTAAAATCATAAATTATTTTCTATGGGTGAATATCTTCTAAGTGAATAATAAAGTATGTAATAAGAAAAATAAAAAATCACAATTTGGAAAAACAACACTTTTCTCAACTAAAAAAAGAGCCTAGCCTAGGCCTACTTTATGTATTAACTATTTAGTTTTTTTATATGTTGTAATAGTTTTAAATTTGTTTTTAATATCCGGTTTCAATGGAATTATTTATTGAAAATAATTAACACTCGTCTTAAATTTGAAAATTAATAAATATTAATTTCGATTAAGCTGGAACCTATTTCCCAATAACTATCCAGATATTTAAGCTAGTATTTGATACATTTCAGTATTATACATAGCCATAATAACTAATTACTGTTTTTAGTCAATGGCACTTCGAATCAAATTCATTAAAATCCTAGTTTATATAAACTGGTTTTCAAGACATTAAAACTAGAAATGGGCATTTTTAATACCGGCAACTAAAAGACGCCATCTTGCACCATTGCTATTCTTACAAAGTATAGATTTTTCAGATTTTTAACATAGTTACAGATTTCAGTTTTATAACGTCTGCATTTTATATACTTTAAACTACTCTTTAAAAAAGTATATGTGGAATTATTTACCTTTAGATAGAAAAGAATCAAACCAACTTTTTACATCATTTTCTTCTAAACAAAAATGTATAACAATACTTCCTTCTCCTCAATGCGTCCAACAAGAAAGCCAAATTGAGCTTCAAGCTTCAAGCCAAGCTTTAAGCTGCAAATCAAACGAGCAGTTGCCCAGTCGAAACACGATGTGAAACAATGATCACATATGGCCCTAATAATGTAGTATGTACAAATCAATAGTATATCTATGAAACAACAGGCAATAAATTACATTCAATTTTTATATTACTTATAGTGGAAAATATATAGTAGACCCTGTTAAAGATATTAAATAAAAAATACTCATTTTTTGTATATAACGTAATAAATCTTAACAAGTACTTTTTTTTTCTTAAGAGCCTGTCCATACGCCAAGCCGTAAGATCGCTGTTCTGATAATATATCATAAGACGCACTACTATTTCACAATGAGTTAAAAAGCAGAAATTTTTAAAAAATAAATAATTACTACGATCAAATGTATTTGTATTATGTACAATTTGGCAAAAAAAAAATTCAAATATTAAACTCATTTTTAATCTCTAATTTCAAATTTAAAAAAATAAATTTTCCCATTTAAAACGATAAAATGTTTTGTAATTTCATTAAAAAGCAAAATTAGAACTTAAAAAATTTGGTGATTTAGATTGTAAAAGCTGCTTTAAAATGACTTTCTGCTTGGTCTAGAAAAACAATTATTCTTTTAAAATTTTATTAACTATTTTAATATAGGCTTATAATTTGTAATATAGACTACCTTCCATTTATAACCAGGAAGTGTGCACAATAGTCGGACGTTAAACACCAAATAAAAAAAGAAAAAAATATATAACCAGGAATACAGGTCATAGTAGTTCATCGTTTTCCTACAGGTAGGGTTACTGTCGCTACAATCTCCTTTCCTACCTAGCTAGTCGCTATCCATCAACAAATTGTCAAAGCTATATGCCAAGTAATTACTTTCGAATACAGATTACGTGCGATTACAGTTACGTCTAGGTATCGAATACTTACTGATACCGATTAGTTATCATATGAGATAAACAAACAAGGAAGATTAACTTGTTATTACTGGACTAAATTAACTTCCAAGAATCAGAAGATACTTGCTTCTTAAAATGTTTATTTAATGTAGCAGTTTTATAACAATAATATTTTTAGGCATATTTATAATCGTTTACTACTTGAATTCACGATTTATTTAATATTTACTTTAAAACCCCTACCTCTATCATTAAATTTTAATGACAAACAATAGGGGCTAAAAGACTAAATATTCCTGCAGTATTACAAACATATATACATATGTGATTATTCATCAAACAATTCCAGCAGGCAGCTTTCTCACTAACATAATGGAAGCGAATGTGTATGTGTGTGTATATATATACTTTTTTTTGTGTTTAACGTCTGACTATTATGCATTCTTAGGCTAATGCAGACGATGGGATGATTTATGGCGTATGAAAATGCCAAGCCCTAGCCGGGAATCGAACCCGGAGTGAAAGCCTAGTACGCTATCAACTAGGCCACTGAGGCGGCTTATATAGGCTTACCGTCATTTTAAAACAATATTAATATTAAAATATGCTTGAGTACATTGGTGATATAATAGTGATTAAAATAACCTATTCATAATATAATAAGTTAAATAATAATAAGTTAAAATAACCTATTCATTAATATATATTTATTTTAGAACCTCAATGGTTAATTCTATCAGAGTGTAAAGATGAACTGAGTAGTAGCGCTCTCTCTGGAAACGTCCTTCACATGTGTCCACTACCACTTGCAGTGAAGCGAGATTTACAAGGAAGAGTATGGGACTGTAAAGTGAAAGCACCTCAGACTCCTGATATGGTAGAGTTCTAAAATAAAGTGTAGGAGTGAACTGACGAATTGAATCGCGGCACAGAACGGTGATTCACAAGTTGACTCCAGCCGGTTCTTAATGTCCGCACTTTAAGCAATACCGAAGGGCTTTAATGCAATACTCCAATCTCAAATACATTTCCTTGAAATGTGTAAGTTGAGAGATGCAATAGATGATTGGCGGACTTTAGGTATCTCAAACACCAGACAAGCTAACTTAGGTGTAACAGGTATACTTCTAAACCATCTCTGATGTAAAAATAGTCATGGAATTCACAGTACAAGTTCCCAAGTTAGTTGTGAGAGAGAATAACCCCAATAACCCTAAACAGGTAAATTCATCCATCTAGTAGTTAGTTTACTGTCCTCTTGAACACACCCATGTTCTGAAATTACACTTGTCAACAATTGTATAGTTTTGTTTCCTTGATGGCTTGCGGTTTTCTGATCACATATAAGTTTTAGGTTTATTTGTTCTAACCACTAAGTACATGTTTTCAGATATTTTAACAAACACCAAGGCTTATGTTCCTGTTGCTAGTTTAGCTTTTACAGAGGTTTTAAATATACTGAAATTAATAAAATTGTGGTCACGAAACAGAATTACAAATTATAAAGCTTTTATTAGCTTTAAAATATGTCTAATACTTAATTTGAAAATAATGTATAAACACTGTAAAAGCAAATATTTAAAATTAAAACAAGGCTACCATAGTAACTAGATTTATGTATACACGTTTATATTACATGTCATCTAATAGTTTTATTTTTCCTCTTTTCTTTTAAGGCGAAAAGCATATTGAGGCTATTATCGCCTCCCTAAATGTTAGTGTATGTGTTAGACTCGAGTACCGTGCAATAGTTTTATTAATGACCATATAAAGTACATAAATTAGCTACAATGAAAGTGAGTATAATATAAAATGAATAATGTAAATTGAGGTACACTTTCAATTGTTTGTTGAATGTTTTTTAATAATTGTCACTTCTGCTACAACATGACTACCAAACAGCAACAAAAGATTTCTAAAGTGATTTAATAAAAAGTTAAAAATTCTATATAAGATTCTGAAAGACTGGCCTTTCGCTTTGTAAAATATGAAAATGTTTATTTACATAATGCCATTAAATTTGGTGAATTTTTGTAAATCTCTTTCCATGATAATGTTGGATTTCAATAATAATAATGGATTTCCATAATAAATCCATGATAATTAATCTACCAAGATTAATGTGTAAGGATGATCTTATATTAATAAAACCTCGGGAATAATAAAAATAAAATAAATAAGACACAAATTTTAGAAATTAACAATTTATATTTACTTTACAACTCAAACTTGTGAAAAGTAATTTTTTTAGGGAGAAACTTTCAATGAAAATCAACAATTTTGTTAATCACAATAATCTTAAGAAATAATATTTACAGTATAATACAGAAAATCCAAATAATTACTGTACATAATTAACAATATAACCCTTAACATCACCATTATTTGGTTAACTGTATCTATTGACAATCAAAAATATAATAAATTTTATTATTTGTTGTTTTAAGATAAAAATCAGATGGTGATGTAGCAAGTATATATTATAACTTCACCATCAATTTTTTCATGCTCTAGTTTTTTTTAATATAATTCATATATTAATAGAACTCATCTAAATATGAAACTAAACTAAAACTTTTGAGCAATTTAAATCCAAAAAACATAAAAAGAAATTAACTAAATAAATGAGCAATTTATGTGAATATCTGTTTGTAATTAACAAAATTTAAGAACTACTTAGAAGTCTACTGTCTTTATTAAAAAAAAACTATCCAAGAATATGCACAAATTAGTAACAACTAACAGACTAAAAGTCAGGAACAACTTATGTTTTTTTAAGACTAAAACCTAAAACAAGGCCTATGTACATCAAACAACTAATTGTAATTGAAGAATTATATCACATATAATGAGCCACGTACAAATAGCTTCGGTAGTTTGGAATTCCTTCGACAAATGAATTGGTAAAATATAATTTTTTTTTTGTACATTGTGTTTATGCCAAAGGAAAACCATTTTAAAAAGCAGTTAACTAAAAAAATGTAGTGTAATATAATGTAACATATGGCAGTTTAAAGTATTATAACATGTTTTAAAAATAAAGTCCTAATTATTGTCTGTAGACAAACTGTAGATATTGCAAGCTGGTAGAGGAGGTTTACGAGAAAGTGGAACCTTTAAGCTTGTGATAAGAAGTATAAGTCTGTCATTGTGTAAAATTATAGCACTCACAGAATACGGTGGCTGGAGAACTAGCCAACAATTAAAGACTATCATGTATGCATGTTTTATGGAGAAATAACATTAATCAGTGTACATTAGAAATAGTAATATTAGAGGGCACTATAGGTGTTTATAGGTACAAGACACTGTATATTCTACTTGGTAAACGACTTTTGTTTTGCAAATTACACAATTGTACTACTGAAACAAAATTCTTTTTTATTCGTTACCTCTGCAAGTTTTTCTTTGTTTTAGTTTGCATATCTATTGGGTTAATATCTATTGGGTTTGTATGATGATTTATACATAAATACCTTGAAATCAAGTAAAATTGACGATACAAGAAATTATAAAACAATAACATACTATGCACTAAATGTAAAAAAAGGCATTCCTTTATCATTATCCACCATTGTAGTAATGAGTACTTTACTATTTAAATTTTTAATCGATTAGGCTCTATCTAAACATTTTTTCCGTTGAAAACAGAAACCACTGCAAAAATTAAAGTAAACTTATTTATTATTTTAAAAGATGTTAAAAAAAAATGAAACTATAGCTTAAGGAATACATTTTATAAAACATCATGATTATATGTTTTTATTAATTACAAAACCAAAATGGACAATTTTGCAAAAAACTTTATTTCAAACTGTCTTAAGGATTACATTTTTTGAAACATCAAATATGTAATCAAAAACAAAATTAATTAAATTTAATATTTTTATTAATTAGAAAAACAAAATAGGTATAGAATACACAGTATTATCCAAAAGGCAATTAAAAACATATACAAATTATAGTAATACTAGGTTATTATTGAAAGTACTATACGATATAGGCTACTTTAAATGAAATTATTTATTTTACTGGCAGCTATAGATGTAATACACATTTTAAAAAGCCTATGAGATTCTCATAAGCTATATTTATTTATGTGAATACGAACTGTTATAAGTTTAGTAGACAAACAATTATAATTGAAATTGCAGTACTCAATAAATCTGTCCATCAAACAAAATAAAATAGATTTGTTCGGTACAAAAACATCTTCCCATTTGATCAATTTGCATTGATCATACAATCAACATAAGAAAACCAGTTCTTCAGCATAAAAATTCATTAGGCTCTATAAGATTACTACTTCAAATTCTAGGAAAGTGCTAAGCAATTTGGTGTATTTGCGGTATATTGTTACTCCTGAAATTAAATCAAGGAGGGCAGTGTCTTAAATATTCTGGGTCTAAGTACACAACTGTTATCGTTATATCATCTCTAAATAACCTTACAACTTCTTGTGGCATTGAAAGTAACTGTGCTATTTTAGAATGTTCAATACCATATTCAGTACCACCTAAAGCATGGCGTAACAAATGTGTCGCTGCATTCCGATCGATTGGTTTTTTACTAAGCCCTTTCTGCCTTTGCAATAACAAGTTGTTGATTTCAGATAATTTCATGTCTTTTTTTGGAAGACGAAGCGGGCTCAATGTTACCTTACCAAACATGTGTTCACCTACCAACCTTACAACCTGCAACATACATTTGTTTAAGTCAAAGTTTAGAAAAATTTAATAGTATGAAATACAAATTCTTCAATTAAATAATATGACAAAAGAAATATAATTATTTATATTTAAATCTTGTTTTGAGAATTATGAAGCGGATTTATGTTGTGAAAAATAAAATACTGTAAAAAATATAACTACAAATATATCAGATTGTACGTCTTTTTTTTCAAATGACCAGCCAAACACCTATTTTTAATATGAACCCTGGTTTTAGCTAAAATTAAATATTTTACAACTAGGTTACAATGTCAAAACTTTATTATATACATTTGACTATAAAATTTTATAGTTCAATAGGTCATTTATTCAAGCAACGTATAACAAGGCTTTTAATTCATCTGCACGTAACTTCCATTATTACTGACACAGTCCGTCTCTTTAATTACCATGCTGACTACTTTCTGCAAATAATAAATTATACAACACAACATAAAGTAGATAAACAAGTATAAAAATCTGCTATTTAGACCTTACAGTATATAGTACAGTTGTGGTAATTCGAGATTTTGTGTATTTTATGAACCTGTAAGCATTATGGCAACAGTTCTTTATACAGAAACCGGTTTCCCATTTGGACCGCAAGTACCCACCAACAACCGGCACAAAAAGATGTTTTTACATCAAAACACAGGCTTAATACGAGGTGTGTTCAGAAAATAACGAAAAAAACGCCCGAATCCGTGAAAAAAAAATCATGGCTTTTGCACCATGATAATTTACCAGCTCAAACTTCATCACTATTCATGAATTTTTGGCCCAAAACAGTACTGTAATGATGCCCCAGCCTCCATATTCGTCAGACATGGCTCCGTGTGACTTTTTTCCTATTTCCAAAAATAAAGAGAATCTTAAAGGGCTGTCGTTTTACAGCCATAGATGACATTAAAAGCGCATCGCTGAATGAACTAAAGGCTATCTCAAAGATCGAGTTTGAGAAGTGTTTCGAGGATTGGAAGAAGCGCTGGCACAAGTGCATAATCTTCGATGGGGACTATTTTGAAGGCGACAACTATTTATTCAATGTAGAAGAATAAATAAATATTTTGTTCAAAAAATTGAAATTCTTGTTACTTTCTGAACACACCTCGTATGATACTATGACAGGATAAAATATTAATTTAACATAACTGCATTTGTGAGCATTATGCTATAGCAGCTCTAGTGTCTATATTTGCAAGTTAGACTAAGCGTGATTTAAACTTTGGTCTCGGTGAACAGTATATAATTTTATATTTAAATGTTTGGATATAAAACAAATATACCTGTAGAGGTGAGATCAGGTCCCACAGTCCATCAGAAGCAATGACTAGAAAACGATCACGTGGAGTTAATTTGTGATGAATAATGTCCGGCTTTGCTGTAAGATAAGGTGGAGTGTAATAGTTGGGTGCTAATGCTTGTTCTCCTAAATGAGGTATTACAACATCCATTAGCTCTTTGCGACTCCATTTATACCTGAACAAGAAAATAGGATAACCTCGAATCAGTTATTTAATAATATGAAACTTAAATTATGTATTAAGTATATATATTACTGCATCACACATATACAAAAATTTATTTTATTTTGCCATTATATAATCATTAACATAAAAAACATTTATTTAAAAATAATTTTGAAAAACCAATTGAAAGTACAACAATATATAAACCATTTATTAGAAAATTAACTATATCAAGAGAATAAATTATTATATTTGAAAATAGCTATAATCACACAAACTATAAATTGTTACAAAAAAAAAAAAACCAGAAAAGTGTATCATGTATTTTTGAAAAAAAAAAATAGGTTATAAAGGGCTCATGAAATAAGATGCCAACATTATACCATTTCAAATTTATGATACCATTAATTACCATGAATGCACATAAATATACATTTCTTATCGATCGGATAAATAAAACAAGATGGAACATAAATAGAACCAGGAAAAACAAAATATGTTTTTTTTTTCAGTTTTAAAAATTATTACTAAGATAATTATTACTAATATTACCCTTAGACAATGAGGTAGGCATATACGAAGTGTGGTTAGAAAATAACGGAACTGAATGTTTAAACCTTTTTATTCAACATCGTTTAAATTGGAAACCTTATCACCTCCAATATACATCCCTCCTCGATCCCTACACCACACCATACAAATTTTCCATTGTTGGAAGTAATGCTGCATATCATCTTTAGATATGGTCGTCATCATCCGTTGCTTTTTTTTATCACTACATCTACAGACTCAAAATTGTTCAACACGCTCTTTACCTAAGGAAACAAAAAAAAAATCACATGAAGCAAGGTCAGGCAAAAGTAGGGTGGATGCTCCAACACAGGAATTCCATGCTTTGCAAAAAACGTTTTGATCAACAGTGGTTTGTACGCCAGTGCACTGTCTTGTTGAAGGATGTCAGGCCTTTTTCTTCGTACACGTTCACAAAGAGTGGTCAAAACCTCTTTGTATTAAATTTGGTTAATATTTTCACCTTCAGGCACCCATTCAATGTAAAAAATCCCTTGGATGTCGAAAAACACAATCATCATGACTTTGAATTTTGACCTGCTCATCTGTACTTTTTTTTGCCTTGGTGAGCTAGGGCTTTTCCAGTGCACGGATTGGCACTTGATTTCAGGATTGTAAGTGAAAAACCAAGATTCATCACATGTTATTAACTTCTAAAAAGGTAGGGTCAGTTTCAATGTTTTTTGGAATGTTAGCACAGATGGTCATTTGAGTTTCATTTTGATCAGCAGTGAGGTTTTTTAGCACCAAGTTTGAACACACTTTGTTCATGTTGAAACTGTCATGTAAAATTTGCCAAACAGTTTTTTTGTCAATGTTAGTTAACTCATTAACTGCTCTTATACTCAAAACGACGATTTTCTCAAATAATCTTACAGACTTTTTTAATGTTTTCATCAGTTTTTCCTGTTCGTGGCCGACCAAGACATGGATCATCTGTAATGTCCTCTTTCCCCTCTTTAAGGTCTTTAACCTACTCAAAAACTTGAGTTTGTGATAAAGACTCATCACCATACACTGTCTGCAACAAATTGAATATTTCTGTTGCGGATTTTCTAAGTTTAATGAGAAATTTCACATTAACATGTTGCTCCACATTAGCACTAAGCATTTTCCTGTTGCAGGGCAAATACACGGTAATGTTCAAAGAACTGCTGTGAGCAAACTAGATATTGCACAAACAACAAAATGGCGGAGTAGGTAGAGGGAGCATTCAAGGTCAACACCCTACCACTGTCAACCGTACAAAATAAATATCACGGGCGTACAAAAATCACTCCGGTTATTTTCAAGCCACACCTCGTAGAATGAACAGTTGAACAATTATAAAAATAAAAACCTTACCTGAAATCGCCAAATGCTCTTAATGGTGCCAACTGTCCCAATAATCGTTCCATTTTTAAAACTGTATCTTTTTCATTTTGCGGATGTTCATTCAATATTCTCTCTACTTCTGCCTGATTGTCTGTATTATGTTCAACACTGACTTTCTTTGCTGTCCAAGTTTCTGAATCTGTGAGCACTCCAATCACAGCCTGACAATCGCCCAAACTCGCCACATGTAAATGAGCTCCATCAATATGAGCAACACAAGCAACTGCACCAGACATTCCAACAGACAACGTTTTTAAATTAACTTTACCATCAACTTTTTGCAGTGCTTCACACGATAAATCTTTGTCTAACTTTAAAAATGCATTTTCTAAAACACTTTTCATCTGGAAGTCTTGGTTTTTGCTGACAAGTTCGGTAGCGAACCTTTTAAAACTTTCAGCATAAATACCTTTCAGTTCATCAACAAAATCGTATTTATCATTTATATTCTGAACCAGTTGCATTTCACCTGAGTTTTGTTCAAGTGAATTTAAAAATTGATTTAATAAATCTGGTGGAAGTAATGAAACTGTGATATAGTTGTACAATCTTTTTGCAACAACCTGTGCACAAGCAGCTCCTCCATGTCCATCGAATACCCCTAACAGCATGCCTGGAACAAACAATGTTAACATAAATATTAAAATAGTTGTTAATTGACTGAACAGGAATCATTACACTTTTACTCACTAAACATATGATTTTGCTTTGGTAAATAATTAAGTTAAATGAAGCCCAGAAAGATAAGGTTTATCAGTTTAATAGTGTTATCACTGGTAATAGGTGGCAGCCCAGGTGAGCGACTACCTAGAAACACATCTTTAGTACTAATGGCTGCACCTTGTTTGTATGTTATTTTTGCTTGTTAACAACAGAAAGACATGCTTATAAAGTCAGAAAAACAAGAAAAGGTGAGAAACTGTTTCACACATAAAAAGGTAAACAAAATTTCACATATACCATTTGAGGTTAGGAAGAGTTTCTAACTTTTTTTTTTTTTTTTTTTTTGGTGTTTAACGTCTGACTATTGTGCACACTTGGGCTAATGCAGACGATGGGATGATTTATAGTGTATGAAAATTCCAAGCCCTCGCTGGGAATCGAACCCGGGTCTTCGGGGCGAAAGCCTAGTACGCTATCCACTAAGCCACCGATGCCTAACTGGGATGCTATGCATGGAAATACATATACAGTAGTGTCCAAAATGTTTGCTTGATAATAAATAAACATACATGAAAACATTTGAAAAACCATAATAGGTCAAAAATGTTACTTTATTTTTTTTTACCCATCCATGTTAGATCAGTAACCACTGTGCTTATCCATATTTTCTGTGCAGCCACTATATAACTTCTCAGATAGCATTTAATAAGGTAAAATCTACTAAAATAAACTTTCTGACCTCTATAAATGTTTGTTCTATAAAACTAAATGGTTTTTATGATTTCAGCTAACAGAAATTTATAGGTGATGCCAATAAAGGAAACAATTACCAAAACTGTACTAATTGTAGTAAAGTTACAGTACTACAAAACTAAAAAAACTGTCGTTAATGTAAAATTATTATTACATTATTATATGCACAATTAAATCAAGTAGGGCAACGACATTTATTTATTTCAGTGATTGACGCCTGTCAAAAATTAAGTTATATTAGCTATTATTACTATAGTACAGTAATATACTACTAAAATATTATATAAAGGTTGTTTCAAAAAGAATCATAAGATCTTAATAATCTCAAGATTTTAAAATGTTAGGATTATATTTATTTACAAAAATTCATAAAATGAAGTACAAAATATTCACATCATAGTTTTGGCAAAGTTATTACAAAATAGTCTACTCTATGTGTTCACTAACAGCTGCAAGTACAATATTAAAAATATTGCTAAATTTGTCCAACACTTATATTTAATAAGGTAATTAAAAGTTCCCTACAATTTCAAGAGGATTCTGGAGACCACTTTATGACAATTAACTTTATGACTTCATGAAACTTAGCTTCATCATTAAAGATTAACTGTGTTGAAAACCTGTATAGATCTGTAGTTATAAGAGTAATTATTTTTTAAACACCCTGAGATTCGGTTTCATTTTTTTTTCTGAAATTAATTTTAAGTTTTAGAAATTGTGTCTTCATTTCAAATAAATAAAAAAATTAAAACATTCACTAAAAGCTAAATGTAAGAGGATTGTGTTATAAATGTAAAAACCTGATGTCAAGACACATCTCCCTTCGGAACGTGCATCTTCGATTGGATTGTTTGAAGACAACTGGTTTGAATCATAAGATTTAACAGATCCTGGACTTGAAAATTCATGACTGTATTCATTTGCTGTTAGAATTGCTGTCACCTGAAATTCAAATGGTAAACCTACACAAATTTCATCTACTTTTTAAAAAAAATCACCTTTCAATTATTTTTTTAAAAATTATTAATATTTTATATAGATTAACAACATTATACTAAAATAAAGTAGTCCTCACAAAAAGTCTAGGTATATGTAGAGTGTAAGTATTGATTATTATTATGGAGCCTTCCTATGATTGTTACTTTATAATCGTGGACTAAAAAATAAAGGAAGTATGAATAACTTTAAATTTAATCCCAGAATAAAAAAAAACAATAATTAAATGATATGAAAAAAATTGCATTAATTAAATTTAGCAATTAAACCATCGGCAGGAAAACCAATATTCCATTATTTAACATGACCATACATCTTGTTTTGGGCAAAATAGTACCGCTTTATAGTAAAATGTCCCATTCTTCCCACAATTAGCTGTGGGATGCCTAAATGTCTCCTTGAAGACTAGGTTGTTGTAATACCTAACAAAACATTAATAACATTTTTTTTTTCATTTTTCATGTTTTGAATGTAAGATTCACAATTCAATTTTAAGTTACAAGGCCCCGCAGAGGGGTGCAGACTAGCTGCACCTATTGAGAGGATTTAGACGTCCCTCGCGGTACCTGAGTTTAACACACATTTACACTTACAATACTACACTTGCGACTTTAACACTTTACACTTAGACTTACATTTAGGGAGGCAATAATAGCCTTAATGTGCTTTACGCCTTAAAAAAAAAAAATTTAGTTACAAGAACTTCTAAACAATATTGTGATCTTGATCAAAACTCTTGCACAAATTAGTTCACAAGAAAATTTGATGCAGTTTCAAATTAGGTTGCTTTTTAGCAACCCATACAATTTTCTTAAAAACATTTTTATATTTATTAAAATTTTATATGTATATAACATATTAAAAAAAAAAAACATGTATAACTTATTGTTAACAAACACGTATATTAATGTAATAGTATGGTATGCTTACCATTAACCACTATTACAATAATTGTGATATACGTTTTTAGAACCCTGTAAAATTTAAATATTTTTTTGAAATCTATAGAACACTACGGTTTTTATCTTGCCACTTATTTCAACATTTGTGTCACCCCCCCCAAATTATTTAAATGTGTATACCACTTTTAAGCTGAAAATATCAGGTCATGTAAACTATACATTATAGGTAACACAATATCTATGTAGGACCACTTAATAACAAAAAGATATGTACAAAATGTATACTTACAGCAATATAATAAATATTTAAAATAGAGATATATTACAGTGGGTAGAAGCAGTAATAATATACCCTAATAATAACAAATATCATTTAGCAGCAGTGACAATGAGTTTAGAAAAATAAATTATTAACTTTAAGGTGTTATAATTATTTGCTCTCAAAAAACATGATTCTATTGACCAAGAGTATCTTTAGATGAGTTTAAAAAAAAAAATACCACCAGCTCCTAATTGGTTTAAATATCAGGGACACTCAAAAGTATAAATCTATACAGGCTGTTAAGACAGTGGGATCATTTGTTCTTGGCACTTTGAGAAATATTATAAAACTTTACTTTTATTCCTTCCACAAATGAAATAAAGCAAGGCACTACTTGGTTTAAATATCAGGGACTCAAAGTATAAATTTATACAGGCTCTTTGTTCCTGGCACTTTGGGAAATGTTATAAACCTTACTTTTATTCCCTCCACAAAGGAAATAAAGCAATGCACTACTTCACTGTTATATAGATTTAATCCCAAGCATGTGATTATGTAGGGTAAACCTACAACAGTTTACTCTATTTTACAACTAAACATTTTAAGAAGCTTCAAATTAATTTTTATATTAATTATTAATGCTTCAAACTATGCATTTTAAGCCTTTTTGTAACTTAAATATTGAGTTTAAAACTGAGACTGTATTGTTTGATTTTCCTGTAAAAAAATGTAACAGTATGGTTTATTTGGCTATCCTTGACTTGCCACCCACCCGTAATCAAAAATAATTACTGAAATTGTAACAGCAGGTAGTGATTGTGTTGTAATAGTAGGCCCTAAGTATTGTGTTGCATCTTTGTTACTAACTTAATAAAGAAGAACTGCATCAAAGGGTATGTGAAATTCAACTTACGAACCTTGGACTAGTACCTAAAAACCTCACTTTTAAGCAAAAAATATCCAAAAAGTAGGCAACTACCCACCAATTCAAAACCCGATTGTATTATCAGTGAACCTATTGTTGTATTATTTGTATTGTGTAGTAATAGTGAGGAAAAAGTTTAAATTATTAATGAAAGTGGAATCGTGTGAGGTTAGGTGGGTAAAATTCAGAAATTATAATTATTGCTAACACAAAAATAAAATAAAGATCACACACAATTTCACCTCTTGAGGAGTTAGTCGAGGATGATTACACTGTTGTGAAGATGTATGAAAAGCGTTATGACATTGTAAAATACGCCCGGCAGCTAGTCGTGAAGAATAGTTTTTAAACTTCGAAGTTTGCAAACAACAATTTTCAATACAAATTTGTGACAAAAAGTATTTTGTTACAGTACCTACAGCCATTTCTTTATTCTAAAAATAAATAATCGGATTTAAAGGTTAAACATCACTATCACTAAACATTGCAAAAAAAAAACTAAAAATAAAGAACAACTCTACTGCCGACTAAGTAATGGGTACTATGGGTACACCGTTACTGATTAGCACAGATTAACATTACATTATCACATTAAACATTATTTTTGTATTGTAAATAAATTACGTTTTGCTTTAAGTTCTATTATCTGTGAATTAAGCTATGTCAATTTGATATTTAAACTTTGCATTATCAAGGTACTAAGCATCATCTTTGTCATACAGAAACATAGATAAACCTTTTATTATCTGTGAATTAAGTTATGTCAATTTAATATTTAGACTTTCCATTATCAATTTTCATAGATAAACCATTACATATCACAAACGTCAAGCATATGAAATGATATACAGTAGTAAAACAAAACAATAGTGTACTTTTTTCATTTCGTAATTTGTTATTTATTATACTAACTTATGCTATGTATGAATATTTCAGCTCTTTAGAGCCTGTTGTAAATATTTGTAGCCTATCTATTGATTTTTAATTTTTTTTCGCCTACACTTAAACTGTCACAGGCCACGTTCCTTCATTTTCTCTTCTCACAGTCCTCAAATCTTTCTCAATTTCTACAATCCTTCTAAAACGCTAGGTTTTCTATCTCACTTAAAAACTGAGTAATTTATGACATAGTCTGAACTCTTCAGATAAAAAGCATTAATTTAGTAATCGTGAATGTTACATGGAAAATAAGATTATATGCAGTAGTGTCTCCTAACTGGAGGTTAGAAGAAATACTCCAGTTATGGAAACAATTCGTGGAAATAAGAAAGAGATCTATCTGAAAGAAAGCGAAAAAAAAATGAGAAATCAATTTTAAAAAAGAAACCTTTTTCAGATGCCATGAAAAATGATGAAAAAATAAATACAGAACTTACGAAAATAAAACAGACTGTAAAATATTGGAGCTCATTTACCTGAATGGAATTCGAAACGAAGTAATAGTACTTAGTATTAAGTACGAAGTAAACTTTACTTCGAAACGAAATAAAGTAGTAAGTAGTAGCTCCAAAGCAAGTGAAAACTATCCTATGCTTCTCATGCCTAAAAGAGTGAACCTGCGATTTGCGATCTTCAGATTTGCTGATAAGCCGTTATAAATTGTAATACCAGAGCAAGAAGAGAGCTTGAGAAGTGAATGAAACACAAATTTTAAATCCGAGAATTGTTTTTGACAAATAAATTGAAGATAACAATAATTCACAAAACAGAAATGATTCTTGTGGTGAAAATGAGAATCTACAGAAGATCTAAGATGGATGATCCCTTAGAATATAGTGATGGATTGAAGACATATTTGACCTAAATAGTAAAGATTAATCAAAATTTTACATTTAAACTGCACGTAGTGAGTGCTGAGTTAAAAGCTTAGAAAACAGCAGAAATATTATTAAGGCTTATTCTAAATTTTATGAGTGCTAGTCGAGACAAAAAAAGTTAATCGCGCAAGTAGTACAGTCTAACTTGCTGAATGACACAACAGTTTGGTCAGAAGTCAGAAATCTTACATAGGAAATCTTATTAAAAGGAATTAGCATCTGTGCAATCACGCAATTAGTTTCGTGTCAGTATAAATGACAGTTTTGGAAAGTACGTTATTGATTTGTACATCATTTTACCAATCCAACTCTTTGCTTAAGAAAGTGCAGAAACGTAATTGGCAAACAAATGATAAATGTTCAGTTTTATGTAGTGGATTTTCAGGGTTATTTAGGATTTCGGAAGGTCTCTTAAAAAAACGACATAGTTGGAACGGAGAAGCGACTGGAAATCGATCCTACAGGCTTCTAACAGATTTGAGAACGTAATTTGATACAGGACACTGAATGCAATGGTTCTATTTGGTCCAGGCTGTTAAGAGAAAAGGCAATTTTAAGATTTTCCTGCATAAATTCAAAAGAGTTGTTTACACCTTACTCAGGTGCCAAACTGCGTTAAAAAAAAATGAATGAAGTTCAACTGATAGGCCTACTGTTTCACTGTAAGATGTGGGCATCATAAGTAAGACTGTCATCAAAAATTAGTGACACAATTACGTTCGAAAATCTGCTACCACCAATGCTGGTAACAAATGAAAAATAAAGCTATATGCAAAATAAGTTATAAAAGTACTAAAGGTTACACAGCAGCAGTTAATAATACACTGAAAGACTGATCCATGGTTAACCTGAATTTATGTTTTTTGGTTATTTAGCACATCCCGTTAAAAGCAACACAAAATGGATCAAGAAATATAGTGATTTTGTTGTTGTTGTTATTTTAAGGCGAAAAGCACATTAAAGCTATTATCGCCCCTCTAAATGTAAGTGTGAGTGTAAAGTGTTAAGTCGTAAGTGTAGTGTTGTAAGTGTAAGTGTGTGTTAGACTCGGGTACCGCGAGGGACGTCTGAATCCTCTAAATAGGTGCAGCTAGTCTGCACCCCTCTGCTGGGGGAATTGTTTTTTTTTAGTGAGTGCAAGTACCACTTGGTAAATATAGCATATAAGCTTCACTAGAGAAATAAACAAAAAACCCTAAAACACTCTTACTGATGATTATAATTGTTTTTATTAAAAAATGAAATCTAGGTTATCTAGGCCTATAAATACGACCAAAGTTTGAGCAAAATATGATTTTGTGAAGTTAAGACCATTTTCTGTTTTTATCTATAAGTTTCGAAATTGATTATTTTAAAAACAACTGTATGGGAAACAGGTTTTTTAAAATATTTTTGCACTATTTATTTATGTATCGTCACAATCTTTTATTATTTATCTTTTATTATTATTTATTATTTTACAATCGTCACAATCTTTCAACAAGTTTCGGTTTAAAGACTTATTTAAGTATCGTGTCGCACGCGTGAATTCATAAGAAATATTTATAAATAGTTGCCTAATTAAATAGTCAGTGCAAATTTCGTAGTACAAAATTACAGACACATAACTAAAACTATTTATTACACCAGCCAGAATTATCAACTCGTAATTATTTAATTTATGTTCTTTTAACGAGCCAGCAATAACTCCAGAAACAATATTTAATCAGCTGATAAACGCCTTAGTTCAAAAGCGCTGCTCGGACCGATAGTAAGAAAGTACCCAAACATTAATTTCATTAAACGTAATCGTATACGACTGGCCACCATTTGTTTTCGCTTTCACTGGTGCATTCCACATGTTTCAGGGGTCTGACTATGTGATCAGTAAGGACGGGTTTGTTGAGGAAGTGAAGTGATTGTGTAACTCAGAAGGCCTAAGTTAAACCATGGACTAGGTGAAAGTAAGGAAAGTACCTGGGCGACTTCAGTCTGTGCAGTGCTACGCATCTTTCTCCTTGTCCACCTGCTGCCGTGAAAGGTAAATCTACAATTTCATCTTAAATTTCTAATATATTTTATCATACAAGTGTAATACGTTATGTAATATATTATCTGAATTTTAGAGTGTAAGGCGAAACTGTGATTAATTTATTAAGCAGGCCTAAATAACATTTTAATCAATAATTAATAGATAATAAGCAATAAAAGATAGTTTTAACAAGCATCTTTCAATTACTTTAGGTAAACGGAAGGAAAATTTCAAAAGTCGACACTTAACGTCAAATATAAAAGTTTATTTTGAATCAAGAGATATTTTTCTATGCCCGTCTCTCAATATTTTTACAAATATTTCCATTCCTAATTATCCAATTGTTGTGAAACGTGCATTTCTTTGTGTACACATACCATGAAAATTGCAGTTTATGGGAGCGTGTTTGTATATATTATATTAAATCGATCTGATTGTTTTGAAAATATGATGTACGTGTATATGGACGAAATCATATATAAGTGTTACCTAATTCTGTTGAATAAATGTGAGGAGAGAATTCTGGAAGAATCATATCACGCGTGGTTTTAATAATTAAATTTACCTTAAATGCTATTAATAACAAATTTAAGCAAATACCTAATATTTTTCTTGTTTATTCTGTTACATTCTGTCATTTGTGTATATAGAAACAATACACAACGTTTCGAGAGAGACGTATGAAACCACTCTCGTTCTGGAGTGCGCGAACGTTCTGGAGTGCGCGACACGAGAAAGTATTACATATAAGCTTAGCAACTATATGCCTAGACTTTATGTTAAAATATCTAAAACCAGGAACAAACATTAAAGGCTGATTTACCTGAGTGGTCAAAAATCACAAGTAAAATTTGCATATGAACAGAAGAACCTCAAGACACAAAGAAAACCAAAAAGCTATAACAACATGAATATTCTATCATTAAGTAGTATAAACAGATAAAATATTATTACAATAAAACTCTTCAAGTTATCTGCACATTTCATGGTAATTAATCGATTTAATTGTATTTTTAACATAAGTATGTGTTAAAAGTTCTCGTCTAGTATCTTTTGGCTATAAAAATTAACAAAAAGGTCGATCGTATAGCAAATAACATTTTGAAATTTACTGAACAATGTCCATTATTGAAATAAAAAACATTTTAAAATTTCAACCTACTTATCGTAAGTTTCAATGTGTCGTGTGGATTGAAACACAATCAATAAACTTCAGAACCCACAGATATATTGTTTATTTAATGCTAAAGCTGGAAGTTAAAGATTCTATTAACGAAATTCAGTCGCAACGTACAAAATAACTAAAGGTATGAACATTTTAAATTATAAAAATTATTGAACACCAACAATAATTGTTTACAAACAGAATAGATTTTTGTGAGCTTTCTTTGTGAATCAAATTTAAATAACATTAAAACCCTGTTAATTGGTCGTTAATTATTTGTTTTATAATCGTTTGGAATGTTCTTTAGTATAAAACTCGATTATTTATTTATATCGGCTTTAAAAAAAATGAAACTACCGTTTTCACAATATGTTCAACAGATTTAAAACGATAGTTTGTAAATCTAGTTTAAACATTCACGTTTTTACAGTTAAAAGTCTTTTTACATTTCATCGATCCCACTAAAACAAACTAATCAAACGAATTATCTAAATTTAATTATTGTATAATACAACGAAGTCTAGATCAAACAGCTGATTTTGTTTATTTAGTGTTGTCCTTAATTCGTTTAAGATAACTGTTTTAAAAATTAACATTCCTTTTAAATGAATGTTACTAATAGAATAATATTATTTAATTTCTCAGTTTACGAAGTATAAAATAGCGATTATGAAAAAAAACTGTCTTCATATTGCGATGAATTTATACATTTATAGGTTAATCTGGTGATTTAAGTAAAGTTATTTTTTTGTCGAAATTGCTGAAAACAAGACTAATGTAGGCCTGGTTTGCCCATATTTCTGGAGTATTTAATTAAAAAAATAACGCTATTTTGTTTTAAAACTGTCAAAAATCGTATTTTATACAAATCGGCTCTAGAGATTTTAATAAATTTTTGCACAATTTTTTTTTGTGTTTAACGTCCGACTATATTACACACTTGGGCTAATGCAGACGATGGGATGATTTATAGCGTATGAAAATGCCAAGCCCTGGCCGGGAATTGAACCCGGGTACTCGGGGTGAAAGCCCAGTACGCTATCAATTAGGCCACCGAGGCGGATATTTTTTGCACAAATTTAGGCCATAAATACACAAACAAAACGTATGGTAGAATATTCATGTCATTATTTACTGTTTATTCGGACATTTACCGTAGGCTTTCGTTCTCAGAATACATGCATAATCTCGAAGAGGCGTGTATTGTTCCCGTATACACAAATGATAGCACTTGTCTGAACAATTATCAGCGAGGCACATTTTAATCATTTTTGAAATACCGATTTCACTGTCATAATAAGCATTAAAACCTGCATATAAGCATTTTATGTTTTCATATTGCATTGCAAATACGAGAATGGACATAATCGCCGTCAAATCCAATTTCTTAATTTCAATGGCTTTTGAAAATTCTAAATGCTTATGTTTGTAGATTTCACCACAGATTATGATAGGAAAATCACAATTTTCAAAATATTGCAAGTTAAAAAAAAACGATTATTTTAAATATTTGAAATGGCAGCCATTTTTAAGCTGAAGAACGGATTTCGCTAGGTAACGAACTTATGAGTTCCTGCCAATATCGATATTTGTGTCGAATTTAAATCAAATCTGACTAAAATTACGAACGTAAGAGTGCTAAACAAACAAACAAACAAACACAAACACACACACACACACACACACACACACACACACACACACACACACACACACACTAACAATCACTCAAAAAATGATTTACAGGTTAGGATCGGCGTTCATTTCAAGTCACTAGATCTGGGTCTTACCATGATGGCCGCTCCAATATCTCATTTTTAATAGAAATTTTCTGATGACAAAACGTTTAGTATGATATTATAAGATTTCCAACATTCAACGCTGGGTTAATGTATCAGAGCATTGTTCCACTTCGCAGGTAGGAAGCCTCTCTAAAAGTTCTTTGCAGGTATCCTTGTTTTCCTTATCGTTAAGTCGTGATAACAGAATTGAAAAATTGTGTTCGAAGCAAGTGGCAATTAATTGCATTCGGTTATTGTCCGTGGTAACTTTTACCTCAGACAACTAAAAATCGAAAATTAATTAACTAAAGAGAAAGTGGATGTCTTATTTTATGTTGGAACTGGTTGTCAAGTTGAACGTTACCGCAGGAGCCAATTCAGTTTACGAGTGAGTATATTGTTTTTTGTTCGAAACACTTCTCAGGCAAAGCGCTTGCGTGCGATTTTTAATTAGGATACAGCTATTTGATCGCGCAACCTTACCGAGTAGTTAGACTCCTGAATTTATTAATAGCTTACAAGCAATGTTTTACAATTTTACGCGAAAAATAACTCGGAACAAAGCTGTCCAACTGACGTGATGTAAGCGAATTTTCAACGATAATTATTTTACCTTACACTTTTTTAAAAACTGATTTCACCAATATAATCAGAGTATTAGCACGTTAAACCTTTAAACAATTTCAATTACGTTTTGTATTACGTTGGTTGAAATACTATTTTTAAAAAATGTTCTATAAAAAAGTTATTTTAAAAAATTTGATATGGCCGCCATTTTAAAAATGTTAAACGGATTTTACAGAGTAATAAACTGGTCCAAACTATTATCAAAATCGATTTTTGTGCAAAGTTTGAATCAAATCAGACCAAAATTACGAAAAAACTAAAATGCTAAAACTTCTCAGGCAAAGCGCTCGGGTGCTATTTTTAATTAGGATACAACTATTTGATCGCGCAACCTTACCGAGTAGTTAGACTCCTGGATTTATTAATAGCTTACAAGCAATGTTTTACAATTTTACGCGAAAAATAACTCGGAACAAAGCTGTCCAACTGACGTGATGTAAGCGAATTTTCAACGATAATTATTTTACCTTACACTTTTTTAAAAACTGATTTCACCAATATAATCAGAGTATTAGCACGTTAAACCTTTAAACAATTTCAATTACGTTTTGTATTACGTTGGTTGAAATACTATTTTTAAAAAATGTTCTATAAAAAAGTTATTTTAAAAAATTTGATATGGCCGCCATTTTAAAAATGTTAAACGGATTTTACAGAGTAATAAACTGGTCCAAACTATTATCAAAATCGATTTTTGTGCAAAGTTTGAATCAAATCAGACCAAAATTACGAAAAAACTAAAATGCTAAAACTTCTCAGGCAAAGCGCTCGGGTGCGATTTTTAATTAGGATACAACTATTTGATTGCGCAACCTTACCGAGTAGTTAGACTCCTGGATTTATTAATAGCTTACAAGCAATGTTTTACAATTTTACGCGAAAAATAACTCGGAACAAAGCTGTCCAACTGACGTGATGTAAGCGAATTTTCAACGATAATTATTTTACCTTACACTTTTTTAAAAACTGATTTCACCAATATAATCAGAGTATTAGCACGTTAAACCTTTAAACAATTTCAATTACGTTTTGTATTACGTTGGTTGAAATACTATTTTAAAAAAATGTTCTATAAAAAAGTTATTTTAAAAAATTTGATATGGCCGCCATTTTTAAAAATGTTAAACGGATTTTACAGAGTAATGAACTGGTCCAAACTATTATCAAAATCGATTTTTGTGCAAAGTTTGAATCAAATCAGACCAAAATTACGAAAAAACTAAAATGCTAAAACTTCTCAGGCAAAGCGCTCGGGTGCGATTTTTAATTAGGATACAACTATTTGATCGCGCAACCTTACCGAATAGTTAGACTCCTGAATTTATTAATAGCTTAGAAACAATGTTTTACAATTTTACGCGAAAAATAACTCGAAACAAAGCTGTCCAACTGACGTGATGTAAGCGAATTTTCAACGATAATTATTTTACCTTACACTTTTTTAAAAATCTGATTTCACCAATATAATCAGAGTATTAGCACGTTAAACCTTTAAACAATTTCAATTACGTTGGTTGAAATACTATTTTAAAAAAATGTTCTATAAAAAAGTTATTTTAAAAAATTTGATATGGCCGCCATTTTAAAAATGTTAAACGGATTTTACAGAGTAATGAACTGGTCCAAACTATTAATAAAATCGATTTTTGTGCTAAGTTTGAATCAAATCAGACCAAAATTACGAAAAAACTAAAATGCTAAAACATGCATGTACGCGTGCGCGCGCGCACACACACACACACACACACACACATATATATATATATATATATATATATATATATATATATATATATACAGGATGTTTAGAAAAAGGATTTCAAGAATTCAGGACGTGATTCCCAACATCAAAATTAGATAAAAATTTCCAATAAACCTAGGTCCAAAAACGCTTCGTTTCTGTCTGACCGTCATTTTGTTTATATCTCGAGAACAGTTTAAGGTAGTTAGCACACCTATACGTATTTGTATCGACGATTGTTTAAAAAAAGTAGCTAAATTTTACCTTGAAATTTTTTTAAATGGCTGCCATTAAATTCTTTAAATTGTGAATAACGTTTTCAATCTTATACTTTGTGGAAATTACACTTTGATTAGGTAAAATATTACACGTTTCTTCTTCTTCTTCTTCTTCCTTCTTGTACGGCCACAGTGGACCACTTTAAGTTCTCTTATTGCCTGTTTTTTTGTTCATGGTTCTTCGTGCGGTCAGATCTATTTTTCCTCTCGGCTTTAACTATCTATTTTTCCTTACACGATTAATTACAAACAAAATGGAACTCTATTTTTTAAAAAACCGATAAAAAATAAAGAAGTTGTGGTAAAATTTGTGTAAGTGCCATACTTGCTTTCGTAGACCGAAATTTGAGCCCGGCATCATTTCCTCCGATGGAAAATGGGAACATGACATAATGTAAAAGTTATTACATTTTTAAGAAAGTGACACCTTTTTATTAATGGCACCTAGAAATTATACTACAATAATTATAAAAATTTCAAAATATTACAGTAAAAAAAGACAATACAAAAACAATAATTACAGAAATCATGAAAATACTAAAGGTGTTTATACAAATTATATCATAACTTGGTTTTTTTATCAGATTTCGAAAAATAAATTTTCATTTTTTTCATAATGAAATGGGCAATATTTTATTTAATAAAAGTAATTTCCGTAAAATATAAGGTTTAAAAGTCATTTACAACTAAAAAATTTTAATGGCTGCCATTTTGAAAATTTTCAAGAAAAATTTAGTTACTTTTTTAAACAGTCTTCGATGCAGGTACGTATACGTGTGCCAAATTTCATGAAGCTACCTTGAACCGTTCTCAAGATATAAATTGTTTTTTAGGAAAAACAAAATGGCGGCCAGGCAGAAAAAGAGGCGTTTTTGTACCTATATTTAGGGCCTATTGAAACTTTTCATCTAATTTTGATATGGGAAATTACGCCCTGAATTCTTGGAACTTTTTTTCTAAACACCCTGTATATATATATATATATATATATATATATATATATATATATATATAACAAATATAACTACCACTACGAAGTGATATAGAAGTTAGGAGTTTACAGATTTGGGTCTTACCAGCAATTGAATAATTAACCCTTCCCCACCCCATAAACCGAATGTCCTGATTATCTCATGTACAATGTCTAATAATACCAGAATAATAATACATAAGAATAACAAAACCTTAATTAAAGCACGAATTAATAAATGAAAAAATTGCTATTTTAGGTCAACCTAATATTAATATTCCGTGATCGCTTCAAAGGCTCATTTTCAAATGGAATTTCCCATAGAATGTTTCGGGGTTACAGGTAATAATACATTTTGTTTAGACACTTATCGACCAACATTTAGCCAAATTCGATCAAAATCATTAAAGCCGATTTTTAAAAATTTTATGTTTTTAAAAATTAAAAAATGGTAAGAAATTTATAAGGAAAGCAGATTTTTATGCCAAAATTTAGTAAAATTCGTCAATTCGTTTAACAGTTTTAATCAATGCCAATACATACACATATAGACAGATTTCTACACTAGTAAACGTAGTTAAAAAACAAGATTTCGCAAGATATTCTTAATTAATTGCCTGGACACCGCTCCATGACATCGCACTGTCGCGTTGCTTAATTTTTTGTTAATTTAACCGGTAAAAGTAATACTTAGAAAAAAAATATAATTGATCAAGTTTATTAGAAACTGGCTGTACCCGGCCACTCGATGCTGTGGTTCAGTCTGGTTCAGTTTAACAATGCAATCGGAAACATTGAAATGGAATTGTAAAATATTTAGTACAGCGTGTGTTGCTTTTCCGACCAACAGATGGCGCTGTTTTTTTAAAATATTTTTACCTGTCACAATATTTAATAGCAGGTACATAAAAACATACAACGTTGTGTCAAAATTTCAAAGCAATAGGTGAACAATTTTCGCAGATTTAAGATTTTGATTTAACGAACGAACATATAAATAAATATATATATATATATATATATATTTTTTTTTGAAATTTTCAGATATATATATAAATTTTGAAAAAACATTCGAATACGTGCATATATATATATATATATATATATATATATATATATATATATATATATGAATATGCACGTATTCGAATGTTTTTTTTCAAAATTTCGAAGCAATCGGTGAAAAATTTTCTTAGATTTAAGATTTTTACAAACGAGCATTTACATTTATATAAATTTTATGCTATTTCTCCTTTAAAAGGATAAAATTATAATAGATCTTGCCGTTTAGACATTACAGGAAGTAGCGTTGCCTCGGTGGCCTAGTTGATAGCGTACTGGGCCTTAACACCCTGTAATATATGTTAATATATTAATGTTAATGTTAATATATGTTAAAATGTATAGTTTTTCACCCCTAGGGTTCGATTTCCGGCCAGGGCTTGGCATTTTCTTACGCCATAAATCATCCCATCGTCTGCATTAGCCCAAGTGTGCAATAGTCGGAAGTTAAAAAAAAAAAAAAAACAGGAAGTAGCCAGCAACAACACTCGTCATCATTAAATCAGAAGTCTCTTTTTGGGACGGAAGTGACTGGCCAAAACACTTTACACATACGTTCGGACTTAATATAACATACCTTCGTACTAAATTTCAAAACTACCGCGCAGTGCGTTTGGCTAAAACTACATAACAAAGACAAACCAAATGCCGAACGGTCTGGTTTAGATGAAAGAAGACCTCGCTTCGCTCGTTCAGTAAAACCACTTTAATTTTTATGTTACAGTTATTTGGCTATAGTCAGAAGGTATACAAATTTCAGGCGTTGGTTAGATGATTTGTATACAAGCAAGTCCATAGCGGCGTGTACACGCAGCAAAGCACCCTTAGTAAGGCGCAAGTAGGCAATTTGCATACACAGGTATTTCCTACGTAAAGGGCCTCCACAAGAACACTATATAGTACATTAGCTTATTGGAGCTGTACATTACATTACGGTAAGACCCAAAACCGTTATCGGGACACGTTTTGAATGGTCGTTAAAAATATTGTGTGTGTGTGTGTGTGTATGTGTGTATGTGTGTATGTGTGTATGTGTGTATGTGTGTATGTGTGTATGTGTGTATGTGTGTATGTGTGTATGTGTGTATGTGTGTATGTGTGTATGTGTGTATGTGTGTATGTGTGTATGTGTGTATGTGTGTATGTGTGTACGTGTGTACGTGTGTATGTGTGTGTGTGTGTGTGTGTGTGTGTGTGTGTGTGTGTGTGTGTGTGTGTGTGTGTGTGTGTGTGTGTGTGTGTGTGTGTGTGTGTGTACTTTAGTGTTTGCAATTTCGGTCAGATATGATTAAAAAGTTACACAATAAATTGATTTCATTAGTACAATACCTTGACGTGCTCTTTGCTCAGCAAAAAACGTCACAAACGTTTCAAAATGGCGGGTTTTATCAAAAACAATCACAGTAATTTTGATGCAACTATGCTCGAGTAAGGACATAGCTCTCAAGACCCAACCAAAACTTAAGGATAGATATAGCCTCAAAAATTACTAAAAAAAAAAAAAACGGCAAAACGGTAATGTAGAAAACTTTAAAATTGTTGAAATTTTAGTAAAGATTCAAAACTTTAAACTGTGTAACGAATAAGAAATAAAATATATGAAAATAAATCACGGATATTATTTTACTATTAATTTTACCGTATATTTTTTCAGAATTCAACATTTTATAATTTTCGATCTAAATTTAAAATACAAAAATATGGATCTTGGTTTGTCCGGGATTACTTTCGTATTTACAATATAATTTGATAATTTAAAATGTTAATAAATGCAAATTTTAAAGCTAATTATGATGTTGAAGTCAGACTTTTAAAAAAATGTAAATTTTAAGTTTTTGGAAGGTATTTTCTATTAGTTCCGAGAGACATTTTTCGCTATGACTCTTCCAATATATGCAAATAAAAAAAAGACCGGTTTGGTTTGGGTCATATCATCATAGCTCATTTTATATATATATATATATATATATATATATATATATATATATATATATATATATTTGTTAGCAGCATATTACCTTATTATAGAAACGTCAAATTTCTTTTATTAAAAATCTTTGATGAAATAAATTTAACGGTTTTTTAAATAAAAAAGCCTTTTATGGAACCAATTAATCTGACACGTTGTAACTTTTGACAACGATTTTCAAAATACGTAGGTAAATCTCAAAATTTCCTGTTTGTGTCACATTTTTCGTTCCGTTCATTTCGTTGCATACAATTTAAAACGATGGTGACATTTTCATGGACTTTTGAAGCAGTAAAAACATTAATTCTAAAACATGAAAAATAATAGTTGAGTGTCCACAATAATGCTTAAAACAACCGAGATTTAAAACACACTCATTCTTAAAAATCGTCTATACGAATCACGAACTTCCAAATGAAATTCTTGAATAATAGTGGCATGTACACCTAGCATCTTTCTCCTTTGTATCATGGTCGGACCTAAACTCGTTTTTTTTTCATTTTCAACTCTTTTTCTTTGGTAGCGCCATAGCAAGATAAGCACTTAATGCAGCAGTATAACAAGTCAACATTATTCGATCCATTACAATCACTGCACTTGTGTAGTGATGCATTTTTGTGTCGTTTTTGTGCACTTGCGTCGTTTTTTTCATTTTCACCTCTTTTTCTTTAGCAGCACTATAGGAAGATAAGCACTTAATACAGCAGTATAACAAGTCAACAATATTCGATCCATTACAATCACTACACTTGTGTAAACATAACCCCAAAATATATTTATTTAATAACCCAGCTGATGAAGGAAATTTTACGAATGTAATGTTTCCTTTGATAAGAATTTAACAAATATTTGAACAAAATATATGATCAAAGTTTCACTAAATATTTAACAAATAATTGACAAATATACTCTTTAAAACAGTATAAGTACGCTGTGTAGAATCTAATCGACTCTAACAATTGCGTAGGCCTAGATCTAATTGATTAGAACTCAGCGTTCACTATTATGTGTCACAAGTAGTTTTCTTTGAAATTATCAGCTGGTCATGAGGACTCAAGGTAGTCGATCATTTCATAATAAACCAGTTCCAAGAATGCCGTACAGAGAAACAAGTTACAAACTAATATAAATAAAAGACATGCGCAGGTAAGTGTAACTAGCATTAGCGTTATTTTGTTATTCAATAAGCAGTGGGAACAAGTCTAAACACTTCCTGTTTAGAAGAAAATATTGATCTAGGAGGCATTAGCGACCAACAACACTACAAATACTGAAAGCACTACACTGTAAATTCTAAATGGCACAATTGCTGAAATAGAGCTTGAAGCGATATTTAAAAACAAAACTAAAATATATAAGCCTACATTGCAAGAAAAAAAACAATATACACATTTTCTCACATTTAATAATATCTAATTTAAAATAAACGGTTCATAGAATTTGCTCAGATTACATATGGTTACGTCCTATTAGCAAATGTACTTTAGAAAATGAGATATTGGAATAGTTATTGTAGTAAAACCTAAACCCGGGACCTTGGAATGAGCACCGACAGTTAAATATAGATCACTTTGTGAAGTATTCTTAAAATTATATATATATCCCCGCAGGGGGTGCAGATTAGCTGCATCTATTGAGAGTTTGTTGTCCCTCGCGGAACCCGAGTCTAACAAACGCTTGCACTTACAACACTACACTTACGACTTTAACACTTTACACTCACACTTACATTTAGGGTGGCGATAATAGCCTTCATGTGCTTTCGCCTTCAAATACAAATATATATATATATATATATATATATATATATATATATATGTGTGTGTGTGTGTGTGTGTGTGTATGTGTGTTTTAGCATGCTAACCTCCTAATTTTAGTCCGATTTTATTCAAACTTAAAACAATAACCAATTCTAGTATAGCTTGGACACGATCGTTAACCAGTATTATTCGTTCAACAGTTTCAAAATGTTTAATTTAATATTTCTGTAATTATTTAATAATAAATATTACACTTCAAATATTTAATAATTATTATTTTTTTTACTTTAAACATAGTTGAAAATCTATTAACACCATCGTAATCAGCGTTAAAAATTACATAAATTAGTAGGCCTATATTACATTACAATTAGTACATCTTAGCAGAATGATACTATGATTGGTAATTCGTTATACGAATGATCTGATGGTGGGTATTTTGTTTAATGATTCAGTTGATGATGTTATTCTTTTTGAGAATAGTTTTTTTCATTTAGCAATTATCCTTTCTCATACGATAAACAGTAATAATATAATTCTAATAAATGAAATTGATCTTCCTAGAGAAGTTAAGATATTTCATAATATATATTCGTCTGGATAATCTCAATACTGTCGTAGTATTCCTCTGAATCCTAAAAAATGTTGTGGAAAAAATGTTATTTTAACTCCAATAAATATTAAGAATAATTGTGTTTTCAATCATTTAGAGTTTAAAGTTATTCCTGAAAATAGTGGGTATCACTGAATGAATCTTCCTAAAATATCAAATACTGCTCCTGTTGATAGTACGTAGTGGAAATGAGCTACCTAACCATAACCTACCCTAACGTAACCTAACCATAATCTAAAATAGAGAATAATGACAAGTACTTTGAATTTTCCAAATACTTTCAAATTAGAAAATTTAATTTGCCGGCGGTTATTGTTCGTTTTCGTATTTTCAATGCAATTTGAAAATTTAAATGCTAATATATGCAGATTTTAATGCTCATTATGGTGACGAAATCAGAGTTTCAAGAGGATAAGATAAAAAATTATTTTTACTTGACATTGATTTCTTTTGTTATTTTAAAAAAATACAAAAAATGTAAATGATAATAGCAGTATTAATAAGAAATGATTCTTATTAAACAAAGAATCATTAGTTTTAGTATAATCATGTTTACGTTTTACATATATATTATTATTATTATTATCTGCGTATAGACCCTGTTGGATCACGCAAAGCACTCCGACTCATGTCTTGTTTCTTCTAATCCTCCACACCTCCCTCATCCTGTCCCCATGGATCCTCTTCCGCTCCTCCGTCCATTTTACCCCTGCTCTCTTTGGGATTTCATTCTCTGGGACCTTCCAACTGAGCATCTTTCTCCTGTATGCGTTCCTGTCTTCAACGTCTGTTGAGTCTATTTCTGCGTCATGTAGGTCTATTCTGACTTTTGCGATCCACGACGTTGTTGATTTGACACCTTGTATATACTTAAGGATTCTGTTGGCAAGTCTCGTTGTTGGGAGTCTACTGATGTGTCCATAGAACAGAAGCCTCCTTCTTCTGATATCTGCTGCCAGGTTCGATATCTTCTCTGTGGTCTTCCGGAAATGCAACCTGTATCCATCTTCTGTTAATCTCGGGCCAAGGATCTTCCTTCAAAATTTTGCGTTCTTCCTTCAAAATACCCTCGATGGTAGCTTTTGTGTGGAGTGCTAACGTCTCGCTTGCATATAATACCTCTGGTTTTATGACTGTGTTGTAGTGTCTGATTTTTGTGTGCGTCGACATACATCTCTTATTGTAGATATCACGCGTTATACCAAGAGCCCTCTTCATTCTCAGTAGCGGAACCCTTTGCGCAGCCTTCTCGCTACCCGTGGGTTCAAGAATTTCTCCCAAATATTTGAAGTGCTTGACTCTGTTTATCTTACCATACTTTGTGTTTAGTTCTTGAATATTTAATTTTGAACAGAAGAATCCGGTTTTTTGAAACGAGATCTGTAGACCGACCCTCTCTGTACATTCCTTTAGGATTTCTATCTGTTTGTTGTTTCATTATCTGTGAGTATGGCCAGGTCATCTGCAAAAGCTAGGCACGCGATTTCTGTGTTGTCCTTAGGTCTTCAAAGTCTAACTAGTTTCAAGTGCCCTTCAATTTTTAATTCTTTCTCCCATTCCCTGATAAATTTGTCCAACACCAGATTGAAAAGGAGAGGCGAGAGTCCATCTCCTTGGCGAACTCCAGTTGTGATCAGGAAGGGTTTGGATATTTCCCCCATAAATGTCACCTTAGCGATTGTGCCTGTCAGTATTTGTTTGATCAGTCGCAGTGTTTTAGGATCAAGTCCATGTTCTTCCAGGATATTAAACAAAGATTTTCGATCAATGGAATCGTACGCTTTTTTGAAATCTACGAACGTACAGATCACTGGGACATTCCTTTTAGCTTTTACTTGCAATATTGTTTTCAGGTTTAAAATTTGTTCTGTGCACGAGCAACCCGGACGGAAGCCTGCCTGGTACTCACCAATTCTGTATTCCATCTGTTTTTGTTTTCTTTGAAGAAGACATGTTGAGAGTATTTTGTAAGTAACTTGTAGTAAAGAAATTCCTCTGTAGTTGTTCTCGTCTGTTCTGTCTCCTTTCTTGTTTAGGGGTTGAATAAGAGCATATATATATATATATATATATATATATATATATATATATATATATATGTAAGCAGAATATTTATTTGATAGATGTTTTTAGCCGCCTCGTTGGCCTAGTGGATAGCGTACTAGGCTTTCACCCCGAGGAACCGGGTTCGATTTCCGGCGAGGGCTTGGCATTTTCATACGCTATAAATCATCCCATCGTCTGCATTAACCCAAGTGTGCACAATAGTTAAAAAAAAAATTGATAGATGTTTCAAAAGCAATAAAAATTATATTCGAAACCATTAACCGTTAGCCTATGAAATACATGACGTTAAGTCAAGTCAGATTGCATAAAAGTTTGATAGTGTAATAAAACAATTAAGATAACATCCTGAAATTACTTTAGTGTAAAGTTTTACAAGGAACCGCGAGAATAACATCACTAATAAACATTTCACATAAAAAAGAACCAGTTTACGCTTAACTGCCGACACACACATGCACAAGTAGAACTACTCTTACTTCTGGTCTAGTAGTGGTCGTGCACTGTTACAAATGGTTTAGACACAAAGTTTATACAGATGTTTTAACTTCTTGAGTGTTTAAAGGTTAGTTTTATATTTGGCATTGTTTTATATTAATTGAGTCTTTTATTAAAGAATTTCCTTTGGGAAATGAGCAATTGGAGCGCCAACATAAAAAGACCCAGATCAGGGACATAGTCTGGGTGTATTACGTTATATATATATATATATATATATATATATATATATATATATATATATATATATATATATATATATATATATATATATATATATATATATATATATATTAAATATTTTTGAATGTCTGATTTAACCATCAAAATCAGCGTAAAACCGTTGAATTTACAAAAACCGTTGAAATTAAGAAATTTAATTTGATTAAGAAATCAATATAATTTAAAAGTTACAATTGTAGTACGTTTAATGCTTGAAGATTTCGAAAAATAGTATAAAAAATTACTTTTGGGAATTCGCTTCCATCACGTAAGTGAAAGCGTGTCGCGATTGTTAATTTTTAATTTTTCAAGAAGTGTCAAATTTATTACTGCTTATTTCTGGTGTTCCTTCTAAGATTTAAAGAAATAATCAACTACTACTTAAGAAAAGTAAGTTAATGCATTGCTTCTTCGACTAAAACAATCGCTGCACGCAGCTGTCTCGCCCACGAGAAAAGTAAACTTTCCAAAACAAGTTTTTAAGTTACGAATTTTTGATATTCAGGTTTCACTATAACGGGCGTAAATTAGTATTTTAAACTCCAAAATAGAAGTTATTTTTTAAAAAAATGTAAGATAAAATTTCCGATTTTTTTTAAAGATTAGAAACCGTTGAAACGGTTGTCATTTCAAAATGTTGTCATTTCAAAATGACTGAACAAATCCGTTGAACTGGATAAAGAAATTTATCAAGTTATTACCGAAATCAATATTTGTGCCAAATTTGAAATAAATTGGACCAAAATTGTAAAAGCTAAACATTAAATTTTCAACGAAACCTCAATAAGTGATTTTGAAGTCAGGAACGCTCATCTGGTCTGAATATATATATATATATATATATATATATATATATATATATATTTCATTTAGCAATTATACTTTCTCATACGATAAATAGTAATAATATAATTCTAATAAATGAAATTGATCTTCCTAGAGAAGTTAAGATATTTTATAATATATATGCGTCTAGATAATCTCAATACTGTCGTAGAATTCCTCTGAATCCTAAAAAATGTTGTGGAAAAAATGTTATTTTAACTCATCAAATCCGAAGTGATGAGTATTAGAAAAGTGGAATATTATGTGTCGTATTATTGTAATTATAATAAATGTTGTTCCAATTAATACGTGTAATCCGTGATAGCTGCTCATTTTTCAAGGAAAATTTGCTAATACTATTATTATTACTAGCTAATAATTATAAATTATTGTTTTTAATATTAGTAATAATATGATAATTACCTCTTCAGTACTTATATTAGGTTAATGTTACAGAAATATTTGTAGTGTGTATTAGCGAAAAACGAAACAATTTAGCGATCGTAATTCTGGTCGAAATTGAACCAAAACTAAATTCGTTTGAGGCTTATAACAATAGCATTGACAAATTCGTCATTCAAAAAATACCGTTTATTAATTTAAAAATGTCGATCATTTAAAATCATTAGTATTTTATTTTTATACTTTTCATAAAAACATCTTGATTTCACTATAGACTTTTTACTGTTCACATCGTATAATGAATCGATTAATAATTTAGAAGCGATTCTAATTAAGAAGCCGTAGCACATAAACACATATAACCATAAAATGTGTACCGGAACATGTTTATAGTGGAAATATTTACATAATATAATAAATTTGTATAATTATATACAATATATATAATATATAATCTTAATATATAAAAGAAGAAGTCCTGACTGACTGACTGATTCATAATGAACGCAGAGCCAAAACTATTTTAGCTAGAGACTTGAAATTTTCAGGGTATATTTATGTTACCATATAGGGGTGCACTAAGAAAGGATTTTTCAAAAATTTGATTTTAATGCCATTAAACTACTTACCCAGTACAAATTTAATAATCAACGAACAGCCGAGACTATAATAGCTAAAGATTTGAAATGTTCTGGGTTACCACCACATGTAGGGGTGAACTGAAAAACGATTTTCCAGTATTCAACCCCTAAAGAGGTAAAAATGAGGTACAACAATTTTTATTGGAAAAATATATTTTTCGTCTGACCTTCTCAAAACGTAACATAGTCATTCTTAAATATAAGAAATGAAATATATTTTCACCATTTCCCAAAACTCATCCCCTAAAAGCGATTAAAAGGGGGTAGAAAATGTAAAAAGGGGTAGAGAATTTTGCATTGAAAAAATATTTGTCTTGGATCGTATATTCTAGAAATATACTATGACACACAAATAATGAATTTTTCAAAATATTTCAAAATGTTTTCGATTTCATTCCCTAAAAGATTTAAAATGTAAAAAAGAGGTATAATTAAGGAAAAAGAGTGTTTTCATTGGAGAAAAATATTTTTTATCGGCTTTTCTTAAAAGTAAACAAAATTATGATATACGTAATTCAGCATTCCCCACCCCGAATTCATACCCTAAAAGGACAAAAATATAAAAGAGGTATAAATGTTTGTATAGGAGAAAAATATTTTTTATCAGATTTTCTTAAATTCGAATGGAACACATTTGAATAAAACAACATATTCAGATTATGATATGTTTTCATATTCACTGTAAAATTATAATGATCACGAGTTTAGATTATCACGCTTTAATTAATATATTTTTTATTTTTAAATTATTAAATTACTGAATCAGTTTAAGGTTCGTGGGCGAAGCTGCGACGGGTAATGCTAGTTTATTATAATATATTATAATTTGTACACTCCTTTTCCATTCTAAACATGTATCGGTAAAGATTTTTTGGTTATATGTGTTTATGTGTTACGGCTTCTTAATTAGAATCGCTTCTTAATTAATAATCGATTCATTATAGGATGTGAACACTAAAATACTGTAGTGAAATCAAGATGTTTTTATGAAAAGTGTAAAATAAAAATACTTATGATTTTAAATATTATACATTTTAAAATTAATAACTTAATTAATTAAAAAAATTAATAAAAAAATATATAATAAATATATATTATAAATTATATACAAATTAAATACATATTATAAATTTATGTTTGTGTTACTCAGCAAAATACGTTGCATAATGGCGACCATTTTAAATTAAAAAAAACAACGTTTTTATTTTACTATTTTCTGATTTCACTATCGTTATCAAAGTTAAGATCTCCATAAATTATCATTTTAAGTACGAATAAGTCTAGCGTGGTCAGGATTAATTTTCGTAATTTCAATGTCGTAATTTTAACAATCGCTGCTCGCTGGAGTGATGGAAGGAAGTATGTTTTGTACCTTACCCACTGTTTGAAACTACGGTTTCACCATCAAAAACAGCATTTAAATCTGCACATTTTAACGTTTTAAACTCTCTGTACTAAAATCGCTTTGATAATACAAAAGTGAACCCTGAACGTCGTCATATTACATTTTTGAATTTCAAACTATTACGGAAATTCAGAATGATAATTTATGCAGTTTTTAACGCTGATTACTACGGTGAAATTAGACTTTCAAAAATATTTTTAAGAAAAGTTACGAATTTTTAAAGATTTTTAAATTGTTGTACGAATTTCACTGGCTAACGAACCTATCGAAGCTACTACAAAATCGATTTTGTTGCCAAGTTTGAAGCAAACCGGACTGAAATTGCGTGCGAAAACACGCCACAACAGCTCATTTTCCAATGGGAAGCGCTAACTTAATGCTTATTAGAATTGCGAAATCAGATTTTCAAAAAAACATGTAACACAAATTATTTTTGTAAATCCGATTATATCCTGTCAATGATATAGTTGCTGCTATATATAATATATGCATATATGTAAATATGCGGTCATATGTAAATATATATATATATATATATATATATATATATATATATATATATATATTATTTGCACATAGACCCTGTTGGATCACGCAAAGCACTCCGACTCATGTCTTGTTCCTTCTAATCCTCCACACCGCCCTCATCCTGTCCCCATGGATCCTCTGCCGCTCCTCCGTCCATTTTACCCCTGCTCTCTTTGGGATTTCATTCTCTGGGACCTTCCAACCGAGCATCTTTCTCCTGTATGCGTGTCTATCTTCAACATCTGTTGAGTCTATTCCTGCGTCATGTAGGTCTATTCTGACTTGTGCGATCCACGACGTTGTTGATTTGACACCTTGTATATACTTAAGGATTCTGTTGGCAAGTCTCGTTGTTGGGAGTCTACTGATGTGTCCATAGAACCGAAGCCTCCTTCTTCTGATATCTGCTGCCAGGTTCGATATCTTCTCTGTGGTCTTCCGGGAGTGCAACCTGTATCCATATTGTGTTAATCTCGGGCCAAGGATCTTCCTCAAGATTTTGCGTTCTTCCTTCAAAATACCCTCCATGGTAGCTTTTGTGTGGAGTGCTAGCGTCTCGCTTGCATATAATACCTCCGTTTTTATGACTGTGTTATATATATATATATATATATATATATATATATATATATATAATATATATTATATTTATTTATATATATTATTATTTATATATATTATTTATTTATTTATGAGTTATAATTTCGGAGCCCATAGGTTGTAAATTTAAAATGTTTTTAGTAATATAATCGGTAACATAATGAACTTGTTTCTTGCTGAAGTAATATTGTAAAAATACATATTGCAAGAATTGCAATATTACATTGTAATATATTACATAAGGCCTACGTCACAGAAAAACAAAGTGTAATTAGTGAAAGGAAGTCCTCCTTATATTGGAGACAATAAGGTATGGACAATAGGCCTATATAATCCTAAACATACGTCATATTCTTCTTGTGTTAAGAAAGCAATTTTTTAATAAATTTCGTTGATAAACTCTCATTTCTGACAGAATAAACCAGTAGTTTAAAGAACAGAAGACCTCGCAGAACGTTCTTAATCAATGTTCAGAGCGCTCGACGACAGCGCTCGTAACGTTTTCCGCCAATTTAACTGTAATATTTACAAAAAACGTTACTGGACCAAATTTATTGGAAATTTTATGCTCTTACTTCTTGAAGTCGTCAAAATTATAATAGGTTTTGCCGTTCAGCCTATGTTGTAGGAAATAACGAGCAATTATGTTGAATCAGAGCCCTTCGTGTTGAAGCGCAAGTAAAAGGGAAACAATCTTACACATGCAAAGTTCGGGCTTTGTACCAAATTTGAAAACAATCAACTAATGCGTTAGGTCATAAAAAAATCTAGCAATGTGTTTGATTGAAATTACGTACACTCATCATAGTTAAATCAGAGGCCGCCATCTTGAAACAGAAATAAATGGGGGTAAACTCACAAATACTTCGTTCTGGCTTTATACAATTCCATTCCAAACTTTAGAACAACGGGTCAATGAGTTTGGCTAAAACTGCGTACACCGTTATTGTAAAACAGAGACCGCCATCTTGAAACATAAGTGAATTAAACAAATCTTACACGTACATCTTTCGGGATTTCTACAAGGTACACTCGTACTAAATTTCAAAACAATCGGTCAGTGAAATTTGGCCAAAAGTGTAACAAACGAACACCAAAAGAATACCGAATGGTTACATTGAAACGGAGACCTCGCTTCGCTCAGTCGATAATCGTGGCAGGAAGATTTTAAATGCAGGTTTCAAGGTTATAGAATTTAATTTATTACATTTACAAAAAAACATGTAAGATATACAAGTTATGTTCTTTAGGATTTTAAATCGTCACCATTTTGAAACCGTTGAATGGATTTTGCTGAAAAACGAACATATTTGAGCCATTAACAAAATGGATTTTCTTGTCAAGTTTAAATTAAATCTGTTTAAAATTGCGAACGTAGAGTGCTAACACACTCATGTGTATGTGTATATATATATATATATATATATATATATATATATATACATAGTACAGCAGAGAGATGCTCGGGTGGAAATTCCCAGAGAATGAAATCCCAAAGAGAGCGGGGGTAGAATAGACGGAGGAGCGGAGAAGGATCCATGGGGACAGGATGAGGGAGGTGTAGAGGATTAGAAGGAACAAGACATGAGTCGGAGTGCTTTGCGTGATCAAACAGGGTTTATACGCAAATAATAATAATATATATGTTATTATATTATTATATTATATGTTAGTTAACAATATTCAACTTAACTAATATTAATTTTAAAACGTTAAGCTAATTTCCGCTGGAAAATGAGCTATTGGAGCGGTATATATATATATATATATATATATATATATATATATATATATATATATATATATATATACTTTACATAAATATATACATTTTCCAGGGGTAATTAGCTTAAAATTTTAAAATTAATTTTACTTAAGTTGAATATTGTTAACTAAACAATTACTTAATTGTATTTATACGTATAGTATTCTGCCTAAACCATTTCCTACTTATGTTGTCAGTTCCTTTTTTTTTTTTTTTGGCGAAAAACCGTTAAGGTTATCATTGCCGAGGCACGATATTAATGAAATAAAATTCAGGGGTATCACGAAATAAAAATTAACAGTAAATTAAAACAATATACAATAACAATTATAAATACTATTCCTAAAACTAGTTAACAATAAAATGTAACTCTAATAAATAAATAAATAAAACTAAACAACAAGGAAAACAATGTTGTTCCGTATGTCCTTCGCAGTCAATAATGTTTGTTTAATTAGTACTGCTAATTATCTTTACAATGATAAAATTGTAAACAACAATATTAAAGTACAAGGTTTTTTATTGTGATATTGAATTTATTAAAAATCATGACCGGACTCCTATTGCTTTTATAGGCGTCATATATTAAAACATATATAGACCTATAATAGTGTGTGTGTGTGTTAGCAATTTTCAAACTTGGCACAAAAATTGATTTGGATAACATCTTGGACAAGTCAGTTTCGGAGCGCAACACGTTCAACCGTTTCAAAACGGTGGTCATTTAAAATCTTCAATACAAAATTTAAAAAGTTTTTTTTCGAATAGAATTCCCTCATCATTTACATTAAACTCTATAAATTTCATCAGTCACGTCTGAAAGTACGAAATCATTTTTGTACTTTGAGTAAGCTATTTAGTTCAGAAACTGTAAAAAATGAAACATTGTAACGGGGAAGCGCTATAAATATAAATTTATTTTTAACTACATAACCTCAAAATTGAAAACAAAATTTGTGCCAACTTTATATCGCAAGCTAGTAGCCTATTTATATAAGTTACACAATAATCTAGAAGGCTGTTGTTTACATGGTCTGTTAATTTAATAACACTGCTTTACCAATTTAATGCACTCTGTTGGAAATGAAAGCTATAACGCGGAACAATTTTAAAACATTTAATTCTTGGCAACGCTTATTCTAGCGTACAAACGGACCGTACAGTTATGAAACTTGCCAATTTTACTCTCACTACATGAAGTATTGTGTTGGTAATCGTAGAAAAAATATATCTTGAGGTATATTGATGAAGCTTTACATTTTCGGGTAAATGTCAAAAAAATTGTTTTACTTTTGCGCGCGCGCGCGCGTGTGTGTGCGCGCGCGCGCGTACGCTGAATACTGTACGGAAACAAACATGATGATAGCTCTACGGTTTGTCCACTCTCCCACCACCACTGAGATCAGCTGTTGAATGAAGAAAGGGTGGTATGGGAATGCTCGTTTTTTCGTTTACAGAAGTTAAACCTTCTGGACAACTCTTCTATTCTTTCTTCCTCATTTTCTGAAAAAGGAATAAAATCATTCAAAAATTGTTCTTCAAGTTATTTTTTTAGAGTTGACATAGTTAAATACCATGCTTCAGAATTATTTGCCAACTCTTTAACGGTGAGATCGTTTTAAGCACATCACTTGACCTTAAGGGCCTTCCTAGGTTTAAACTCAAGTACTACAAACTGAAAACCTCATAATTTACCTGTTTATCGTTTAGGCGCTAGCGTTGTATTATGAACGGGCAGTTACGGGTGAAAAAATAAGATTTCAATGTGTCTGCGTCTCTCAACTGCTCACCTCAAGGTAGTGAGTTCGAGACTTACAGTTTGTTACTGCCGTAAGTTTTACCCTTTCTTTTAACATCAGTCCCTTACCCACTTTAGTCTAACTGGCGTAAAGTTAAGGTAACAAAAAATTTAATCTTTTATTTTTAAAATAGTGGTAGCAAACGCATTTTACAAAATAGGTTTAAAAACACAGCATTATTAAAACAATTTAAAAGTACTCAGCTGATGTTATTAAAAACAAAATTTTCTAACAAGCATAGGCTTAGGCTGTCAAAAAATAATCTTTTTTTTGACAGAATATTTTTAATAGTTATCAAACAGAAATATAATGATTACAAGATTAAAAATTAATTTTAATTCAGATCGACGTAAAATAATCAAATTTTGTTGAAATTAATGTAGTAAATGTTACACAGCTCGTATGCAAGGAAAAAACAGGTCATGTATAAGATATACGTAAAAAGAACAGATTGTAGTTAAAAATAAAACATGATCCTGAAGTATTTCAAGACTAGAAATCAAAACCTTCGATTAGCGAGGTGTGTTTCGAAGGATCGCTTCTCTTATAAAGGGAACCGATTAGATTCAGCAGAAGTAACAGCTGATGTTTTATCAGTAAGCACACGGGAAATGATAACGAAATGATTCGAAATTTTACAATGGCTTGTTTCGCGAATACCAAATTTTCTTTATTCGTACAGGGATAAAATAAAAATGTAATACATTTATATAGACTGGAATCTAGATTAGTAGATTAGATTAGATACTAGAGGAAGAGATAGTACAACCCCAAGCACTGCGATCGACTGACCTATTGTGCAGCTAAACCTCAATACCTAGTTCAGCAGATTGGTGCCCAGCAACCAACTGAACAGCTCACTCTGCTGAATATCCCTAGCGTCTTGGAAACTAAAAACCCCTAGCCTTCTTCTAGCAACAGCCTCACACTCATGAATTATGTGACCTCCTCTTCCTTCTTGCACAATCTACACACGGTTTCTCCGTGGTACATCCCTATCCTGTTCATGTGCGTCCTCAGACCACAGTGCCCTGTTATGAGCCCCATGATCCTGCTGAGTTGTGCTCTGCTCAGGACATCTGCTGCCGCTCTAAGTTCTTCAAAAGGAACTTTGCTTAAGAGACGTTTGCTCTTAATATATATTAGTAGATTAGATTAGATACTAGAGGAAGGGATAGTACAACCCCAGGCACTGCGATCGACTGACCTATTGTGCAACTAAACCTCAATACCTAGCTCAGCAGATTGGTGCCCTTAATAACTTCCAGTAACCAACTGACTAGCTCACTCTGCTGACGATAGCTACAGTCTTGGAAACCAAAAACTCCAGCCTCCTACTAGCAACAGCCTCACAATCGTGAATTATGTGACCTGCAGTTTCCTCCTCCTTCTTGCACAATCTACACACGGTTTCTCCATGGTACATCCCTATCCTGTTCATGTGTGTCCTCAGACCACAGTGCCCTGTTATGAGCCCCATGATCCTGCTGAGTTGTGCTCTGCTCAGGACATCTGCTGCCGCTCTAAGTTCTCCAAAAGGAACTTTGTTTAAGAGACGTTTACTATGAGAATGCCCATGAAGGTTATCCCATCTTACCTGGCGTTGATTTGTAATCCATCTATTAAAGCAGACCTGGCCAACGACAGAGAAATCCCTAAAGCCGGTTCAGGTCTGATAAACTCAGATGCAGATTCAAGTCTAACTCAGATGCAGACTGGAATCTAACAAAAAAAAAGTTTATACTATAAACATCCCGATACTTGTAATTAAGACTCGGTGATCGAGGTGACTGCTGTGTCTCTGAACTGTCGTATCTGAAGGTCGTGAGTTCGAGGATGCCGTTACCGCCGTAAGCTTTACCCATTCTGTTAACGCCGATCTTTTGCACTCATTAGTCTAACGTACAGAAAGTATCGATGTTATGGAAAAAACATAATATGTGTATATAATTATATATATATATATTTGCTTAACGTATATATATATATACGTTTTATAATATAAATAAATATATATATATTAAAAATACATATATAAAAGGTTATACTTTTTTAACGTCCATGTTTTATGCCAGTTAGGCTAATGAGGACGAGGAATCAACGTTAATGGTAAGGGGAAAACAAAGGCTAGAGTATACATGTAGTTTTTGAAGATGGAGGTTCTCCGATACGCGTCAACGAAAGTAGAATTGACGAAGCTAGGAAAAGCAGGTGAACATCATGTACCATCATATACTGAACATAGTGGCAATAATCCTAGCAGAAAAGAAGAAGAATATTAAAAAAAACAAAGGGATTAACCGCGGCTAGAACTAAGAACCTTAAGGCGCGCAGTTCAGAGATGCAGCAGATCGATGTGTTTCAGCCAAATCGACCATCGAGCCCCCATATAAATATATTTGTACTTGTAATGTATATAAATAAATATATATATATATATATATATATATATACTTGTAATTTTGATATATAAGCATTGTAAACAGTAATCGAAATTTGTTAAGATTTTGGTACAATGAATGCGATACAAATAAATACAATGGTCATAAGAAACACCAGCCTGTTTAATTTCTTCTACCAAGACAAGGCAACATTTGCAATGTACTTTCTCAGGGAAAGAGAAAGTGTTATACACGTTATTCTGTATTGACCTTGCCACTTGAGTGTATGACGCAGCTCTCTCTCTCCCCCTCTCCCTATCTCTCTCTCTCTTTCTCTCTCTCCCTCTCTCTCTCTCTCTCTCTCTCTCTCTCTCTCTCTCTCTCTCTCTCTCTCTCTCTCTCTCTCTCTCTCTCAACTTGATCGCACGCTTTCATTCAGCACAAATTTATATTAATGACACTTAATTTAGTGTTTTACTATAATAGCTCTCTAAGTTCGACAAAGATTTCTATCCTTAACGACCATACTTCATACCAGTTATACTACTGTGGAAGAGAGATCAACGTTAACGGAAATACAAAGCTTACGAAAGTCACTGCGGTTTCGAACCTACGACCTTGAGGGGTTCTTAAATGTGCTGATTTCCAGAGTGGGGCGTATTCATCCAAAATATTTTGTAGTTAAAAACTATTTAACACACGATTTTTAGAAGATTTTTTAACTAAAAATATTATAGAAAAATTCGGATTATGCAATAATAATATTTATGTTTACATAGAGCTATACAGGGTGAAACAAAAGTCTGGGATATAATTTTTTTCGGCTCTGACAGTTCTGTTAACCGGCAAAATGTGTTCTACAGTTTCAAAATTGCCTTTTCAAATCTTTAAAATTTAATAACTTTTTCCTTAAATATTTTCGATTTCACCATAGTAATCAGCGTTAAAAACCACAAAAAAAATTTAATTTTGAATTTTCGAAATAAGTTGAAAGCAAGAATTTGAATGTGTTAATGTTTTAAAAGTAATGCTGTTTATGTGAAATAAGAGTTTATAAAAAAAACTTTTGGAAAATCGCTTCTATCACGTCAGTGATATAACTGCGTACCGCGATTTTTCTATAGTTAATTTATTATTATGAAATAGTCTCTTAAGGAAAAAAAATCTTAGTGCCTCAAAGACTGCGGTGAATAGGTTGTAAAAGGTTGCCAAGGAGGGTGGTTACCAGGAAAAAATTTGTAATCAAAAGACGCCTAAAACACGCCTACTTGCTGAATACCCTTGTTTTGCTACGACATTTTAATACGTATATTTAATGACAATGAAAAATGTTGAAATTATAAACTTAATCAATGATTTATGATTAACTTAGTCAAATGATTTGTGAGTTCGATAGATCGCAACGAGACAGACCATAGTAAGCTTCTGTTTACATGCTGCGTTGGAATAATTAATGTTATAATTAAGCAATTATAACTTCGATTTGACGAATGACATTGCAAAAACCTGACCCAGTATCTAAAGTGTGTGTGCAAAATTTTGAGACAATCTACGCAGTTCAGATTTATACACCAGACAAACATAGGCCTACACACTGTGATTTTATCAGGGTGAATTGGCTTCTTTAGGGTCCGCTCCCGTTATCGCATTGTAGGGTTTCCAGTCTCCACAAGCTCTGCGAGTCAGCGCCTTGTGAGCTCTCGAATACTGTACCGCAAAACATCTCAGATGGTAATTTCTAATTGAAAATTTGCTATAATCATTTCCAATAAAAGTAAGTTTGATGTTTTACCCACTGCGGTTAATTGTTTTTTAATGACGCCAAACCAATGAAGCTATCCAGTTTCAAAATGGTTCAGTTAATTACGGTGCTTAAGGATCAGTATTTATAGCGTGCATTAAGCTAAGTGTAACGATTTCACATCTGCCGTTACTTCACGGAAATTCCGCTAGGCTACAACGCTTGATATCTAATTTGAGGTTAAGTTCAGTTATTAGGCCTACATTAATTTTGACCCAATCGGCAGAAATTTTCAGTGTTAGTTAATCTGTATTCTTACGTTCATTCGTCAGATATGTTCGCACCTTTTGACGTCAGAAAGTTATGTGCAGGAATATTACACAAACTTTCTCACATTCAATAGTGTTACTACTACGAAAAGTCTAATTTAGAAGCTATAGGAAAAGTAACAGAAATCGGCATGATTTTCAAAATTGGTTCGTCTTATTTTGCTCAAAATTTGGTCATATTTCTTTATAAATCAGAACGTTTTTTATAGTTTGTCCTTTCGCTCATGGTTAAGATATCAACCACTCATAATAGGTTATGAATACTCATGTAGGCCTATCTACCACTGAATTCTTAAAGTTATTGTTGTTTCGGTATAATAGTCAATATGGGTAAAGTTCATCATTTATTTCGTATATACAAGAAAGGCGACAGAAACTTTATTTGAATACAGAGACATTTCTTTCAATAGTGTTATTGGGAAGATACTTGCTGGACTGATTTTGGCAAGATTAATACACTGGCTTGAAAAGAATCATATTTTGCGAGAATTCCAGGCTGGAGTTAGAAGAAATTATTCTACCATAAACAACATATTTACTCTTATGAATGTGATTAAAGTAAAACTAAACAGAAAACACAAAAAATATATGCTTTTCTTGAGAATTTTCTGCTGCTTTTAACATAGTGGTTAGGTTATAACTTGGTTGCTATAACTTTGTTTCTAATAATAAACAGGTGTAGCATCTTGACAAAAATTATTAGATCATTGCAGAGCCTTCTTATACACACAATATTTACGGAATGGCATAAAAATGGCTTGATAGAATATTTCCGTATCAAGACAAGAGTGAAACAGGATTATTGTCTCAAACACTGTTCGCCTTATACCTTGATGGCATTGAAGACCAACTAGGAGGAAGAGTTTTAATAGGAAATGAAAAAAATAATTTACGGTACACGAAGATGATGCCGTTCTCTTGGCTGAAAGTAAAAGCAGCCTCCAGTTTATGATTCGGAGACTGGAAGACTATGTCAGCAAGTGGAATGTAAGAGTTAATTTGGACAAACTCGCGATTATGGTGCTTATAAATGGAGGGGTAATTTTTCTGAAGACTGAAAAATGGCTTTACAAAAATCAGCCATTCAAAGTAATCAAATAAAGAAGTACTTTTTTTTTAACGTCCGAATATTGTGCACACGGGGGCAAATGCAGACGATGGGATGATTTATAGCGTATGAAAATGCCAAGCTCTAGCCAGGAATTGAACCCGGGTCCTCGGGGTGAATGTAAGTATCAAGGTATTAAAGTAGCTATGCAGTCATCATTTAATAAACCTGAAAGAAAACTGCGAATAGGCCAAAGTAGGATTAAATTCGATATGGAACCAGACGCTGGAAAATAATTCGTTTTTCCGCCAAGGAGGGTATATGTAATGCTGTTAGCAGATCTGTCTTGTGCTACGGTGAGCAGGTCTGGGCAGCAGAAGGTATAAAGAAGTAGAAAGATTACTTATACATTTACTCAAGAGGCTTTTTATACTGCCGTAGTATACATCTACTGCTAATGTACAGTCAGTTTTCTTGCAAACATTGGATCTGTACTTAAATTATATAATTAAGATCTTTAAAATGTCAGATGAGAGGATGCCGAAAAAATTATTAACTTACTGCATCAGAAAAAAGTTTACTGGTTGAATGAAGTAAAGAATTTAATTAATGAATTCAGTTTGGCATTCATTTGACGCTGTTATTTTGGAACGCGTTTTTGCGAATGTACGTGTTGGAGTTGAGCATCGTGTGAAAGAAGTCTCACAATAATATCGAGCACTATGCAGGGAATTAAAATTAGATTCAGTGACTAAAAAGTATCTGCATGTGGACATGTTGGAGAAATGCAAGTGGTTATTGGAACTAAGAAGAGACTTATTGAAACTTAACTTCAGGCCGTTTAAAAGTAGGCCTACTGATTTTCAGTGCTCCCTGTGGAAAGACTGGACTTCAATCGTTAACTTCTGTAGACATGCGTGGTAGTGCAGATCTGGTGTAGTGAGTGAATGGAACTATTGTTTAATTTAAAAACAATAAAACGTTTGAGAAGCCATTACTGTTTGTAATGCTTAAGCTTTTAAAATTTATAAAAAGAAAAAAATGATTATTTATTCAATTTTGAACAGTTTTTTATGATTAAGATTCAGTATTTTCTGTAAAAAAAGAGAACAATTTTTTCCCCGGTTTAATGAATTATTTTTAAAGCGACTTCCCTAACGGACATTGGCCATGGAAGTTTTTTTATCTTGTTATATTCTATTATTATAAAGACGTTTGTCTAGGGGGCCTATCTGTTAATCTAACACTCATGTACCAGACTATGAAATAATATTATGACACTTTATTATAGTTATTGTATATGCCATAGAGTCAATTTTTTCATCCCAGTCGTTCAAAAACAAACCTTATTACTTGGTGGTCGAAATGTTAACCGTGTGCTTTAGTTGCAAATCACTCCATATTTTGGTTGCTTTAAGAGGTAAATAGCGGTAGATATTTCAACCGGTGAGCTATTTCAACCATATAAGGATTTATGGTGAATTGTACCGCAAGTCAATGGAATAAATTTTAAGTAAGGGAAATTTACGTGAACAAATCGAAAAAATAAAACAAATCAGTGAGTTCTTTCTGACTTCCGAATTTCACCTATTGAGAGGATTTAAACGTCCCTCGCGGTACCTGAGTGTAACACACACACACACACACTTACAACACTACCCTTACGACTTTAACAAGTTACACTCGCACTTACATTTAGGGAGGTGATAATATCCTCAATGTGCTTTTCGCCTTAAAAAAATATTCAAAACTTTCTACACTTACTTTTTAATTTTAATATAAGACCAATATTCAAACAAAATCAGATGAACCGATTTTAAGAAATTATATCGACCTTTCTTACTTTTTTACATCTCTTGAACTGATTTTATTATATGTATACGTTTTATAACCTACGATTCAGCAAAATTTGATCAAAATGGTTAAAGTATATTTTGAGAAACTTTAATTTCTAGAAGTTTTTGACCAAACAATCTATTTAAACAAGAAATCGGTCATGAGTTATAGATAAACCAGATAAAAAGGCCACATTTAATTAAAATCGTTCAATTAGCCTTCAACTGTATAGGCCAAACACACTCTTTGTTGCGTGTCACATTAAACCTCTCAGTTACGTGTGACCAAAATTTTAGCAAAATTTGATACCGATTTTTAGAAATTATGCTGATTTTCCGTTTATCTTTCAAACAAGATTAACGTGGAAATACCTGAATGTGAGAGAGTTTGTGTAATATTTTTGCACCATAAGTTGTCAAACACTCTTGTCTTGCATGGCTAACTAAGCGATTAAAAGCGAGGCGAACGATTGAGGTTAAAGAACTCTATATTAGTATGAAACTGTTGTTGACATGTTATTAAGGAGGCGGTGAAGTAACTTTAAGTTTGCACAAGAAACGTGTGTGTGTGTATGTGTGTGTAAGGTTGCACAATGTAACATGTCCGGTGCACGGAACAGCTGTTGCCCAACAATACTAGCCAACTACAAATACGCAATTTAAAAACAAAATGGAACCTGGCAGCCACAAGCTTCCATTACAAATTGAGTTACAGTACTTTGCAATCGATGTGTTTCGTTTTCTTGAATTGTGTTATGACATTTAGATTTTTGCAAAGGTTTTAAAACAGTTTTTTTTAGATCAATAATACTTATTTATATTTAAAATTACGTAAAAAACCTGTCCACTTTGCCTATCGACTCCGCTGTTAATAATTTGTAATACCTACGTATCAATTTTCTACTTTTCAGAACTATAATACACAAGCTTCTAGATTTTTTTTTGTGTTTAACGTCCAACTATTGTGCACACTTGGGCTAATGCAGACGATGGGATGATTCATAGCGTATGAAAATGCCAAGCTCTGGCCGGGAATCGAACCCGGGTCCTCGGAGTGAAACTATCAACTAGGCCGGTACGCTATCAACTAGGCCACCGAGGCGGCACAAGCTTCTAGAATACAATAATGAAGTCCACTTTTTTAAATGTATAGGCTATTTGAAACTGTACAAACTACATTTTCGAGCTAAAATGTTCTCATTAATATTGTTAAAGAACAATTGCGGCCCGCAGCTGTTTCGCTGACGTGATGGAAGCTAATTACCAAAAAGTAACAATATCACATTGTATAAATAATACCTTTTTGGAAGACCGATTCAACCATTATAATGTACATTAAAGTTAATAAACATTTTAACTTAACATTTCCTATTAGTTTAACAAACCTATTTCCAAAATCGATTTTTTCTGCCAAATTTGAATCAAATATTTTCAAAATTACAAACGCTTGAGTGTTAACACAGACAGACAGACAGACAGACAGACAGACAGACAGACAGACAGACAGACAGACAGACAGACAGACAGACAGACAGACAGACAGACAGACAGACAGACAGACAGACAGACAGACAGACAGACAGACAGACAGACAGACAGACAGACAGACAGACAGACAGACAGACAGACAGACAGACAGACAGACAGACAGACAGACAGACAGACAGACAGACAGACAGACAGACAGACAGACAGACAGACAGACAGACGGACAGACAGACAGACAGACAGACAGACAGACAGACAGACAGACAGACAGACAGACAGACGGACAGACAGACAGACAGACAGACAGACAGACAGACAGACGGACAGACAGACAGACAGACAGACAGACAGACAGACAGACAGACAGACAGACAGACAGACAGACAGACAGACAGACAGACAGACAGACAGACAGACAGACAGACAGACAGACAGACAGACAGACAGACAGACAGACGACAGACAGACAGACAGACAGACAGACAGACAGACAGACAGACAGACAGACAGACAGACAGACAGACAGACAGACAGACAGACAGACAGACAGACAGACGACAGACAGACAGACAGACAGACAGACAGACAGACAGACAGACAGACAGACAGACAGACAGACAGACAGACAGACAGACAGACAGACAGACAGACAGACAGACAGACAGACAGACAGACAGACAGACAGACAGACAGACAGACAGACGAACAGAAGACAGACAGACAGACGGACGGACGGACAGAAGACAGACACACAGAAGACAGACAGACGGACAGAAGACAGACAGACAGACAGACAGACAGACAGACAGACAGACAGACAGACAGACAGACAGACAGACAGACAGACAGACAGACAGACAGACAGACAGACAGACAGACAGACAGACAGACAGACAGACAGACAGACAGACAGACAGACAGACAGACAGACAGACAGACAGACAGACAGACAGACAGACAGACAGACAGACAGACAGACAGACAGACAGACAGACAGACAGACAGACAGACAGACAGACAGACAGACAGACAGACAGACAGACAGACACACAGACACACAGACACACAGACACACAGACACACAGACACACACACACACACACACACACACACACACACACACACAGGTATATCGTATAACTAACAATTTATTTTTACTTCTCATAAAGCTCTTCAGAGGTCAGAATGTCCCGGGCTTGGGTCTTTCAGCGATGGCTGCACCATTAGATAATTTTCTAATGTAAATTCGCTGAATATGACAATTAACAAGTAATAAGGCTATCAAAACTTTCGGCTACCATTAAGTTTACAAAAGAATACTGCGACTTTGGCACTCCTGACCTTTAGCCAAAGTAAACTTTAAAGAACAACCTGCCACTGATGCCCTAGCAAAAGAAAGGTTTCGTAATGATCAGGTAATTTGTAGCGTTCAGGCAAGATATGGAGGGAAAGTGGATTATATAAACTAGGCAAAGCGCTCGCGTCCGATGTCCTTGATGGCTGCGAGAATGGTACAGACCTTACCTGCACAAACTGGGTTACTGACACGACATTTGGCAAGTTCTGTGCACTGTGTACGTTTTTAAAAAAGTAATTTTTTAAGTAAGTTGGTTCAAATACAATCAGGAAAATCTTTGCCACTAAACGAAATCTTGTTATGAAACGAATTAATACAAATTGCTTTACACTGATGTAAGGGATTTATTCAGAAGAGGTTGAGGGTCAATTTACTGCGTCCCTCAACTTGCGCACTTTAAAGTTATAGGTTCGAGATAATAGTTACTGCTGTAAGCTTTTCTTTTTCAGTTAACGCCGATCGCTTTTCCTGGCGTAAAGTATACAAACAGTTGAATAACTAGCTCAACTTTCGCTTGAGAGTTTTTGGCCGAAAAATAGCAAGCTTCGATTGTCTAGGTACACTTCAAGTAAAGTTGGTTCGGGACTACAGTTACTGCAGTAGAGGACCTGCAGTTAACGCTGATCCTAGTTGATAGCGTACCCGGGTTCGATTCCCGGTCAGGGCTTGGCATTTTCATACGCTATAAATCATCCCATCGTCTGCATTAGCCCAAGTGTGCACAATAATCGGACGTTAAACAAAAAAAAAGAAAAAAAAATCGTCCTTGTTATTCTAACCAGCATAAAGTATGAACGATAAGCAAAAAAGAAAAACAAACACAAACTTCTGAAGACACGGTGATATCTGAACCACAGATAATGTAGTCAACCTCAAAATAAACGACTAATTAAATAATTACAGTATCATAGACTTATAATATGGAAACATAATCTTGATTTAAGCAGATAGAATCTGAGACTAATGCAGACTCAGGTGGCTTTAATTAGTATTCAATAACAAGTTATTAGGAGTTCAGCCTGACGGCGGTCGGGGTTCATTTTCGTATTTTCAAAGTAATAAAGGTGATTAGATATTAAAAAATGTATAATATAAATGAATAATTGTGATGGTAATTTTTAGAAATTCACTTCCATCACGCTGCGAGAGAGATGCGTGTCATAATTATTTAAATGTTACCAGACTATACGCATTATTTTTTTTACTTTAGTACCACATAGTGGGTGGATAATGGTTGGTTAGATTACGGGCGTGGGTTAAAATTACAATTTCAACAGTTACCAGATTCTGTATAGAAAGGGAATTGGGCCGCGAGAGGATAAGCGACGCGACAATCAGTTCCAAAAAGTTTGATTTTATACTCAGCGCTAGGCTACAATATTTTCATTTCAAATGTTTGGATCCTTGGTCCTAGAGGATATATTTATCCTTGAAGCTTTTAATACCTCTTAAACTAGTTCCATTTTATTGCTCTGTAAGTTTTACTACTCTTGAACAACAACGTTGCTATTTTATTTCGCATTGTTGTAAAAGTTTTATTTTTTTTTTAATTTAGCGTCTAGTTTTATTGTGTGTGTGTGTGTGTGTGTGTGTGTGTGTGTGTGTGTGTGTGTGTGTGTGTGTGTGTGTGTGTGTGTGTGTGTGTGTGTGTGTGTGTGTGTGTGTGTGTGTGTGTGTGTGTGTGCGTGCGCGCTTGCTTGCGTTAATGCACTCTAGCGTTCGTAATTTTGGTACGACTTAATTTAAAAAAAAAATCGTATTTTTGTAATAGCATGGAAGAGTTCGTTATTCAGCGATAACCGTTCAAAGTTTCGATATCCGTTCAGCCTTCAAAAGGCAGCCATTTTATATCTTTAAACATGCATCACTTTTTTGTTATGGATTTTAATATGTATCATGTTTAGGGCTGGTTGGATTTTGAGCGTCGCGTGATGCGATGAACACATATAAAATAGTGGCCTATATTTTCCCCGTCGCAAGTCTCATACTAAATTAGTTATAATTAAAAATTTCCTGTGTTTACGCCCGGAATCGAACCGGGAACCTTGCGGTATGAGGCGCACGAAATAACCACGAAACTACGAAAACATGAAGAAGTTTGACCGATGTAAATATATGAAATGAACCGTTAATTTAATTTTGATAAATATGTAATAGTAAAAGATCAGTTGTTTTATAATAATTCGTAACGAACAGCTGATTTCATTGAACAGATTATAGGTTATAATAAGTTTTTAGTTATATTGTTAAAAACTAGCTATGTTAATTTGTTGTTTGTATTAATTCGTAACGATCAGCTGATTTCATTGAATAGGCTATAGTAAGTATCAGGTTGTATTGTTCATAACTGGCTATGTTAATTTATCGTGTTTTCGAAAAAAAGGCGTAATTAAGATAACAATTAATACAATAAATACAAGATTGTATAATCAAATACAATACATGTAATTATATTTTTTTAAGAAAAAAGAATAAAATTCTCTTATTGAACATAAAATCGTGTATCGTGTTTTCGAACAAATTAGCCTAATTAAAATAAAAAGGAAAAGAAAACATGACATGTGATTTTTATTTTTTGTTCAATAACAGAATTTTATTCTATTTTTTTTTAAACTCTTTTCATCATTGTAATTAGAGTTAAAAAATTGTATTTTAAATTTTCGAAATCCGATGAAATTAAGGAACTGGATTTAACAATGGTTTTCGTAATTTCAATTCAATTAGAAAGTTTAAAATTTTTATATGTGCAGAATTTAATGCTGATTACGATGGTGAGATCAGCAAGTCATTTTCCTGACACTATTATTAAATATTAGTGCCAGTTTATAAACATCAACTCTTTTCTGTGTACATGTTTGTATTCGCCTGTTGCTTGAACAAATTTCCTACCGGAAGCGGAAGAAACGTTATCGACTTATATTGTATAAACATCTGATTTGTCCAGCCTTCAAAGCTTAATCAAGATCAAGTTTAATTCTGTTTCTCACAGTAATTAATTGTTTTTATCGAGTACTCTTCATCAGTCACCTTTAATTAAATCGAAGATGACGTAGGCAATTCTTTAATTGAGGGGGAAACCTATTACTAATCAGCGTCGTGTCAAGGTGTCAATAAATTTTTGCTGACGTGATGGAAGCAAGTTTCAATTTTTTCTCAAACCTTTCTGGAAATCAACGCCTACCTTCGTAATAAAAACTAAATTCTACATATATTAGCGTTTTAAACTTTCAATTTATACGGAAAACACGATCAGGCCATTTTGAAACTTTCAGACGAATTATTCTGGGTTGCAAACTTGTGTAAGCTATTACCGAAATTGATTTTCAAGCACAATTTGAATCAAACCTTTGTAGTCCATAAGTAACTAAATAAAATTTTTGGATCGCTATATCTCCCAACAAATTCGGTCAAATTTCACAAAATCGGTTCACCAATGTTTGCTAATATATAGATAGTCAAAGGAGTCGGTGTATTGAAATTTCAAGTAAAAAGCAGTGTGTTGGAAGGTTTGTGAGCAAATGACAAAAAATAATAATCGCAGCACGCTGCTGTCTCGCTGACGTTATGGAAGCAAATTTTAACTCTGATTTCGCCATCATAAAACAGCAATAAAATCTGTTTGTTATAATTTTCAAATTGCATTGAAATACGAAAACGAACCCTGACTGCCGTCAAAGTGAATGTCTCAATTTCAAAGGATTGTGTAAATTAAAAATGCTCATTTATACAGTTGTTTTTAACTCGGATCGCAATGATTTAAAACGGATTTTTAAAAATATCCGCCATTTTGAAACTGTTGAATGAATTTTTCTGATCAAGGAACTGTACTTAGCTATTATCAAAACCAATTTTTATGCTGACGTTGAATCAAATTGGATTAAAATTGCGAACATGAGTATGCTGTAAATCATATATAAATACACACACACACACACACACACACACACACACACACACACACACACACACACACACACACACACACACACACACACACACATTCATTCATTCATTAATTTTAACGATCCCTCAAAAAAATGATCTAGAGGTAAAGATGGGCGCTCATTTTTAGGTCCCGGCTCAGGATCTTATATAATGGTCTTCCTAATAGCTCATTTTGCTCATTTTCCAATTGAAATTCGCTAAAAATTAACCCTGATTCATTGTCGTATTTTTGACGTACAAACGAACGTACTTTTTTAGTTATCCCTAAAAAAGTATTCTAGAAGTCAGAATCGTCTCTCATTTTAAGGTACGTTGAAGGCTGCTCCAGTATTTAATTTCCGCTTTAAATACTTATATCATTACACGCGCGAGATTACTGAAGACGCGGGTACTGAAGACGTACACAAACCACAAGCGTATGAATGAAGTGAGCGAACAACAAATCTCGGTTATAAATTAATCACTCCATCAACTTTCTCCGCGTCATCTTAATCACTTGTTAATTCCTGTCATGAGTGCGAGACGCGAGGTGCGAGGCGCAGGTTGGCATACCTAAGTGCACTAAGTAACAGAAGGTTTGTGGTATTGTGTTGCAGACTATGAAGTAGCATGGAGTACGCCCTGACAGTGAGAGGCGCTTACAAGCGTTACAATGCGAGCAGTGTGGTACTCAAAGGGCTCAACATGACCGTCCCTCAAGGATGCATGTAAGTAATGAACTTTTGTTTTGTAAACTCAAAGAACAGTAGACCGCGCAGTACTCTCTTAATTATTATACAGGGTCCTCGTAACATTTCCGTCAATATAACCGGTAACCGTAATGTTTACGAAAAATGTTGCTGGACCAACTTTATTGGAAATTTTATGCTCTTTCTACATGAAGTGGTCAAAATTATAAAAGGTATTGCCGTTCATCCAATATTACAGGAAATAATCAGCAACTACGCTCTACACCATTTGGTCTTCGTACAAGATATCTTCGTACCGAATTTCAAAACAATCGGTCCGTACGTTTGGCCGATCGTTAAATCAGAACCGCCATCTTGAAACGGAAGTGAATAGGGGGGAATCTTACACACACGTCTTTCGGGCATTATACACCTACCAATTTTTAAAATAATCTGTCAATGAGTTTCATTAAAATTGTGTGCACTAGTCGTAGTTAAATCAGAGCCCGCTATCTTGAAACGGAAGTGAATGGAGGGAATCTTACACACACGTCTTTCGGGCATTACACACCTACCAATTTTTAAAATAATCTGTTAATGAGTTTCATTAAAATTGTGTGCACTAGTCGTAGTTAAATCAGAGCCCGCTATCTTGAAACGGAAGTGAATGGAGGGAATCTTACACACACGTCTTTCGGGCATTACACACCTACCAATTTTTAAAATAATCTGTTAATGAGTTTCATTAAAATTGTGTGCACTAGTCGTAGTTAAATCAGAGCCCGCCATCTTGAAACGGAAATGAATAGGGGGAATCTTACACACGCGTCTTTCGGGCATTACACACCTACCAATTTTTAAAATAATCTGTTAATGAGTTTCATTAAAATTGTGTGCACTAGTCGTAGTTAAATCAGAGCCCGCCATCTTGAAACGGAAATGAATAGGGGGAATCTTACACACGCGTCTTTCGGGCATTACACACCTACCAATTTTTAAAATAATCTGTCAATGAGTTTCATTAAAATTGTGTGCACTAGTCGTAGTTAAATCAGAGCCCGCCATCTTGAAACGGAAATGAATGGGGGGAATCTTACACACACGTCTTTCGGGCATTATACACCTACCAATTTTTAAAATAATCTGTCAATGAGTTTCATTAAAATTGTGTGCACTAGTCGTAGTTAAATCAGAGCCCGCCATCTTGAAACGGAAATGAATAGGGGGAATCTTACACACACGTCTTTCGGGCATTATACACCTACCAATTTTTAAAGCAATCTGTCAATGAGTTTCATTAAAATTGTGTATACTAGTAGTAGTTAAACCAGAGGCCGCCATTTTGAAACAGAAATAAATAGGAAAATATGTTACCCATTTAGGCTTTAGGCAAGATATCTTCGTACCAAATTGCAAAACAATCGGTCAATAAGTTCTTTCAAAACTGCGTACACTTATTGTAAATAATAGGCTGCCATCTTGAGACGGAAATAAATAGAGAAAAATGTTGCACATATTTCGTTCTGGTTTCGTACAAGCTACCGCCGTACCAATTTCAAAACAATCGGTCAATGCGTTTTGGCCAAAACTGCGTAACAAACCAAATATGGTAGGTCTAGTTGAGGCAGAGACTTCACTTCGCTCGTTCAATAAAAGCACGTAATGGAAGAGACCTATCACTTCTTTATCTAAGACTGATTAATGAAAATCTGATTTCGCAACTACAGTTATATACCTAAATTATTATTTTTATTTTAACTGTTCAAAATTTTATTGAAAATACGAAAATGAATTTAAAGCAGTACAAATTTTAACGTTCATTATTGTCAGCGGTGGAATCGGAATTTTCTAAATAGCTTAAGATTTTTAAAAATTATTTTTACATTATTGCAACTGTGGTATGTCCCATATAGTAATTCTATCTTCATATGTAGTTTCACTGTTTGCTGGGTTGCAGCCCGACAGCTGTTCCCAATGTGTTTACTAGCTTGAAAGGTCCATTAGCTTGGTCCTTTTCAGCCTTCTTGTTGTTAGTTTGTCACTCCAGTACAGCAATTGTACGATCTCCTTATTCTTATGCTGCTCTAACCGTCGACGATGCTTAACGGAGAGCTTCTTGATTATTTCTGCAACAGGTCCAATGCCTAGGTCTTTATGTAGGTTGTCGTTACTGACATACCACGGGGCGCTGACAATCGTCCTCAATATAAATAGCACAGATAAAAAAAAGTTATGAATATATTTTTTGAATAGACGCCATTTTGAAACTGTTTAACGACTTTTGTATTGAGTAATGAACTTTCGGATCAATATTGCGAAAGTGAGAGTGCTAAACACGCGCGCGCGCACACACACACACACACACACACATACACAGATACACACACACATACACAGATACACACACTCACTCACACACACACACACATACACAAACACAAACACACACAGACACACACACATACACATATACATACACAGACACACACACACACACACACACACACACACACACACACACACACACACACACACACACACACACACACACATACACACACACACACACACATACACACACATAGACACAGACACAGACACAGACACAGACACAGACACAGACACACACACACACACACACACACACACACACACACACACACACACACACACACACACACACACACACACACACACACACACACACACACACACACACACACACACACACACACACACACACACATATATATATATATATATATATATATATATATATATATATATATATATATATATATATATACATACACAGACAGATTTATATTTTCCAGTAAAAAAGCTTCTTTTTAAGATCTATTTCCATTTTGTCGTTCGATAAGTGATTATAGTAGACCAAGTCTATATATAGCTCGTCACTCATTCACTCACTCTCTCACTGAACGCTGTATTTCAAAAACGATCATGTCTAGGGAATTGGAATTTTACATAGGTTCCCCTTATGGTGTAGATGTAGGCTACAATAAGGTTGTTTTATTAAAAAAAATAATTTAATTGGTTTAAAACAGCTTTTTTCTAGAACATGGAAATCTCACATTTTTCACTTTTTACCATACTTACACGGGGAAACGTTTAACGCCCTCCAGTGAACCTTTTTTCGTTGCCATTCATACATTGCAACAAGGTTTAAAGCGATCTCAAACTGCCACACACCTTTTTGAAACAAAATTATGGGTTTGGCTTATTTACAACGTATGTTGAAAGGCGTCCTCTCTTCACGGTGACACATTTTGACACATTTCGAAAAAAATCGTTAGCCTATGTTTATTAAATACAATTGTTTGCAGATTTTAAACTACCTTAAGCTGCCATACATTTATTGAAAACAAAATGGCGGCCATTCAAAATGCTTGATTTATTTAAAAACAGGGTATATTCAGGAGCTCTAGGGGGAAAACGGGTTGTCTGTACGCTTTATAGACGTATTTTTCATTTCAATCATCGGAACAGTCAAATCTGACTTAAAACAAATTTTAGTTTGACAATGTCAGTTTGTTACGTTAAAGTGCCCATTTTGTCGATGCACGAAACGACTAGACACAATTCAATGAAAACTTTTATATTTGTTAAATACAATCGATAGTAGGTTTTAGGTTAACTCAAAATTTTGCCTGTTTGAAACAAAATGGCGGTACTCAAAATTCACTATTTATTTAAAAAAAAAGGCAATTCTAGCTAAGCGGATCGACCAACCCAAGTGCTACTCTATGATTTCTTTGTGTAAAGTGTTAGTTGTATGGTTACAATATCTTAATGCTTTGTCCGTTTAAGATATGATGTTGGGTATTTAGGATTTTTGCCCAACAATCAGACTTATTTTGCCAAAAAAAAATCACTAATTCTACCAATATCAATAAGTTGTTTTTTAATAACAAAAGCTTCTCTCCCAAACGTACAAACTTACTGTAGTTTACATTGAAACAAAGTTTGTAAGTTAACTTTCAAGTTAATAAATTGTAATTGTTATTCCTTAAAAAAATATGTAACACGTGTACACAGCTAGCATACTATATACAACGTAATGTAGAGGTTAGGATCGGCGTTCGTTTCAAAGTCCCGACTCTTGCTGTCGTAACGGAAAGGAATCTAAAAAAAACTATTCAAATGCGAGGAAATTAGGCCTAAACTAGCTTGAACAAAATTAAATTACTTCGTTATTAGAAAATGTCTGTTCAACAGTTTAAAAATGACGACCAATCAAAATCTTTAAAAAAATCATTACTTTCTAATTTACATTCAAAATAATACATATTTATAATAGTAAAATCAGTTGAAATTAACGCAAATCATCACTAATTTTGTTTAAAGTATTCTAGAACGATCGGTGAATATTTCATCTCCAGAGTGAAATTAACGGTTTGGTAGAAAAATCGAAGATACTAAAATAAACCCAGAACTTGATTGTTTTTTCCTATTTATTCTCGAACCGTACACTTTTTTTACTTCAAAATTATACTTAACTGGCGTAGGTGTTACCGTGATCAGGAAGGTGGTTCCCCCAGGAAGAGGCCTTTCCATTGAAAGTGAAAAAGTTTGTGTAACGTTTTTGCAATAATTATATGATACTATAGTGGGTACTATATTTACCCATTAATTTTATAAAGGGTACAATTCACTGTATTTTGCGTTTCTGTGAAATCTTATAGACCTTTATTTATTTCATAACAATTAGCCCTACAAGATCCTATATTGCATGCACTTGAAACTTACTAAAACAAAAGCCCAATATAGGCCTACTTGCAGTTTTATAAATTTGATTATATTACGTATACAGTCGGATTGCAATGTTTGTGAAAGGTTGAATGAAGGTCACTGAACAGGACATTTGAAATTACAGTACTACCAACAATACAAAGTTATTAATTAATTAAATTATATCTGCTTCGATCAATTAATCAGTAAGACAAACAATTATTATTAATGAACAAGTTTACAGTCATCATTTGCTAATTAGATGATTTGGCATTGTTGAAGAATAAAGGAAAGCCAATAGAATGTAATGTCTGATTGTGAAGACAATATTATTGGGTTACATGCTCAGAGTAATTGGCCCTTCACAAATCATTTGAATTGCAACATCGATTAGAGTAGAAGCTTTTTTTTTCAAAGGCGAAAAGCACATTGATGATATTATCGCCTCCCTAAATGTGAGTGTAAAGTGTTAAAGTCGTAAGTGTAAGTGTGTGTTAGACTCGGGTACCGCGAGGGGCGTCTAAATCCTTTCAATAGTGCAGCTAGTCTGCACCCCCATGCGGGGACATTGGTAGAGTTAGCCCTCCACATACTACTGTATTTGAATTATGCAATGTTGGTCAGAGGTAGCCCTTCACAGACTATCTGAATTGTATAATGTTGGTCCGTATAAGTCCTTAGGAGTTTATTGTTATTGTAGCGTTGGTCAGAGTTAGCCCTTTACAGACTTCATTGAAAGTTTGTTTAAAGTTAGGCCTTTACAAACTATTTAAATTATACAATTTTGGTCAGTATTAGTCCTTCGTAGTCTACATAAATTACAGCGTCAGTCAAAGTTAGTCCTTCACAGACTTAACTGTAACTCTGGTCAGGGTTAGCCCTTCACATAATATTTGACTTGTTACAACGTTGTTCAGTATTAGTCTTTGCGGTCTGTTTGAATTGTAACGTCTGGCAGAGTTAGCCTTTCACAGACAGAATTGCAACATTGGCCAGATTTAACCCTTTACAGACTGAACTGTAACTCAGGTCAGAGTTAGCCCTTCACAGACTGAACTGTAACTTTGGTCAGGGTTGGCCCTTCACAGAATATTTGACTTGTATAGTTGTTGTTCGGTATTAGTCTTTGCGGTGTACGAGACTTGTATTTGAATTGCAACGTCTGGCAGAGTTAGCCTTTCACAGACAGAATTGCAACATTGGTCAGATTTAGCCCTTCACAGACTAATTGAACTGTATAAAATTGGTCAGAGCAGCTCTTCACTTACTATTTGAATTGTGTATCGTTGGTTAGAGTTAATTATTCACACAATATTTGTGTTTCAACGTCGGTCAAAGTGAGCTCTTCCCAATCTAATTGAATTGCAATGTCTCGAAGTTAGTCCTTTCATAGATTATTAAATTGCAACGCCGGTCAGAGTTAGCCTTTCATGGACTACTTGAATTGCATTTACAATCAAAGTTAACCCTATCAAAATTTGATTGTCCCAAAATACCGTAGGGAGTTGTAAAATGACAATGTAGCACTTGGCAAAGTATTTATATGTTAAAAGAATGGCATTACTAGAATGTTGCTAGAAGTAGGTTAGGCTAGGACAAGGTTCGTTACCCGTAGTAACCAATAAACTGCACATAACCTCAATGCATGCTAATTTCAGCTTAGCTGAAGTGAAAAATGCCAAGGTCTTTATTATGCGGTAGATTTATTCAACAAGGATGCGACAGCGAGATAAATTAACAAGGGTTGTGAAGTATAAAATAACAGAGATGGTTTCTTTAGTTTAATCTGTCTTCTCTTTACATCAGGGATTCTCAACCGGGGTCCAAGTTAACCCCTTGATGGTCTATTGAATTTTGAAGGTGGTTGATTGAATTACAAGGATTTAGAAAGTTTAAATTTTCCGTCTTATATTATAAAGCCATTTGACAGCGACATGGCCGTTATTTATTCTCACTACAAGAAGAATTGATTGAACTAAGAGAATTTGGAACAAAATAAATTTTTAAACAAGTGGATATGCTGAATTTTGGAGTTGCAAAGACATCCGCACAAAACACATCAGATTAACAAGTATCTGCGAACCACGGATGTTAGCATTTCCTAGTTCTTACTTGATTTTTGTTGTTGTTATTTTAAGGCGAAAAGCATATTAAGGATCGCCTCCCTAAATGTAAGTGTGATTGTAAAGTGTTAAAGTCGTAAGTATAGTGCTGTAAGTGTAAGCGTGTGTTAGACTCGGGTACCGCGAGGGACGTCTAAGTCCTCTCAATAGGTGCAGTTAATCTGCACCCCCCTGCGGGATCTTACTTACTTGGTTGAGGCAGGATTTCGCTATATAAATAATTTATTGCGAAATATGAGAAATCGATTCAAGATATCAGAACGTGGTGACTTACGATTAATGTTAACAAATATTTCCCCGGATATAAGTAAGATAATCGAAGTATATCAACCGCAACCATTTCATTAAAATTTTATGTATTTGCGTAATATATGTTTTATTTAAATTTCTGCTTCTATAAGCATAGCCTGATTATATCTTTAACGTACATCTAAAAATACAAATTATTAAAAAAAATTGTTTTACTGAATTGCTCCTAATAAAAGCTTTATTTGTACAACATATTGTAAACATATGGGATAAAAAAAAACTATTTAGGGGGTCGAAGTAGAAAAAAGGTTTGAGACCCCTGTCTTAGATAGTACGATGACGCTGCACGCTTGGAATGATAAACTAAATAGTCTGTCCAAAGACTCCATGAACCGCAGAACTTTCAAATTTTAAAAATTCATAACGTTTTTGTCTTAAATTCTTTTGAAAATCCGATTTTATCACAGTAATTAGCGTTAGAAACTGTATAAACAAGCATTTTGAATTTTAAGAAAATAAAATTGAGACAGCGGTAAAGTTCATTTTGTGAATTGGTAAGTTTAAAACAATTATACGCACAGATGTTAATGCTGATAATGATGGTTAAACAAAAATTTCAAAAAGATAAAGTAAAATGCTTTTGGAATTCGGTTCTATCACGTCAGCGAGACAGCTGCGTGTCGCGAATATTTGCTCTCTTCATGGTGCGTTACCAACAGGAAGGTTGACAAACACACGAAAAACGGAAAAAAGTTTAGATTACAGAAAAATGTATTTCAAAATAAAACATTTAAGCAGTAAATTAAACGTTTTGTTTGCCAAAACAACACAGCTTGGCAAACCCGTTGAGAGCAATAAATATGTTCAACGGACAGAAGCGACGTGAACACGCAATAAATAACTGAGAGGGTAACGTGGTAAGTAACATGAAGCCTAGAGAAAGTTTCGTGGTTGCGAAAAAAGATCGATATGGAGTTTTTAGCGGATATATCAGTAAGTTTGGTGTTTAAAAGCCAAGTCTTCTGAGAATAAAACATTCGTTTTTAGAGACGTCTGCCCATCAGCTGTGATAAACAGACAAAGTCTAAACCCATTTTTTTTTTGTAACTAAAGTGGTACAAAATGGATAACACTAAAAGCTCCATTAATTGGATAGGCTCCGTTTCGAAGTTTAGGCTCAGTACAAAACTGTACACTACATAGACCTAAAATGTAAACAACACAATAGGCCTGGCATGTGTTTACACTGTGACCAAACACATGAAACTTGTTAAAATCTTACAGTGTTTTATCAACAACGTATTGGCGACAAAAGTTTTAAAATTTGATTATTTTAAACTAATAATTTTGATATTTTTCTATAACGTCACAAGTAATAGAGGAGAAAATGTTTTTATTTGGCTCCGGTTAGACAAATTAAAATCATATTAACAAGATCAAATCAATAGTTAGCAAAAGTTAATTAAATAACTTTGTGTAAAAATTATGTTCACTATATGTTGTTTTACTATAAATTTCATTACCATTCGACAATTTTTTATAAATTTTTCAAACAACGGTTGTAAATCTAAAAATAGAAGATAGTTGTACTTGGTAAGGTCTAAATATTAAAAGTACTTTATTTATTGTTTCTTGTTCCAGTAGTTATAATAGTTTTCACTAGATAGCAGCATATGACAGAAACAGCATATATTCGTTTCGGATATAACAGAAAGTTATGAAAATATCGGGATATTTGTAAAGTTTTACTGATTAATAATTTCTTCTAAAAATATAATTATTTATGGTATAACATTTAAAATTGAACTGAAAGTCAATTTGAAATTGAATTGTCTTTTTTATCAAAATTCTAAAAATTAACAACCATTTTTGAAAAATGAATGATTTTTTTGTTAGAAAAATCTATATGGGCACTGTAGCAATGTCCTTCTGTTAAAGTTGCTTTCTTGACAGGGTTAATCATGTAGTAGCTGCTTGCCTGGTGTTCAGTCGAGGCTGTGGCAGGTGTTTGAGAGCTCCAAGCTACTGGACATAGTGTAAATGTAAAACACAGTAAAATAACTATCTGAGAACCCTTACACATGCATAAATCTACTCACATAGCATCTAGCAGTAGTTCTTGCTACAAGCAATATAACTAACATAGTCATATGCATTAACAAACATAACTTAAGGTGTTTATATATATATATATATATATATATATATATATATATATATATATATATATATATTAAATGTAATAAGTCAAAAGAGTCATTATATTTAAAGAGGCAGAACTTCCTTCTGAATTCTGATGCTCAAATTTTCTGATTTAAAATATAAAGCTTTAAAGTGTTAACACTTTAAATACATAGCTATTAAAATAGCTATGTAGACCTACTTCTTTCTGAAATCGAGGAATTTTGCTGTCTATTCCTATGTGATATGTCTATCATCAACAACTGTGATATGTTGGTACACTTGTATGCAGTGCGACTGTGTGTACTGCTTTATGGACAAATATATCCATTTTTTGTGATTGTTGAGGCATAGAAATAATCCTTAATAAGTCTGTACTTCAATTGCTTAAAAACTTATTTTGCTTGAATTTTGTTAAAAAATTTATTTTAATGAACCTGAACCCTTCTTTGACTGGATTGTGTCACTACATCTTCTGTTGAAATCTAGTAAACCCAGTGTATGCTTCATCTCAGTTGATAATCCAAGAAGTGTTTTCCTTTCTGCAAGTTGTTTGCTAATCTCTAAAAGTTTTGTATCCCTAACAATAAACGTTTTCACTGTATTTTTATGTAAATTTTTACAGCTATGGTCTATTGGGTCCTAGCGGGTGCGGCAAAACAACACTACTTAGTGCCATAGTTGGCCGGTTACAGCTCGATGCGGGTGAGATCACTACAAAAGCACGCACCAAAGCAGACCTCGGATATATGCCTCAGGTAAACTTACATCCTATGAAAAAATATTGCAAATAATACTAAAGTTATTTGAACTTATCGCAAACTACAAAAACATTTCAAATTAATTAGAAAATAAAATTATGGCTCTTTATTTCAAGAAAAAATAGTTTTAATGTAGAATAATCTAAACAATTACAATGATAATTGGTAGTACATAGTGATAAACTGTTATCCATTGTTAAAAAAATGTTTCATTAATTACGAAAGTGTGAATAATTAAAATGTTATTTTTGAATTTTATAGCTGTTAGATACCAAAACAATATTAGATATCTTTTAAATGAAAAAAACAATATCACTAAGCAGTAGAAAATGTGAGATACTTTACTGTATTGGAGGCTAATAAAATTTGCCAAATAGATCTGATGTCCTTTTTAGTTTTCCTTTCCATGTAGACTGAGATCATATCCTAGATAATGCCATATTCTTTATCTATAGCAGTGGGCTACAATATTTAACTGAAAAAAGATTGTTTTGAATGAACTGGTACAACAGTACCAGTTTTCTTTCTGAGCAGTATGACTTTTGAGACTTTTTCCTCACAAAATTTCCAGCTGTTATTCCAGAATCTCAGTATAAAACTTTTCCAAAATCAGTGGAGGCCTTGTCCCCAAGATTCTGCTCGGTTCTTGGCGGCCCTATATAAAGCTTTAATTGCTATGACCTGTACAACATTTATTCATATTGTGGAATTCAATTGTTAGGCAATTTCAGTGGCATTTTAAACATTACAAAAAAAATCTTCTGACGTTTTTTATCCTTATTAAAAAAACAAAATGATATTAGTTATTTATACAATGAATTGTGTACTATTATGATTTATAGAATAGATTACTGTATATAGATTAGAACCCATGATTTACAAAATAGTTACAAATCTTGTGACTATTTGAATAAAATCTGTTATTACAATACTTTTGTTACAGGATGTAGCTCTGTTCCCCACACTTACAATCCTGGAGACTTTCCTATACTATGGTCGTCTCTTTGGAATGGGAAGGAGAAAGGTATACAGAAGGACAGAAGAATTAATAGCATTGGTAGAACTCTGCTCTGCGGGAAGTCTTGTGGATAACCTAAGGTAAAATAAGTAATGTAACATTTATAGTACTACTAAAAATTTACAATATTTGAACAAATTATTCCTATACTGTGCCAATTCTTATATAATTTTTATCAATTGCTTTTACAATATAAAAGACACTTTTAATGTAGCCTATAGAACACTTTTTGCAGATTATTTCAGTAAACGTGTAATATATTTTGTTTTTGTTTTAAAATTAGTGGTGGACAACAGAGAAGGGTTTCCTTCGCTGTAGCCTTGCTTCATGATCCTGAGCTCTTAATCTTAGATGAACCAACAGTTGGGCTGGACCCAATTTTAAGTCACAGGTAAATTATTTCCAATGTATCTTGTTATACAGTACTCTTATACAAAGGTTTTTTTTATTACACATTGTTTTAAATGTAATTTAAATCTATTTTTAGACAAAAGTTAATGTATACTATGTGATAGTTGATTGCAGATTTTTACTATGATAAATGTTACAACAGCTGATTTCGTGTAGATTCTGGCCAATAACAAAGATAAATTCTGTTTCAGTATTTGGCAGCACTTGGTGAAGTTAACTAACAAGGATAAGAAGAGTATAATTATAACCACACATTACATAGAAGAGGCAAGACAAGCTCATATGGTAAGCTGTGGTTTTATTTACAATAATGGAAACGTAGTCATTGTTCTCATTTTTATAATTAATTGAAATGTCTTTTAGGTGGTAGTATACTTCCTTTAGACTTAAAGGAAGTAACTTTTAAAGGAAGTAATAAATAATATGTTTTCCAATAAGTGGGTAATTCTGGGCACCTAAAAATTAAATTTTAAAGTACACTTTCACATAATCTCTCATTTTAAAAGACTTTTTGTGATAAAGAAAATAACTGTATTGAATAAAACTTATTCATTTGTTCTAACCAAGGTATCAACATATAGTTTTCACTTAGGAAACTGAAGTATTAAAGTAGCTTACATGTATATAAAAAACAAACATATAATATTAGGGTAGTAATTATTATACTGAGGGAGTTAGTATTAATTTATAAATGAGAATTAATTGTGTAGTCTTAAAAGAATAATCCTAAAGATTTAAATTAAAAAAATTAATAACAAATTATAGAAATTTAATTTATTTAACAGTCTGTGACTTTATTTGTATCATATTGACATGTTTTGAGATTAAGGTCCCATCTTCAGAACTCACTCATAGGAGGTAACCAATATAAAAATTAGTATAAAAACACACAACACATATAACATTACAATATATATGTCTACATCAGGTGTGCACAATGGGGTCTCAGAACTAACTGATTCTCCAGAACTGTGAGTAATGTATAGTTTTGAAGCTTGCATTTATTTAAGATCTTTATTGCAGTGTCATAAATATCACTTGACCTGAAATTTAATTGACCATTTAATTTTTCTCTATATAAACTCTATAAATCTTGAAATCCTCAATGATATACATAAATCTGCTCTTGTTGTGTTTGAGTAGACACTCCAACTTCAAAATCAATGTAACTATGATTACTCTCCATAAGATGGTATGTGTAGTTTCAAGTTGTGTTAGTTACACTGTTTTTTGGTAGATTCCATAACTAACTCAACTTCAAACTATGCATACCATCTTATGGAGAATGATCATGGTTACACCAATTTTGAGAATAAGCTAGAGACCCTATGCACACATAACAAAAGCAGATTTATGGGTGTTGTTGAGGAGCTTGAAATTTATACAGCTTATATAGAGGAACCAAATTTCTTATTAAATGACCAATTAAATTTCAGGTCAAATGTAATTTATGACACTGCAAGAAAGATCTTAAATAAATGCAAGCTTCAAAACTGAACATTTTTTGCGATTCTGGAGAATCCCACAGTGCACACCTGACATTGACATATTTTTTGAAATATTATATCTAATATGTGTTGTGTGTTTTTTATACTAATTTTAATGTGTTGATTACCTTCTAGGAGTAAGTGCTAAAGATGGGATCTTAATTTCGAAACACATCAATATGATACAAATAAAGTCACAGGCAGTTAAGCAGACTAAATTTCTAAAAACCAGAGACTTGGAAATGTCATTAAAATGAATTTAAAATAAATTATAAGAAAATGTGTCAAAATATTCTATTTTAAATTTTTTTTTATATCCTATAAAATATATTATAAATATAATTTACTTTATTTCTACTCAAAATGCTATTATTTTGTTGAATATAAAGCCTTTCTAGCTTAGTCGGTGTTTTATTTGTAAAAACCTAATAAAATAAAAAAATGACAAAGTTAGGAAAGTAGATGAATTTACACAACAAAACATGTTATTATAACCAAAATACTGCATAAATTATTGTGGTTATTATAACTACAATTTTTTTAATATTATTATTTTGTATAAAAGTGGGAATTCTGTAAGGCCTTCTCTTACATTTTTGAGAAATTTTTGTGTTTGTCTTTTTTTAGAAAATGTTCTTGGGTTTAATAAATGCAATGTTCAGGTAGGCTTGATGCGAGGAGGCGTGTTATTGGCTGAAGAGCCTCCAGTTCAGCTCATGGTTCAGTGTGGCAGTACGACATTGGAACAAGCTTTCCTTGAACTCAGTGCCAAACAGAGTGGAAGTAGAAACAATGATGACGAGTTTGATCAGGTAATCACTTTCTTATCAATTTTTGTTCTTTCATTCTTAGTCCTACCTAATCAGCCGCTTGAATATGTATTTTCAAAGTAAGATATTTTTTATATTGTGGTTAGAAATACACACTACCAGTCAATTGAATATATTCTGTCTAACTATTGTAATAAAAAATAGGAATACCTTGTAACATAATACTACCAAGCAGGTGTTGTTTCTTTTTCAGAAAGATAACTACCCTGAGTTAGTCGCATCAAAACCTAAGTCACCGATTCACAGAGGGGAAATATTTTCTACAAACAGATTCATTGCCCAATTGATAAAAAACATGTTCTTCATGTGGCGCAACAAACCGTAAGTTCTATGGTGATAATTTTCTGTCAAATACTTAAACAAAAAGCCCTCATTGTTAACCAATTGTGAATTATAAATGTGATCATCTTGTTTTTTATCTGGCTGGCCCAAACGTAAAATGACGAGCACAGTAGTTGAAGTTCTCCTTTTACTTTTTCTCTAGTATAGTTATGAATTATTTGGACCAGATTTGACTGATTTATCCTTAAGTGCATTCTACAATATTGTGTTGTGCTTATGAAGAAAATTACATAGTTTTAAATTAATTCTGATGTGTAAAGGAGAATTACAAGTTTTTAATTTTATTTGATGGTATATAGTGCACAACAAATTTCCAAATAAAACTGCTGTAATATCTTCAAGTTCTAGCATATAAGTTTATTCTAACAATAAAAAGCAGAATTGTGGTTGTCCTATGACAGACTATAATATGTCAACACAAAATGTTAAGAACTGAAAGTGCAGCTGGATATAACAAATATTTTATACATAAAGCATGAAGACTGCATTTTTAACAAAATGAATGAATTATTTAAGAATATTTTGCCTTGGCAGATTACATGGAAGCCATGAATGCACTTATCGTCCTATCAGTGTAAAGACATGAATCAATGATTTCATGGAAATATTTGAACATAATATGTTCATAGGTGATGAGTGAAATATTGAAGCTGCACAATGATATTTTAACTGCCATAGCCTGGTTTTTAGTCCAGGCCTTACCAAATTCCAATTTTAGGATTCTGGTCAACAAAAACATACTACCTGTAGTTATGCTCTGAATGAATTGTAATCATCATTGGTCTCATTTAACTTTTAGACATATGTCATTGCCTATTAAGTTTGTACTACCATTATTTTGTACTTGTAATATTACTTTATTGTGTGCAATTTCTTTTTAGGATGATGCTGTTTTTATTTGGGCTGCCAATTTTACAGTGTTTCTTATACAACCTTGCTATTGGAACGGACCCTCGCGGATTGAATATTGCTGTAGTCAATAATGAATTAGAAAATGGACTTGCTGACTGTGCAAACATACCAACTACAGGGTGTCATTTGGATCTTCCTCTAAGCTGTCGATACATAAAAGAACTAAAAAATAAAACGTTTAATTTGGTAAGCAATTTAGAATAGTTATTTTAAAGATTATTTATTTTTAATTTTCGTTTTACAAATAGCTTTATTCTAGAAACCATATTACTATTATATAAACGATTTATCGTTTAGAAGTTTAGCTTTGATATAGTGTCACCTAACTGACATCAGCTTCTACTTTGTCTTTTTTTTATGTAAATCTAGAGTGATGAAGTTGGATAACCCGCTTCAGAACAGTTTTCCAACCTTCATGCAGTATATGAGAGCTAGACATGTGAATGAGTATATGAGTAAGCTATGCCCACTCATGGTATGGTGTGGTGGGCACCATAAAAAGGTATGGTGGGGTCGCTGAGCCCATTGGGCACTCACCCAAGCAACCTCTGCAAGAAGTATAATATATTATTTTTATTTGTCAAAAGATGTTATTAAACAATTTTCAATGTTTTTAAAAATTAAATTTTCTTTTTTGTAATTTTTTCAAATAATTATATTTAAGGGCTTCATAATGTGTGGCAATGAAAATGTTAAAGTTAGGCAGTAACACAATTAATTTAATTAACTAAGTGGCATAGGGTTTTGATATGTAATTACACTTAGTTTTCATTTAAAAAACTAAAAATTGATGGTGTTATCTCTATTTCATTGGTATAGCTGATAATTTTAGGATTTTTAATATAAAAATTAAATTAACTTTTGTGAAACATCTTTGAAAATTTGCTGTTGTCAGATATGACAACCAAAAAAATATTGTTTTTAAATCAATTATACATTAATTTTATTCTTAAATTGCAGATAGAGTTCCACAATCTAACAGATGCAAATGAACATGTTAGAAAAAACAAGGCTTGGGGTTCGGTGTACATTATGCAAAACTACACGGATGCTTTGCTTGAGAGAATTAATTTATTAAGGGATGCACCGGAAACATCAATAGAACTGAGTGAGGTGAACGTTCAACTAGATATGTCCAGTAAGTCATTCAACTATTGTAATTATTTATATATTTATCTAAATAAAGTAATTAAAGAAAAGAATCACAAAAAGGAAAGTAATTAATGTTTGAATATTTTGCCACAAGTTCAAATTAAAAAAAATATGTTTTTTACACCAGCTGCTTTTAAGTTTTAAATATAAAAATATGAAAAGCATTATACAAAAAGAGAAAAAAATTGGTACAACCATTTGACCTAAATGATTGCATAGACTACTTTCACAGAGTCATGGATAACGTAAAACAGATTCATTAAAAGTTCTATATAATTGTATCCGAATTCCTTAATTTTTTTATAAATATACCTCCAGTATAAAGTGGAAAATTAATATTTAAAAAATATATGTAAATTAATGACAACATTAATTCTTATTATTTCAGATCAATACATCAGCAACTTGATAAGAGCTGATTTAATATACAGTTTTGTGAAGTTTCTCAGAGGTGTGTTCAGGGATTGTGACTGGCCAGAAGAAGCAGCTGACATTCCTATTAAGGTATATGTGTAGAATACTAGGGTATTTGTATAACTGAAACCATTACTGATGTCCCAATTGCAAAAAAAGTCGTAAGCTGTGATTGTCAAAGAAATCTGGCTACATTGATGGGTCACTACTGCTGACTACACTATTCAAAACCTTTCATTTGCAATCAAATTTTAAGTACTTCATGAGTAAATTATTTGTATGTATGTTAGTTTGTACTGAATAATATATCTATTCTAATATACAAAACGGAAAACCCATATTTGGATCTCTGAAATGTTTAGCAACTTACAGACACATAAACACATAATCAAATTAATCACCTCTGTCAGCTGGTTTCATATAAATTGATAAAAGTGATGCTTTTATTATATTTTTACAGTTTGAGTATTGTCCTATTTTTCTATCTATAATGGTTAAACCAATCTGTTTTCATCAAAAATTAAATTTTCTACAAATTTAAAATTTTACATTTTTTTTGTAAAAATTTCCAAAACATTTATACTGTAGCAAAACACTGGTTGCTAGTTTACATTAATTTAATAATTATTTAAGTAATCCTTACACTAATTATTAATTACTAATAATTAATTATTACTAAATAACTTTTCAGATGGAAGATCCAATCTATGGTGACAGAAATCCTAGTTTTATACATTTTGCGACTCCTGCTGTACTAATATTGTAAGTATTTATAAATACTAACACATCTTATTATATCTGTTAGTTTCTATATTGCTTTTTTTAAATAATTATTGAAAAATACTTTTGAATCTTGCAGATAATTACGTAAAATATATTTACAACCATGTAAAGCTATTTAATTTACCATTTTTTTTACTTTTATTTTTAATTCAATAGAGTTTTTCAGTTGAAGTACACATATTTTGAACATAATAGATTATATTCTTTCTTTAATTCAGGATCTCATAAATTATATAACAATATTCAAGTAAAAGATATTTTATTACTAAAATAAATTTTGGAAAACTCTTGTATACTCCAATTTAAAATTTAATAAATATTAATATAACGTCTTTATCATAACATTTTGTTGATGAAAAGTTGCTTTGTGTATTAAGATTTTATAGTTCTGTTCTCTTATGACTATAAACATTACACACTGAAACAATTAACATTTCAAACAAAACAAAACATTTTCGGAATTGATTTTTGTAGAGGTGATCTTTACAAAATTGATTTTCAACTGATGCTGGGACATGCAAATAAATTTTGGCCCACTGTACTCATAATGGCCACCACTGAGGTGGAATTGTAAGGGTATGGTTATTCTGGCCTTGATTCAAATAAGGGTAAAAACAGCTGTGAGTATAATAAAGGCAAGAGTTATCAATATATTACCTGTGATCCATTGTTTGTCAATGTTCTTTATGCAAACATGAAGTCTAGCGGTCATAAACTGAACTAGAATAGATTCTTTTTACAGTAATATAATCATTACATAGCTGGCTTAAGCTTAAGCTGGATTACGCTAACTTTTAACATAATTTTTTTTGCAAACTGATTTATTAAAAATTTGATTTCACCATCTGAAATTGCATAAATTAGCACTTTAAAATTTAACATTACATTAAACATATAAAATGAACCCTGGCCATTGTCAGATTAATTTTCTTAATTTCAGTAGATTTTGAAAATTTAAAATGCTAGTTTAAGCAGATTTTAATGCTGTTTATGATAGTGAAATCAGTTTAAAAAAGTGTATGATAAGAAATCACATTTTAAAAAACTTTTTAAAATCACTTTTTTAAACTGATTTCGCTATCATAAACAACGTTAAAAGATTTGGAATGACCACCATTTTGAAATTGTTGAAGGGTTTTACTGGGTATTAGCCCAAGATATTATTGAAATCTATTTATGTACAGTACAAGAATTCTCTCTCTAAATTCCAATAGGTTAAAAAGAAATTAATTGCTAATTTACATAGATTTCAACACTGATGGAGTCAACTTTTCAAATAAAGGGTTGATAAAACATAATATTTATGACATAAATATTTTATAGTAGAAATATAAAATTTTAAAAAGTGGTTGAACCGATGATATTATTATCATTATTAAGAAGTATAAACTTTTTCTCTTTTATAAGCAATAGTTGTACTGATAAATTTAATAACTCTGCCTGATTTTCCCACTTACAGTTTAAAATTCTTTTATACAGATGCCTGTTCTTTTTATATAAATAAATTTAATTCATAGAAATACAGTTACCAGCTGTCACTGGAACAAAATGTAACTAAAGTTTTTAGCAAAATTTTTACAGTATAGTTCAATTTTTCTATAATCATAATGTTGTATTGCAGGTTTGAGTTTTATTTACCAGTAATGTTTACTGTGGGCGTTATCCTGCAGGAGAAAATGGCTGGAATACTGGAACGAAGCATGGTAGCAGGTATGTGATTTTAAAATTATTGCACAATGAAATGTCACCTAACTGGTTGATCTGGATATAACAAGAACTGAGTAAAAAAAGAAATATAATAATGAAGGTCAATAAATCAAAAAACAGTACATTTTTGGAGATGATTAAATTGTACAACATAAATACAACTAAACAATAAAAACTATTTCTCAGAAATAAATAGTTATACATACACATATTCACAAAATAAATTACCAAAGTGTAGAAGAAAACTGATTTTAAAAATTATGTGTATTAAATTTTGCCTATTATTGTCAATATTAATTTTTTTTTAGGTAGGTTCTGAAATGAAAGTACTGGGAAAAGCCAATGTTTTTTCCAAAGTCTTAAAGCTCAGATTTCAGCCTAATTTATTTATTAATTGCAATTATTTGAAACATTTATTATTTGAGTTGTTTTACTATAGTTTTTCACATGCTAGATACTGTAATAAATATAAGCGTGCTATGCATGCTGCTACAACTCCGTAACCCACCCCCACAGCCCCATGAGGATTATATGGTATGCTAGCTCACCATCACCCATCTGTGAGGACAGTTTCAGTTTAGAACTGCAAGGTTGATTTTGGAGATATGGGTGTCAAAAGAGGGCATAACACTAATGGATTTTTGTAGGTGAATCAGCTGCTGAATCACAACATTTAACCTAATCTGTCAAGCTATTGATTAGAATTTAAAGCCAAGTATGTAGATATAAGAAGAATATAGTGAGAAGGCAAATTTTCAATGCATCATCTTTAAAATAGATTTAACTCTGACGTAGGCTAACCAAAAATACTTTTTTAATGCAAATTACCACTCAAATAAAAGGCAGTTTAATAAGCCAAAAATTAAAAATTTATCTAAGATGAAATAACCAAGATATTCCACTAAAAAATTTCATAAATTACCATAAATATCAATGAAGCCAAAGAAATGTAACAATTAAATTAGTATTGTCGAACTATACTTACAAAATTATGACTCCTGTAGTTGGCCTGTTATACTAGGCTTTCACCCCGAGGACCCGGGTTCGATTCCCGGCGAGGGCTTGGCATTTTCATATGCTACAAATCATCCCATCGTCTGCATTAGTCAAAGTGTGCACAATAGTCAGACTTAAAAAAAAAAAAAAAAAAAAGGTACAATAGATAGGGCATGTACCATGTAAAACAAATGAATGTCGACCAATCAGTGACAAAAGAGGCAGTATCTGTCAGGTGAAAATCAGAGTACAAAACACTATCTCAAGAAATCAAAAATATCTTTTTAATTACTAATGAACAAGAAGCTATATTAGAAAGTGGAATGATTCTATAACACCCAAAATTCAATTTTAATTGTTAATGAAAGATAAATACTATACATTTTAAGTATTAATTAATGTAAAAACTAATTAAATATAATGAATTTCAGTGTTAAAAAATAAATATATACAGAATAGTCTTATCAAACTCAAAAGACTAGAAGATAATATCCTTAAGGAATGAAATGTTTTAAAAAGATTTATTATATAAATAAAACATTTAAAAGTAACTTTTTATACATTTCTATTCTTTTTTTAAATATATATATATATATATATATATATATATATATATATATATATTACTTTGCAAGTATGGCAACCCCAACCCGCGATAAAAGAGCTTATGTTATAATAAAAATAACTAAATGTAAATGTTATTTTTTAAAAGAATAATTATAAATTAATAAAACAAATTTTTAAACTATTGAACACTTCAAAGGTTAGAAATCAAATATTTAAGGAATATTTTTCCATTACAACTCAGGAAATACAACCCAATTTAAAATACAGAAAATAGTCAGCTATTTAAAGAAAATAATAATAGCCACAACTAAACTCGTTTTAAGTTTTAAGTAAGTTTATGTTTCTTTGCCAATTTAGGTTTAACAGTTTTGGAAGTGGTGACAGCACATGCTTTGGTCCAGTTTGTTGTACTTCTGGGTCAGACAGCCTGTATGTTAATAGTCATGTACATTGTGTTTGAAAGTCCTTTCATTGGCAACTTCTATGTAACAACTGTCCTACTGCTGCTTGTTGGTGTAAATGGGATGTGTTATGGTAAGTGACGAGTTAGACAATCTAAAAAATGTTCTTTAAATATTGTTTTGAATTCACTAATATTTGTAATCAGTACTTAATTTTAAAAAAATCAATATTTTTGGCTGTAATGTTGGATGTTTTCCGTAACGTCCATACTTTATACCAATTTGACTAATGAGCACAAGTGACTGGCATTAATGGAGAGTGTCAAACTTGTAGCAATGACTACTAGTATCTAAGTTGTGAAATTCAGACAGCAGACTAACATGTGTCTTAGCCACATAAACAACCTGGCCCTTTATTATGTTGGAATGGAATTCTAGCAAAAAGATTAAAATAACATAGTTTTACAAAAAAATAAAATATTAGAATTTTTTTTATGAATTTGTTAAGGAGGACAATGGCGAATAAAGCATAGCAAAAATACAAGCAAATACAGTTGCTTGGGATGGCTGAGAAGGGATACAGAACAATGCTTAAGGTTTTTCTCCTATGACTAGCTTTGTAGATTCCATTCTATTAGTACAGTTAACCAATGCTGAAAGACCTCTTTAGGGTTGAATTTTCTGAACTTTCCAGGGAGATAGATTAAGAGTAATCAAGAGGCCTGCCAATCACTACTCATCACCTACGGGTTTTTTCGCATAAAATCAGTTTTAGTTTTGAACACCAGTTAAGAACCTAAAAGCGTTAAAATAGTAAAGGACAAATGTAATAAAATCAGAAATTTCTAAAAACATCAGAACTAATAAAGATCTTAGAACAGGATGACAGCACTGTTTTCAGTGTAAAAATTCAGTCCAAAATATTGTGTCATATTTTATGTATATCTAAAAAAATAAGTTATATAATTCAAAATTACATTATATAATGTTGATGGTGACTGAAAAAATCAACTGTTAAAAATAAGTATCAACTAACTACCCAAAATGATTGTGGTATAAAAACGATATTTGAAGAATTGTACTAACCCTTAATTTTTTTTTATTATTTAATGGTTTGTCGGGTTAATGTAAATATTATAATGATCAAACATTGATATTTAATTTGTAATGAAATTCAAATTAAAGAAGTCTATTTTTTTTGTTTAACATCCGACTATTGAAATGAAACACTGGCCGGGAATCGAACCCGGGTCCTCGGGGTGAAAGCCTAGTACGCTATCAACAAGGTTACCGAGGCGGCTAATTAAAGAAGTCTAATTATTGCAGAGCATGACATATTATATTTTGAAATTAACTGCCAAATTTACTGATCATCAGGATAAATTTGTTTCTTCAAATGTCTTCATATGATTTATTTATAATACAGTACTGAGATAAAAAATTTTTCTTAATGAAATCTTTAAAGAACATTTTTACATTACAACTTGGGAAATACGGCCCAATTTAAAATCCAGGAAATATTCGGCTATTTAAAGAAAATATAATAGCCATAACTAAACTCGTTATCATTGTAATGGTTATTCTATGTATTGCAATGTTATTATGTAATAATGTGTACCTATTAATTTTCAAATTAACTCTAGAACAGTAAATGGTTTCAATGAGCAAATTAACTTTATTTATTACTACATAAAAATTGTGTACATGAAAAAGAAACAACAGTAAACATATGTTAATATATTGTATTTTAATATATCTAATGAAAAAAAAACTGAATCTGTAAAGCAAGTAATTTACAATTTTTTTTCAGGGTTTGTGGTTTCAATTTTAGCTGAAAATATGTCAATGGCATCATTCATGGGCTTTGGAACTTTCTTTCCTCTTTGTCTGACAAGTGGTAAGCAAAACTACATTTACAAAAATCAAAGTACAGTAGTTTTAAAACTATTATGTATTTAATTTTTGAAAATAATGTTCAAGGTATGGTCTGGCCACAAGAAGGCATGCATCCAGTACTAAGATCCTTTGGGTGGCTATTGCCTCTATCTCTATCGACAGAAGCAGTCCGTTCCCTAACGGCACGAGGCTGGACATTTTGGCACAGTAGTGTTTACTACGGTTACATATCACAATTCTGTTGGTTTTCAGTCTTTGTACTATTAATATATGTGCTTGTCTCATGCAAGAAAGGTTTGAGGACAACAGCGAAGTAAGACTGCCACAGTTAGAGTTAAGAGATAATTTGCTCAACAAGCGAAAGAAGCTCTCTGGCTGGCTAGTAGAAGAGGCACTACGCTAGAGTTAGGGACACTAAGCAGCAATTGCCAATTGGTGACTTTGAAATACCCGGTGTTTCTAAACAAGTATTGTAACATTAAGAAATGTTTAATTACCGAAAATCTTTTTTTTTGAAAAAGTATACTGGTGCTTAAGATTATGTGCGTTAGAAAATAAATACTATGATACATGAACACACGTACCAAATAAATTTTCTAAATATTTCTTATATCTTTTTCATCAATATTTTCAAGAGCCTATAAATCATGTTGTAATGTTTTCTTTCTAAAACTTTCTACCTAATCTCAAAATTCTTTTTGTCATTATTAGCTTTTTTAATTTTCTTTTTTGACGTGTAGGAATTTTTTTGTAGAGCTTTAATATTGAGAATCCACAGAACTGGTATTTTTGTCTAAATTTTTATTCGTTTCTCAATTCTTGCCTTTCTTGATAACCTGAACATACTTCAGAAATACTGGTACTTTTTTTGCCGTCTGTGTGTTGTTAATCTCTTGAACATGTGTCTTCATTACTAAAACTTTCATCCAGTCTCCTTTTTTTAACTTTTTAAAAAATGGATTAAAACCCTCTTCACAACATGCCTTTTATTAATTTTAAAAGGCATATTATGCAAACAAATAATAGAAATACATCTATGTGATTATATATATATATATATATATATATATATATATATATATATATATATATATATATATATATATTGTTGCCAGTAGCAATGCAGATATGTATAGCTTGTCTAGCTGCTCATGGCCTCTGTAGTTGTAGTAATGATGTAATGAAACCCCACACTTGGTTACGCAATCTTTCTTCAGCTCTACTTTTCTTTATCTGACAGTACATTTGTGAGTCAAAATGTAGAGCTTAAAAAGTCCATTCCGAAACAAACATTTACAATACAACTAACAATGAAGAGATGTAATACGTTATTATTTCTATTATTTATTATTGTTAGCATATTTTCACACTATATAAACTATAAATAAATAATGAAGCTTTATGATATTTTCGATCAATTTAAGCTAATCTGTCATTGGAGAATAGTGAAGATAAAAGTTGGTGCAACTAAAATTTTGTTACTGTTTTCGTCTTTCTAAGAAGTGTACTTTTTAAAATGCAAATACCTTATCTTCAAAATGGTTTGAGCTAACTATATACAGTTTTCATCGTTTTAAGTTACATATTTAACTTGTATATTACCTTTCTATTTTTTAAAAAGTTACATTCAAGATGATGGACAAATTTTTCATAATCGAAACGTAGGTTCCACATGTGCACCACTCTTCAAATTTTACTTGAATTTAAAAAAATGCCACTTTTAGACTTTTACCTAGCCTGTATAGTTAAAAAATCAATTTATATAAATTTATTTTATAGACCTTAACTGACAATAATTTTGATATATGTGCATTATGAATAATTTTATTAATATTTTACATTAAAGTTATTTTAATATTGGTGCAAATAAAGAAGAGCAAATAAATAATGTTGGTTTAGCAGTTTCAGCCAACATTGTTAGTTTCTAAGGGTCCAGTTTGTCGGTAAACCGAGTAGCCTTCACTTTTAGTTCGGGGGCATCAGTAGTTAGACAAGCTATACTACAGTATGTGCGAGACAGCTAGCTCTCTTTCTCTGAGAGAGAGAGAGAGAGAGAGAGAACAAAAGAAGCAGAAACCGTTACTTTTGTAATATACTATGTTATGTAGTATAAACTGTTACTCATGATCTCTTTCTATTCATATATTCTTCACTTTTTTATTACAATACTATTAATTCAATTAAAAAAACACACTTGCATTTAACATTACTTAATGGTTATGAGGCCCAAATATTGCTATTTCATAAATCTTCACATATATTAGGTAAATTTAAAAAAAAACCTTTAAAATACTTTAAATCATTACTTTACTAAAGGAAATTGTGGATATACAAAAAATAAACCTTATTTTCATGTATAAATATTTTTTTACTGTTGCTCTGTAGAATGAAAGCAACTGCTAGTTTTACCTAGAAGGGCCTGAAGACCCAGCTGATCTTAACATCAGTTTTGTTTACTAATAAAAAACTGAAAAACTTCTCAAGATAATTCGTGTTTAGACGTGAAAAATATGGAATTTCTTGATTTCAAAAATAAAACACATTACATTTAAGAAAACAAGTGTTAATAAATTTGCTAATATATTGTTAATTAATATACCAAATAAAAAAACATATTTGTTCTTAAAGTAAAAAAATCATTAATGGTAGTTTGCTGTTCATTTCTTCAGCAAAGCAACACTGTTATAATTTTCAGCTGTTTCCCGAAATAAACAGTAGAATCCTTTTACTGTCCACAACACATAACTGAGGTTTTATAATATCTATAATGGAAATTTCCGTAAAATATTTAATTTTGAGATTTTAAATTAAAAATTATATTCAACTTTTATACTGTACATATTTTACATAAAAAACTATACTCCATTTTTTTGTTTTTAATGAATATTTCTTCACTTAAACTATTACTAAAAATTAAATAAAAATAACGAATATTAAAAATAAATCTATACAAGTTGTATGCCATTAATGATTCAATAATTATGGTAAATTTTTGTTATTGCTTTTAATAATAACTTCTGTATATATTTATTTATTTGCACTGCTTTGTATGTTTGTACAGAATGAAGTAAAAAACAAATTAATTTATCTTTGATGTACTCTTAAGACATGTAGATAAGTCACAAATAACGATACATTGGTTGATAATGTTTTATCTGACATTTATTTTATAATGTTTCACATTGAACATACTTCAGGTGATAATTATTTCTTTTCACAGTAATACAACTCTACTGAAACTGTTATATTGTATTATATTGACCAGTGATAAATGTGAATATTTCGGTAAGCAATTCACATAAATACTTCCCCTTTTCTCATTTATAAAGTGTAATGCAGATTACAGACTGAGTAACGACAATCAGGAATAATTAATTTAAAAGTTATTATTGACGGTGATCTAAACTTGATCTGTAAAATCCCATAGCACTGGACGTTTCATTCTGATTTACATAAATACTTTGATTGAATTGATTTACACATACTCTTGAAAAGACAAATCCTACGTGAATTTGTCTTCTCAAAAGTGCATGTATTTTAATGGAACAGTCCTTAATATAAGCAACTAAAAAAAAAAATGCCCACTAACAGACATAACAAATGTGGTGGAGTGACTGCTAGAATTCTAAAGATAGCTCAATACATACAGTTAGGCAGAAGGGGTCGATATCTTACGTCAGAGCATTGTATAACTAACAAAAACATGACAATTTATTCTTCTTCTTTTTTACAATTATTAAAAAGTATACAAATTTAAAATAGTAAGTAGCTTCCAGTGCTTAAATGAATGTGTTATTGGTTTTAACTTTCACACAGTAAAAGCTTCAATTTTCAGAAAAAAACATCTGGTTTTCAATTTTTTATACATTTGTGACTAACAGTAAGATATTTGAGGTTAATATTTTATAGAAAAAAAGTATTAATTTTTATTGGAAGGAAATAGCCTAAACTTAATACAAAAATGTAGTCTTGTTCGGTATACTGTATTATGTTTAAAATAAATGGAATGCATAAGACTGTTTCAGTATATTTTATATTACAAAATTTAAAAAAATAAGGTTTTTTCTTAAGGGTCAAATTTGTTAACATGACAGCTAATAAACACAGCCCAACTAATTGTAATTAAACCAGCAATGTTAAGATAAAAAGATCATTTTGTACATTGAGATACCCCAGTTGTTTCCAAAGCCTGAAGAGTACTCATTGTGGTATTGACATAATAATATTTGTGTCAATGATTAGGTTACTTCTTTGATGTAGATGAATAATGGTTTTTATTGTAAATTACATTTTTATATTGTATTTAATTTTATTGTAAGTAGTAATAAAACATATCTTACAACTCAGTAGTAATGCTAAATTCATTTTGTAAATGAAAACACCAAATACCAGATTCGCTCATAATATCTCCCAAACTATTGAACTTAGGACACAACTGGTTCAGTGCACTCCAGAAATAAATTGCTTAGCAAACGTATTAATTCAGTCAATAATTATTTAGTAATTCTATATAATGTAATATATTTAATACAACTAAAAGTGTTTAATTTTCGTAACACATTTGCAACTGTTGGTTACAATGGATTCAATGGACTTTTAAAGTTAGTACTTTGCTTCCTGAATAGATTTTAAGTATTGGCAAACACAGGCACTGTTAAACACATCTAACATCTAAGAATATTAACCTAATGGTCATTTGGCCCCATGGACAGAATAGTATTTTTAGATACCTAAAAGCAGCACAAATTACAATAAAAAGACCTATGGTTGAAGCTTGTTTTTATGCCTATACAGCTGTTTTACATGACATAGCAGTTTTACCTTTAATTAAAAAATCCCAATTTTTTATACTGCTATATACACAGTAGGAAAGTAATACATAAGATACCACTGCTTATATAATACTGTAAAACCCTCTTTAACTCTTTTAATGAATTCCGATTAGTCAAAACATCAGAAATTTGAAAAAAATTGATTTATGGACTTGCTTGCAACAATTGGCCAAGAGCATCAAAGGCAGAGTGGCTCATACCCTCACTCTTTTGATTTGTCAATACAATGCAGTTCTGTAACTACAGTATAAAAAGTGCATTTGTCTAGTCGAGAGAAACATAAACAGTGTATAGCATGTAAGTGAATGGAGGCCGATTCATAAAAAGTTTATTATACTCTTAGTTCATAGATGACAACTAAAATAGAGTAATATATAACAAACTATAAAGTATATCCATTCAGTACAATATGCACAATGATCATTTAAACCCAACGTCAACTGAAATGTTTATACATTACAAGCCTACACAGTACAATTACACAATCAATATTGGATGATTCCTGAAATCTACAAGGCCTCCAGATGCTGTGATAATGAATACACACATAGCAGATTTCTCTTGATTCAGTGGTTCGACATAATAAATAGAGTACAGCAGCCAAATGTGATACAAAGGCGCAAGTTTTTTTTTTTTGTTTAACGTCTGACTATTTTACACACTTGGGCTAATGCAGACGATGGGATGATTTTATAGCGTATGAAAATGCCAAGCCCTCGCCGGGCATCGAACCCGGGTCCTTAGGGTGAAAGCCTAGTACGCTATCCACTAGGCCACCGAGGCGGCTAAACAAAGGCGTAAGATTGGTCTATTGATTAATCAATGAACTGTATAAGGTATCTGACCTTGAGCTCTTGACAAGTGTACGAGAAACTACACTTCCAAAATGTCTACTACAACATACTATATACAGTAAATATTTAAAACTTTTTTTATATGAAATAAATCAATTATTATACAGTACTGTACACTAGACTATTTCAATTAAATATGTTTTCATGAACATTTTTTGTTTTTCACGCCTTTTAACATAGCTTCCATCAATTATCCGAAATGCCCTCTTTAATTCAATCAAAAAGGGTTCTACAATAAATAAAAGAATGATGTCAACTTTAGATTGTAAATTGTATTTGTACAATCATGAGAAAATAGAATGATAATACAAAAGCAAGTAGCCTATTCAGGTAGGAAAAAAGCACGAAAGTTCAGAGACTTGAAATGGGTATAACGGTACTGCAAAGATATGTAAAGTGTAAGGTAAGGGGAGTTTATTACCAAGTTCGTTTCAAAATCTTTTTGAAGGAGGAAATTTAAATACAAGTTTTAAAATTTCAACAAAATACATTAAGGCCTTAACTGTCCAATCGCTCTATTAACTATCTGCAGCAGCTGTCCAAAAGTCCCATACAGCTTGACACATGTACCACATTAGCCTATCGGTTTTGTTTTCATGGTAAAAAAATGGATTTAACTTTCTCATTTCTCAAAAAGCTCAAAATTAATATTGTGTTCTGCCCCCAGTTTTCACACTCACTATTTACTAATAACTAAAATACAAACATAAACAAAATCAGATAGATATAACAGCCTTCATTACACCAATAAGATCAGTCAAATATAAATACATGACACAACCTCTAGGTGTTAGAGTGATAGTTTTTGTTTTGTTAAGTTATGAAAACAACAGATTCTACAGCACTGTTCTGTTTGTTGAATAATAAATGAATACTATAGTCAGCAAAACCGTTTATCATTAAAAAATATATATTTTTAATTTTGATTTTTTTCAATACTGAATCTGCATTATTGATAAAAAATATTTTGTTAACCGTCTTTTCGAATTTCCATCAATATTTGATGTATAAACAAGGCCTTTCTGCATTAGTTTTAATTGTAAGAATAATATAAACATACATATTTACAAAAAACACAATTAGATGGACCCGATATTTTGGCTTCTGGACGCCGTGAAAAATTAACATCTTGATTTTTCAATCAATTGCAATACTTTCTTTCTACAGCAGCGAAAAAGTAAAAATAATATTTCATACAATTTAACCAATATAGGTTTTTATAAATTAAAATAAAACACATAAAATATAAAAGTGGATCTGTTGAATTTATTTGATACTACATAATTTCATAATTTTTTTAATAATTTCATTTAATAGCATCTTTCAGTAATGTTACAAGGACAGTCTGGACAATAAGTAAATGCTTGTTGTTTCATAAAATCTGAAACAAACAAAAATATTAGAATAGATATGCAAACAACATTGTTACATACTTTGTGCAAGTCAAATCATTTCATCATATTTTTGGGCTTAAGACTTGAAACAATATATAAAAAGAACCAAAAAACTAGACGGTTTTTATTTAAAGTCAAAGCCAAAAATCTAGGAAAAATTGCATGGGCATTTTAAATGTAATACTTACTTTTGTAACAAGTCCAGCAGCAATTGTAGCACCACCAATACGTAACATAAAGCGACCCAGTTCTTTCACGTCTTTGTACAGTTCTGTACATATTGGCCTCGTAGTCTCTAACACAACTAAAGCACTTGTATTCTTTGATAAACACCTCGGCCGCCGTTTAAGAACTTCACCAGAACTTTTGTGCAGAGTAGCTAAGAGCTTTGATATCACAGCTGGTTCCACTAGCGACTGTTGGTGCAATACCACCTGGAAAGAATGGAACAATGAGAGTTGGCCAAAGTTATAACTACAAAAGCCCAGATGGCAAAAAAATTATTGTGTACATAGGGCAGAGATGTTTGTATCGAAGTGAAAAAAGTACTTACTTTTTAAATGCCCCTTTGAATTTAGATATGCAGTAAAAATAAGGATACAAAAAAGTTTAAATGAAAATTCAATGCTTGTCGCTTATAAAATTTGATGAAGAAGACCAAGAAGATAATTTTTTTATAGCACCAATTCAAAAAAGATCATACTGGGTTCTTATAATCTAATGTGATTATAAACCGTCAAATTATGTTGTTGCAGAGATAAATACAAATAAAATTGTACTCACGCAGAACCCTCTTGTGATAGGTACAGAAACACTAAAGACAACTATCCTTGCTTCAAACTTCATTGTTACAGGAGCAGGGTGTTGCGGATCGCATAGGATATAACCAACTGCAATGTTCTGTTGATCGTAATTTGCTAATGTAATGCTTATGTTGTCTCCAGCAAACGCAGATTGTGTATTAATTTCATCGATAGCAATTGCTGTAATGTGAAATTTGATATTATTCATTCATGCATCGCAGGGAAATCGGTGAGAGTAGGTTAGTAACATACTAACCTAACCTTTTAACTAAAGAATACCTTATAACTATTTGTCAATCATAGCAGATACTTTACTTAAACACCTGGACAACAGGTCACTTAAACTAACTTCATTCATAGTATTTAATCTAACCTTTAACAACGCCTATTTCGTTCTGTGGTTGTACAAGAACCTTATCTCCAGTTTGTACCATACCAGCCTCTACTCGGCCAGAGATGCAGAACCCAGATCCAGTTCCTTTATAAATATCACTTACAGATATCCTCAGAGATTTTGCCACAGGTCTTTCTGGTACTTTAAATTTATCTGAAACATTCAGAAATCAAAATTTATCCATGATGTGTATTTTCACATTGGGTTTTTGATATTTTAAATTATTATTAAACTATTACAGTAACTTAAAAACAACAGTTAAATAAGAAACATTATTTTATTTTATAAGAATAAAATACCCAGTACCTATTGCTTGAAGCAAGGATGGTCCAGAATACCACTGCTTAAGTTGAGGCGCTGTAGGGGGTCCTGCCAGATTCTCGCCAGTTAGGCCACTGCACGGTACAAAAGTTACATCCTTATCTCTAAACCCCGCCTGTTTAAGGAAGGAATTCAACTTATTGGCTATCTCGAGGAATCTGTTTTCATTCCAATCAACAGTGTCCAGTTTATTGATTGCTACACACAATTGACTAACACCTAAAAATATAATGTAACAAAATTAGTATAAATGTATTATAAGCATAGCTTAATATGTTTTTTTGTGAAAGTAAAAATTTTGTTTTATTTTGTCAACATTTAAACAACACAGGAACTAAGTTACACAATCTAGTTGGGATTATAAACACCTAAACAACCATGCTAAAAATCCTGTACTTCTCTCCCGGCTATGAACAGTCAAAGTCTGCGAAACCTACTTCACTCCTGTCAACCAATACTCCCTTCCGACTGGTTCGCAGTGCACACGTATCTCGGGTCCATACTATGCTAGATTAATAAATTTCTGCCCAGGTATTACTACCTGTGCATCACCTCGCATATCCCCATACACAATGGCTTCATTCTTTCTCTAGTCTTTAACAATAGACCCTGAGAAATTATGGTTGCTGCCATAATTTCGGTTATAAATAGAGGTAGAATATCGTTGTTTGACAGAACGTCAAGGAGGACCACCTACTAAAGAACAACTACACCCAGCGTACTAACATCTGGAACAACTACACAAGATACCACAACTTGCTCGGAAGGAAATATGAGGAATCCGGCCAACTTTAAAGAAGAACTTCTTAGTTTCACTTTACCGTTCTGAACCAGATAAGTACCTCACCAGCCCGTGGCCGTCCTGGTAAACGCCCAGACTTCTATTTCTCCCGCAGACTACAACAATTTAACAAGCATCTGTCCATTTGTCAGTAAATGGACAAACATCCAGACAATAAATCAGAGGATTGTGAAGTTGGCAGTTTTCAGTCTCCAACTACAAACATTAGTTGTTTGTTTTGTACAAACTACAAACAAGTAGACTTATTTTATTCATACAAGCCATTAATAGCTACGTAACTGACAGCCTTGGTGATGCACTTTGGATAGATTAAATTCTTAATTCAATGGCACCTGCCAAAATTATTGCAATAAAACACAAAGAAAAAATAACTATTTTCATTTATTTATTCCCTGTTACATAATACTAGCTGAATTTGCACATATCACAATGAGAATTTAACTTATTTTAAAAACTTTAGAAATTCTACTTCCACAGATTATGATTTTAATAAAAGTTATTGCAACGGAATTTGGTGATATCGGATAAACAAGTTACCTGTTTTGTCCCCCATACAAGGCACAAAATAAATCTAGTGCAAACTGAATATCTCCAAGACTTTTATAAATAAACATTGTATCAATTATGTTCATCATAAAACACTCTATCATAGATGTATTTACAGTCAAAGTGAAACTTGAACATGAAGCTGTTGACAATAAATTCTAATGCAATGTAATAAAAACAATTGGTAATTTTTTTTTATAGTAAAACAACTTTATAATTTTATACAAAAAGAAATAAACACTGCTAAGTGTTTCTGAATATTTCAATTTTATTTAAAACCAAAAATGGCTAAGAAAAATAACCATTAAGTACAGTAAAATATACACGCTGTGAATTTTACAAACTGTTTGGTCTGTGGCAAAGTGTTAAAAAAAAACATGACTTTTTCCTTAAAAGAAGTTACCATTTTTTATATTTTGCTTGCATAGAATATAGTGCAGTAATGCAAAAGACGCATGTTAAAAATATATTTTATTTGTTAAAAAATCTTGTATGACGTATATTTTAAAGTATGTCCGTTGACCAACCTAAAGAGCGCACGAGTAGAGCATGTTCCCGAGTTTGTCCTCCGCTCTCAAACCCAGTCTCAAACTCTCCTCTTGTTGCATCAACCACGAGCAGAGCTACATCAGCTTGTGCTGCTCCTGTGATCATGTTTGGAATGAAATCTTTGTGCCCAGGGGCATCAAGCAGTGTGACTACTTTTGTATCCGTTTCCAACTGAGACTGGCCCACGTCCATCGTGATACCACGATTCCTACAAAACAAACAATAACCATTTATAATAAGTACTTAAAAAAGTACTACTTGCTAATTTATACTAATAAAGAAAAAAATGAAATAGTTAGGCATTCAGAAAAGAATGAAAAGAGAAATTGTTTAGCCATTAATGCTGAAATTAAAATTAAAGGCACAAACTAATCAAAGAAAATTTTTTTCTACCATTTAAAACAATAACAAACCGAGGATAATTCAATTCTATAAATTGTTTGCAATTTACGTGAATTGTTTTTTGTATGAAAAAGTATGGTTGAAAATAACAAAATTGGTGGAGAAAGGAACAAATGTCAAAAAATTCGATCATAACAAATAAGATTATTTTTACTATTTTATTTATATCCACATGATGAAAATATTTGGGAGGCTGGTTTTAGTAATTTTGTGTTTGAAACATTACCTCTCTTCACCAGTCTCATCCAGAATCCAAGCGTACATGAACGACTGTTTGCCAATCTTCTTACTCTCTTGCTCATATTTGTGCATCAGTTTTTGGTTTACTCTGCCCAGTTTGTATAGTAAATGACCCATTAATGTACTTTTCCCTGCATCCACATGACCTATTGTAACCATGTGTATTTGTTCTTTGTTGCCACTGCGCACCTTCTTCCATTCTTCTTCTGCTCGTAAAGTTCTACAAATTATTACTTTTTAATTAACTATCATTTAAAAAGAAAGACAATACAAAGTAAAAACATTAAAGAAAGGATCTGAAACTTTAAACTGAAATCTATCTACTCTTATTAGAATGAAAAAGTACTCTTTTTTACTTATTGGTACTAAAACAATGTCCTGTCAATATGTTTTTAACAATGTTACATGCCTTTATTATAGAACAGAATAATTAAAATTATTTAATTCTATTCAAGCAAACTATAAATACAGATTCTATTCTAAAATCAAACAAAGCCACTTTATAGTTAAAAATCTTTTTTATATCATTTAACAAATACATTATTTCTCCATACAGGTTATCAGTTATAGAATAAATAGCATCTTAATGTCAACTGAATCACATAAAGCAGATTTCGATAAAGCAGATAAAATCTAATGTCTAGGGTCATGACAGTACCTTGATGGACCTTTGCCATCTGGTGTGGCTCGTCCTGAGGTAGGTGACTGTGAACGAGGTGTGATTACTTCTGGCTTTAACCCTCCATCTGCTAAAATACAAAACTGAGCTTATCACAAGTAAATTAACATATGCGTATATTGCATTTTAGAAACTTAATTACCCTAAATAAAATATTTTTTTTTATTTTATACTTTGAGAACACTTAAGACATTGATAAATGGTATACATTTAAAATTTTATAATCACACAAAATTTATCTTTATTTAGTTAATTTACATTATAAAATGAGCTACTATAACATCTATTTTGGGAAGATTCAGACTAGAACTTTGAAATGAGTGCTGATTCTTTTCATTCACTTTTAGAACTCTAGTATTCGTTATTTTTTGTCCAATTTGATTCAAACTTAGCACACAAAAAATCAGTCTTAATAAGCCAGTGCCTGGGCAAGTTCGTTAACTAGCAAAATTTTTCAAAATGGCAGCCATCCCAAGCTTTGAAATATTTATAACTTATAATTACCTCACACTTTTTTTGAAAACCTGAATTTAAAAACTTAAAAGCGCTAATGTAACACAAAATTAAAGACGATTACGTGAAAACCAATTTAAAAAAAAGAAAACAATTTTTTCTTTTTTTTAAATGGCTTCTTATAACACCAATAAGACAGTTGTGTTATTTATTTCAAATTTAGTGTGCACGACTAAAAATTGTGTGCATATTGTGAGTTCAACCAGCAAAGCTTTACATCTTTTATACCCTTGATTTGGGGGAGGACCGAAGCCACTAGGTGTCCCTGGGAAACCAGGTTAATGTTTATTAAGTCAATATTCATCTAGAATACCCTTGATTTTCTTTCTAATTCTTTATATCAGTTCTTTAAGCATATTATAGTAAATTTATTATTTTATTTATTAACTTACCAAGTTCAGTTTTAGGCTTTACTTCAAAACCTTTAACTACACTGGTTGTTTTCGTTTGAGCCGCAACGGTGATGGTTGGAAGTACATCAGTTTCTTTAACCGGAACTGGTAAGCTTTCTTCTTTAGTTTCTGCTGTTACTACATTTACTTCTAAACAGAAACCAAATACAATATTTTCAATTAAGAATACCTGTGAATACGGTTTGATATCTGATGTATATCATATGGACAAATACTAGACAATCGCGGTCACACCCAAATATAAAACAATAATTATCTTATGATGGATCTCTGATATAAATAGCGTATGTACAAAAATTGTCGAGGGCATCTCCAAAAACTGTCCAGGAGCAGTTCCTAACTGCAATCCTTAGTTGAACAATAGCAAGGACCAGACAATCCTTGCACGTTTATTTCAACAATGTTGTTTGAACCAAATCTTAAATCATTTTATACACAATTCAACTTATTCAGATTTCCATTATAACTGAATAGAATCTTACAATTACAGCAGAAATATTTTTTGATGAAAGATCTTTAATTTCAGGCAAAAGGGAATTAGCAAAGTTCATAGATACCCATGTGCCTAATGAAATATGACCCATGTGCCTAATGAAATATAATCACAATGAATATATATTTTTAAAGTTTCTATTTTTTAAATTTTCGAGGAAGGACATTCCTTACAATACTCCTTGCCCTTAAAATCCTCTGTGATTGGCATTCTCTTGGGAAATATCGTATAGGTAACTTGAACAGTGTTTGAAAATCAAATGAAGTTTTGAAGAAAACAGTAATCTAAATTCTGGAGCTCTTGATAGTCACTAGAATTTGTTCAGATGTTCAACTGAAGTTGCACAATAAGCTAAGTGATGTGAAAACAGTTGACAACAGCGGTATCACAGAAATATAGTGTTATGTTTTTTCCTTCACTTAATGAAGTATAAAGTATCATATGAAGTATAAAATGATCATGAAAAAAATCAATCTCAATATTTTGATTAATCTTTAAGTTTTCATGTCTTCAGGGTATAAAAGTGATTTTCCTTGGATGTTTGTACATGTGTTTATCCACATTGCTGCAGGATAAACTAATTTGCTGATTTTTGTGAAATCTGCTTATACCTTGGGATCATTCTTAATTAAATGTTAAGTGTTAGTAAGTTTAAATTGAGCAAAAAACATTACACGAACTTTTTCATATTCAATTATTTTCCCAAACATTATGGTTTAAAAGCTATGAACAAAACCTAGCTCATCGGATTTTGTTCAAATTTTGGACATACATAAAGATTCGTATACCTTCAACTATATATGAAAATTCTGCTTCAGAAGCTAAACAGAACACTGGAAAATCACCTCATCAGATTTTGATTAAATCATAAATCACAGCTATGTAACAAATTTGAAATCAAATTAATTTACAATTCGTAAATAACAATAATAAACAGCAACCAAGGTGAATTTCTTCACAAATTATAAATTTCTGAAATTTCAAATTTTATTGCCCTGAATTTGGTTACGAATCTTTTAGAAATAAGATTTTTTCTTTTTTTAGAAATAAGAAAAATGATTTTTAGGATTTAAGCTGTTTTTTACTTTTAACGATAGGTTCCGAACTCAATTTTTTTGTAACATTGGTACACTTTGTTTAAGTACACCTAGACAGTGTGTACTTCTTTACACAAAATAATTAGTCAACTTTGAGAAAATTAGATTTTGAACAATTTTTTTACCAAAAAGTGTTTCCAAAAACAATTTTTAATTAAAAAAAAAAGATCCTGAGATATGGGAAAGCCAGACCCGCCTATCAAATTTCATGGACTCCAGCAAATGGTTTTAATTTCCAGCAACGTATACTGACGGCAGGTATCAACATAAAAAAACTACTTTTTTTACATTCAAGATGAACTGAAAACGTAAAGATTCATTAAAATCTCAAGACTGATTTTTCCAATCACCATACTTTTTACACAGTATGTAAGCCTACTCCATGTAGCGAGAAAGTAAAAACAGCAATGTTTTAGAAATCAAACATGGTTCACATAAAAAGCACAGGCGAGATCAGCTGCCTCATCAATAAGATACACTTCTGGTTTAAAAAAAAATTATTAGCATGCATATCAAGCGAACTGAAATTTTATCCAAACAAAATTCAACTAATCGAAAACTGTCATTATCCAATTAAAGAAAATACGAATGTCATTTTGCATCTTGCAATTAACAATTTTAAAAAACACTTCCAGTAATTATGATATTTTAATGGAAGCAATACGGAAAAAAATGCTAACAAAACCAATGCAGCAATAAATTGGCATATTTTGCAATTAATGACAAATTTAATCAGTGAACACAAACATAATTTACCCTTACGCAGCTAGAGATGTATTAACAATAAAACGGTGTAAGAGAAAACTTAAGTTTGTGTGCACTGATTAAATTTCCTAGTCGGTTAAGGAACACCTTGTCATTAACTGCAAAAATGCCAACCTTACATAGCTAGAGGTGTCTTAACGGTATACTGGAGCTCGGTGATTGAAGTGGCTACAGCATTGGTAAGTCTACTGTGTTACTCAATTGCACACCTAAAGATTCTTAGTTCAAGCTGCAGTTGCTTTCCTCTTCTCATTAAATCATTAACACTGACCCCCTTGTCCTCATTAGTCTAACTTGCATATAGTATGGACGTTAACAAACAGTATGCTTTCAGAATATGTGTGTTACAGCCAGAGATTATGTTTTGGTAAATGCTATTTTCAATACACCAGGCAAAAAATTGTGCATCAAATTTTGTTTTAAATTGAAGTAAATTGCCGCAGAAAACCATTATTAACTTCTTTGGAAATAATGCCTTATGCTAAAGCAAAACCTTTCTGTATTACATACGTTTCAAGACAGAAAAACATCTGTTGATGCCGGAAACAACTGCAATAGTTTCTAAGATTGTTTCTGAGATAGTTTCTAAGATAGAATTTTTGAGGAAATTCAGGCAGAGTTGAATAAGATCCTAAACTTGTCTACCCAGCATTAATTTATTAGGAAAATGGATTCACTGAATAAATTCCCATACTCTCATATAATTTAATCAAAACTCTCACTATTGTAGAAATCTCATCGAAACTGGTATGAAATTCTCTCCACTCCCTTTATATCTTGTCACATGGTAACATTTTATGCTTAGAATGGGGGACATTAAGGCAATGAGAGAGCTGACCTGATCACAAAAAAGAGGCCTTTACTTACCTTGTGAGACAGAAACCCATATGCAGGATCAATTGCACAAACTGAGAGGTGCAATAAGGAAGTGAGCTAGGGAAGAACATGTGAAACGATAAGGCAATTCCCTGGGCAATGATTAGGGTCTTCTTTCGAGACCAGACCCTCTTCTAACAAGAACACTTGTTCAGCTCAACAGGAGGTCCCTTAGACAAGTCATCGCTATGATCTCCGGACATGGCCACATCTGCAGTCACTTTAATAAGGTGGGATTACTACCAACCTTACCTAGTTTTTGCCTGTGTGGACAGGAATCTGAAACTGCAACACAGATATTCCTCAAGTGCAAGGTCCTGGAGTCTAAAAGAAAACTCCTTGGACTTCAGCAACCACATGAAAAGTTTTAAAAGGCAACCTTACACAAGTTCTAGAGCTTGTTAGAAGCACTGGAATCAGTTTAAGATGAAATATAGGAAGAACACGATAAGCTTCATAGCTGACATGTCGCAGGCCAATAGAAAAAATACATTCTCCAGGAACTCCTTCAAAAAAGATAGAGCAAACTTCCTAGTTTGGTAAACAACTTTTTAGATAAGGATTTCCTAAACGTTTAAGTAGCATCTAGTATTACCTTTAACATTCACTACTTTTATCTAATTTTTTTCTGTCCACGTATCTGAACAGGGGGAGATTTTGCAAAACAAACGCTCTATCTCACACAATTTCTCTCTTGAGGACATAACTTCCGATATAAGTAGTAATTTTTTTGAAGGAGATTGGTTAAATTTGTTTAAAAAATTTATTAATATTACAAACAATAATCCAAAGAATATATTTACATTAAATAGAACAAAACTAAAAATTCCAACAGTTACATGCCTCACAAGTCTAACTCAAACATTTTAAAATTTCAATTAATTTAGATTTTATAGAATAAATTATTTTTGCATTTATTTTACGATTATGCTAACTTTTACATTTTATACTTTTATATTCTTAAAGTATATGCATGCATTAATGTTTTCCTCATGAATGTATAGTACATTAAAAGTAATTTTAATATTCACTGTTATTTAATAACAATACAGTTATAAATAGTACAAAATAATTTAAAATGTGGGTTACACAATAGTGTAATTTGTATATACAGTATGAAGTCAATACAACAAAATTTACTTTAGCTACCACAAAAATAACGGAAAATAGGTCAGTGTCAATATATACAGGATTGACTACAAAGCCGATAGGATTCATTATAGCTACACCTGAACATATTAAATAAATAGTTTGAATGAAAAAATCTGTACATACATTAGAATATACAAACAGTTTTAGAACAAAACATATTAATGAAGTAAAAATGTAATTAAGATACTAGATCCAAAAATCTAAAAGGAAGATACTGACAAAAAAAAAATCTAATAGTTTATATCAGACCAACAGTACACTTTATATTTTGTACTGCAGAAGTCTTTATATTTTGCACAGACAAATACAGTGCACTTTATATTTTGTTCTGATATAAAACTTAAAACAATATAGAACACATTAATGGTAAATGGCAGACAGGAATGAGAGATAAAGGAGGCAGGCATAAATCTGTGTGCTGACGTACTTATAACCTGGCTAACCAGCACCTATTATACAGATTCTCAGGGTTGGGTTTCTGATTCTATGAATGATTCGTATATGGCCAACAACAAAACTGAAGAAAAAAGTTGGATCGGTGTACAGTTTAGACTAGGTGTTTCTAACTTGTAAGGTCACATTGGAATCCTTAGGTATAATTGCACTTTATACATTCATTTTCGTAAAATTCTGCAAATAGAACATTGGTACCAGTATGATATAATATGCATAGTTTATTTGGAAGAAAGGTTTTAAATTATTTTGTTTAAAAACTATTTTACAATGGTATAAAAAGAGCAAAATCACAACATTAACGAACAATTTTTATACAGAGAGCAAACTGAATTTTAAAGAAGCAAACTCAAAATTGTCAATTCATTTTAATTAGTACTTGATGAATTTATTCAAAAAGAAAAAAAAGCATAAACCAAGGCAAATACAAACTGAAATTAATAATGTAATTAAAACAGAACTAAAACAAAGATATTTTAATGGACATACTATGGAGCTGTATCTACCAATCAATTAATGTGTCCATTTCCAGTTATGTCATTGCTAATCTCAAAAGATGCAACAAGGAATCTGCAAGGAGACTTCTGTACTGTTTTTAATAATTTTCACAGAATTAGTTATCAACTTTGTTCATTTATGTTGTATGGATATAAGTGCTGCCAACTGTATTTACAATCAATCACTATACAAAAACAAACTACTTTCAAAACATTATAATACCTTACTATATTTTCTGCATGTAGTCTAGCCAAATTTTTTTTCATGAAACTTTTAAATATTATTAAATACCAATAACAGAATCTGACTGGTAGTTAACATAAACTGACAGTTAAAGTTTCACTATAATTACAGAACAATATGCATACAGTAGACACTCGACAATCAAACACATATGGGACCAGGACCGTGTTGGATTATAGAAGATTATGTATTACTGGGGGTATCATAGAAATGCTAAATAACCTCTCATGAAAGGGTAAAACGAGGTAAAAACTGTTTAAATGGGTTACAAACAAGAAACCACTTTAATACACATGTTTATTTGTTAAATTAACATAGAAACACAATTTAAAACTTGGAAAATATTATTTTTTAGTCATGATAGAAATAGAAAAATACTGTAATAGGAAATGGCAGTGTGTATTGTAACAAAAGACAGTTACCATACGTAAATTAATGAAAATTTGTTTGATATAAAAAAAGTCCTTAAATTTCGTTAAAGTATTAAACAATTGTTTTTTCATCCTCAAACTTTCCGAAATCGCATTCTCTTGAATGTTTTTTAAGTCAAGAATACTATCCATTTCTAAATTTCTTTCCGTGGCCCATTGTAGTAAGGCCGTCGTAGCTAGCACAGCTAATCAGTACATTACATAAAACTACTGCATAAACAAAATTACAATTACATGTACAAGACAGAATGAACCACGGTATATAGATACACGGTAGGGGTGCGCAGTAGACTAGCGTGCACATGACGTCACTGAATCTTCACTGCTACATTCTGTAATTTCCCGTTTAACAATGCGGTGTTCTGTAAATGTAGTTGGAGATTCGGTGTATTTATGTGAGTGTTTGTTTTAAGTAAAAGGTCTTTTTTGTATAAATAAAAGGTGATAATTGTGTTTTGTGGTCGAGGTTTAATAAGTGTAAGAAAAGATTTAATTAGCCTATGTTTTGAATCCTAAAAAATACATAATTTGTTTTGTTTGCTGTTGTATAATTGTGTATGCATAACAATGCCTAATTGCGCTATTGCCAATTGCTATAATAGTGATAAGAATTGTAAAGGGAAAGGAATTACATTTCACAGAATTCCAAAAGACAAAGGCCTGAGAAAAGCGTGGGTTCATGCGTGTAAACGAGCAGAGCATTTTAATTTTGATAATGTTAAAGTCTGTTCACTTCATTTTAATGACGATGATTTCGAAAGGGATTTTAAATCCGAATTACTAAATACGAAACCTAAAAAACAGCTGAAACCGGTGTCATTCCATGTTTTAACATTCCCACCGTTTAAAATAAATGTATCAATTCTGAACGAGCTGCAAGGATTAAAAAACGTGAAAACCAAGAAACATTAAAAAAACTTATTGACGAGTCCGATGGTAATCTACTAGGTAAATCACCTGTAAATGGAAATGTAACGTGCAATTGTAACGTGTAATTCTGTAAATGAAATACCAAAACATATTACTGTCCCTTACGTAGTCAGTAATTTTAATACAAATATCGTTGTAAATAATGCCTCTGTAGAGGAAATGAAATGTTTAAGAAATGAAGGAACAAATTCAACTTGCATTACAAGAACTGGCCTCGGTTAAAAATAAAAATGTGGCTTTACAAAGCAATGTGGCTTTACTAAGTTTAAGAATATTTTTTCTGATAATATGTGTTGAAACATAAGTTCTAAGAAATACGTATGTTTTATTTTACTGTTTGCATAATAGGCATAAGCCTATTTGCTATTTAATTTGTTGTTAATTTTTTATTTGAGATGTGCGTTTTCACAGTCAACCACATAATTATCACGGAAAATCCGCAGATACGTAATTCATAGTGTGATGTGCTTTTAACTTTCAAACAAAAAATAACCTGGAATTTTTCAAGCTATGATTTACTTTACTTTAATATTATGTAATATTGTATAAAATAAAAAGTTTCCGTTTTGACAATGAGCGAATTCAGTAAGTAAAGTAATTAACAGTGTTATTAATGTTAGGTAAAAGGAATTATTATTGTAATTACTATAATACAGTTACTAACACTAACATTACAAACTGTTTTCTACTGAACACTACGTCTGAGCTAGATTCGATCAGGGATTCGATGACGTACTTCAGCCGGCAAGTGGTGGGGGGACATGCGTGTGGCCCCTACCGTGTATCTATATACCGTGGAATGAACCATATAACACTGCTTTCAATACCCGTAAACAAACAACTGATTTAGGTTCAAGTTTTGACAGGAAAAATGAGTCATTCTCCTTCCCAGCCATGAATATGGTCACACTCTCTCTTGCACTCACGAGAGATATTACCGCGGAGGCATTGTCAGATTACAGAACGTGTCGGACTATCGACAGTCTACTGTTCTTTTTCTACCTGACTGAAAACCCAGTAAGCAACAGGTGTAACAATGTCAAAAAGAAAATTGAAATACATCACTCTGCAAAATTACCAAACTGTGACAAGCTTATTGATCACTCTTAGACAACACAAAATGAAAAAATTTAATAAAAAAGCTACTTATGTCGGCAGTGAAGATTTATAAGATCAAATACATCAGTTATAACATTGGAGATGTACATCCAGTTCAAAATTCTATATTATACTTGATACAGCTTAAGTCAGTTTACCAATAAATTATAGCGTACATTATTAAAATTTAGAAAATATGTAACTTTTGAATTCTAATAATGTGGGTTGTTGGTTATATCCCACATTTTCACAGAGAAAGTAGACCCACATTATAGTGGTAACCGTAGTATATTGTACGAAGAAAAAAATTCTACAGATATGCTTGTAGTGCTACATAGGATAAACCAAACTGTGTTAGCAACATGATAACTACAGTATAATTGTTTATATCTACTCTCTTCCAGTAATAATATTTAATAAGCAGTAGAAGTACTGTTCATAAAGCAACAGATGTAATCCGGCATGTTTACGTTCTATATTAGATATTGTTGACTTATTTGACTGTGTTTGTATTACAAGAATTGGATGAAAAGAGACATAATCTGTTATCAGTGGTCATATCGCTCTTTGAAATCAATATTTTCCAAAGAGCTGGTCATCACAGATCCCGCATTACATCTGATACTGTGATATATATCTGGGTACAGTATAACTAGCAATTACTGTATTACAATTGAAACTTATGTTCAAGAAACTGCTTAAAATAGCTGTACTCCTTGCCTATATATGTAATCGTTTTCAGAAATGCTTTGTAGATCTTATTATAATTACGTGGAAAATATGGTGTCTATTAGTTCTCTCAAAATGTTTAAATGGTTTCATAGAAAAAAAAACTTGTTTTCAACGTGCACATACCAAAATCGCATGGAGTTAATGTCACATACTGTTTTTTGTTGTTTTTTTAAAAAGTTGCTGTTTTGTAGTTTTATAATATAACTAAAGCACAATTTATAATTTGTAAAAAAATTAAAAGCACAATTATGTCACCACGCCTTATATGGCCAAAAACTATAAGGATATTTAGTATCTCAGAAATGATGACATGATGGTTTTCACTACTTTAATTAATGATTATTTGAAGTCCTACTTCTTTGGAGGTATCTGTTCTGGACATGAATATCACTTATTATTTAGACATTGACAACAATATTCATGTACGATTTTAGTAGTGCGAAAACTCATAACTAATGTTAACATAACACAAGACAAGTTACCCTTAAGAAATATTAAAATGTTAATTACACATAATTACAGCAGTAAACAACTCGTTTACAAATACAACTTAAATTTGTAAGTACTTTTAAGTCTACTAATATAATCAATTACATTTCTATTAAGAGTATGGGTCAGAACCAGGACTGTAACAATTAACTGAACAGACCGATAACAGAAAACCCTGACAAAACCACCCGACCAATTCACTGAATATGAACAAGTGATACAAAAAATGCACGTTTAGAACTGGATATATGTTACGTAATAAAATAAGATATACATGCTACAATGAATAATATTGGGAACTATCGTGATACTGTACTAACCCAATAGTGTGGTGAAACATTTAAATCACTACAGCTTATCAGTCACAACTTTCTGTCATTAATGGACTAATTGGAACACAAAAACTGCAAAGTAAAACAGGTAATAAAAGTTTCATTGTAGTATAAAAGTGACCTCTAGATTACAAAATTTGTTTGTATAAAATAAAATCCATTTCATGACATACTGTAGAGTCCAGCTTATTCGACCTTGCCTCAAAAAACCATATTTCAACCATAAATAGAATGTACAATGCCCACGCTCCATTTCTTGTTAGGCCTTTATGTCTATGTGTCACTTATGCGCCAGCCGATGACCCACATTCTCGTCGGCCACCCTTATACCTGCTCTGTTCGTTCATTTCCATCTTTTAGTATCAATTCAAATTCGTGGAAGAGTTGACATTATAGTGCATTCTGTTTGTGTGTGTTTCGTAACATTTCACATATTTTTTTTATTCGTTTTCTAAAAAATAAAAAAATATTTTACTTCTCATGAGATTGTGAGATGTAGTGGCGAGAAAACGTCGAACAGTTGATAAACAAAAAACAATTACAAACTTTTACTATCAAGTTTGATAATTTGATGTACTGCAGTGCCATTCTGTGTACTGTTTAATGTTTTAGGGCAATATATTTTGTTATACTGTATGTATAATTCAGTTTTTTAATGTAATAAATTCAATCCAATACTTTTAAACATTTTTTTTTATTGTTTCCATATAATCCGATTTTCCCGCTAATTTGACCTGGCCATGGCCGGTTTAGCAAGACTCTACTGTATTTATATCCTAGAAAATAAAGTATCTCAATCAACTCATATAACAGTTGCTATATGCATTACCCATCATGGCTTCGCCCACGAAACTTACACTGTTTCAGTAATTTAATAATTTAGAAACATAAAAATATATATTATTAATAAAAGCATGATCATCTAAACTCATGATTATTTTACAGTGAATATGAAAAAATATTATAACCAATATGTTGTTTTATTCAAACATGTTCCTTTCGAATCTAAGAAAATCTGATACAAAATATTTTTCTCCAATATAAACATTTATACATCTTTTATATTTTTGTCCTTTTAGGGAACGAATTCCGGGGGGGGGGGGGAATGCTGAATTACGTGTATCATAATTTGTGTTTCAGAATATTTTGTTTACTTTTAAGAAAAGCCGATAAAAAATATTTTTCTCCAATGACAACACTCTTTTTCTCTAATTATACCTCTTTTTTACATTTTTAATCTTTTAGAGAATGAATTTGGAAAAATGTTGAAATACGCGTTTCATAGCATATTTCTAGAATATACGATCCAAAACAAATATTTTTTCAATGCAATATTCTATACCCCTTTTTTACATTTTCTACCCCTTTCAATCTTCTTAGGGGATGAGTTTTGGGAAATGGTGAAAAATATATTTCATTACTTATATTTAAGAGTGACTATGTTACGTTTTAAGAAGGTCAGATGGAAAACATATTTTTCCGATAAAAATTGTTGTACCTCATTTTTACCACCCCTACATGTGGTAGTAACCCTGAAAATTTCAAATCTTTAGCTATTATATTTTTGGTCATACGTTGTTGATTATTAAAGTTGGACTGGGTAAGTAGTTTAATGGCATTAATTAAATTTTTCGCAAAATCCTTTCTTAGTGCACCTTGACATTGAAAGAAGGTACTGTGAAAATTTTAAGTCTCTAGCTATAATAGTATTGGCTGTACGTTGTTTATTAAATTTGGACTGGGTAAGTAATTTAATGACATTAAAATCAAAATTTTGCAAAATTCTTTCTTAGTTCACGCCTATATGGTAACATAAATGTACCCTGAAAATTTCAAGTCGCTAGCTAAAATAGTTTTGGCTCTGCGTTGATTATGAAACAGTCAGTCAGGACTTCTTCTTTTATATATTAAGATTATTTATTTATAAGTTTATTATTAAATGCATTACATGTAATAATATAAGGTAAACTGACTTATGATATATTCTGTAGGAACAAATACTTCTTAACTAATTAAAACTAACTACTATATGTACTCTAGTTGCTAAACCTGCGAAATCAATTATTGCTTTTAACAAGGTAAATAAAATAAGACTAACAAAAAACACACTTTAGGCCTAATGGAAACTGCAAACTGTTTCAACATTTGTAGTGAAACATAAATTATTAGGTTTCAAATATGGTTGTTATGTCAACAATACTCTAATGTTAAAAGTAAACTGCAGTAATACATCAGTGAACTGCCCACAATACAATATACAGAACTTGATTATAATGTTATTAATGGAACCAAAAAACCATGTTATAAAAAATATAGGTAACAAGTAACAAATAAAAAAGTGCATCGATACATTATATCTTTTGTATATATGTGTATATATGTGTGTGTGTGTGTGTATTTGCGCGCATGCATACAAAATATGAAGAATACAGTATTTTAAAATTAAGTATAAAAAAATGATGAGTGTAGGAGAATAGACTAAACACATAGCACATAACTCAGTCTTGAACATCAAAGTATTTTAGCAAAAATAATTCTGATGGCATTTATCTGCCATCTGTTTATTTGTCTTATGTTGTGTTGCTTGAATGTAGCCAGTGATAATCAATGCAGTAACTAAAGAGGAGAACTGCATCAGAAATAAGAATGCGTGTTCTGTGAAATTATGTGTTCTGTGAAAATATAACACACAGCTGGATTAAAAGCTTTTGGTCTTGGTCCATTGGATAAAAAGTTCTACTGAACCTACTGTAACAGCACAGAAATCAGCAGGTATCAGATCAGTGGACTTTTGAATTAATGAAAATGCTGGATTAGTATCCGTTCATTTAAGAAACATAATATAATGGCAAAACTGATGTTTATTATACAAAATATGTACTACAATATATTATAATTTAATACAGTATTGAAACAAATAAGTATATACAAAGTATAGAATATTTTCTATGTAGTAGTGAAAAAAATTATGAAACAAAATACTGTACATAGCCAATAAATTTATTTTGGTCTGTCTAGTTTAGAGATAATTTTTTGTTGTTTTGTTGATATTCTTCACTCATAGTATTATATCAATAATTACACTGACAGAAAAGCAGTCCAGGGGGAATTACATTTAGGCCTACAATGGCATACAAATCACTAGACTGAATCTGGAGTTTCAGTCATCCTAAGGTTATACTGATCAGCATGATGGTCAGTGTTTTCGCTCTCAATGCCCATCCAAAAAACCCAGATCCCTGAAAGGACTGATTATAGAGGGACACTTGTATAACAATTTAGTATTTTTAAAATAGTTTAAGGATAGGTTTGGCTGAATTTATGGAAAGATGACACTACATTCTAGTTGATGTAACATCACAGGCTGTTAACAAAATTTGTTATATAAATTGTACTGATTTTTACACTTGAACAAAATCTCAAAATACCTGAACTGATATGATAATATTTCAAACTAAAATTTTGTTCTTAACCTATATATTTTTCATTAAAGGAATTCATGTCTTTTAAAGGAGAAAATGATAATTTCTACAGTAATTGAGCAGTGTACCATGCATTAACGTTCACTTATGTTTGCTTAAATAAATATGTGAGCAAAATTACATACCTACGCATAAAAAAAGAGGTAAATAAAAAGTACAACGTTTTACAACCTGTCACATAACTAAAAATGAACTAACTTTATAATATAACTAACTGAGAAATGTTTGTGATTTATCTACATAACTGTATGCTAATATTTTATACTAATAATTATTTAGTTGGTGTTTTATCACCAAAGGAACAAGGGGCTGAACACATTAACACAATCCCTATTCTTTAATCTTTGTTATACTTTTGTTTACTTATTCAATGCACACACAGTCAAATAATTAACTACAGATGTACGAAAGTTGTAAAAAGAATAAAAACTACTACTTGTCATTAAAGGAATGCATTGAACATTCCTCTAGGGACTCAATTAACCGAACTTGATGAAACGAATGCCTTTCCGTATAAATATATAAGCAGGACAAACATAAAACATCATTTTTGAAAGGGTATTAAAAGGGTATCTTAACATCAAATAACTTTATCATAAGTTGACACACAGCCATGTCAATGTTTGACTAGGAATGAGTCATTTATAGACCAAAGATAGTTCTCGCCTTGTTGGGTTTTGCCACAGTAGTTAAATGCCTAGATGGTTAGTAACACTTACAATACATAAATACAAAGGTCAAATTTATTTTTCAATACTAAAAAAAAGAAAATAAAAGTTGTACATTACAGTATCTGTATTATTGCAAATTAATACAGAACATTATACAGTTCAATGTACTGCTGTAAAACTTGTTATTAAAAAAAAAAAAAAATAAAACATAACATGTCTTGCTTTATAAATAAGTCTAAAATAAACAAAAGTGTTACTGCATTGGTATCCAACCATCAATGTGACACATATTTACTTCTCTCAAAATGAACAGTCACATTGTTTTGTTTTTACATTTGACACATTGTTGAGACAAACATGCAAATTCATTAGACAATAAAATAGTAGTGATATCAGTCAATGATGTCTGTTAAAAATTATTCTATTACTATTTTGAAGTTATCAAAGAAGTAAATTATGTAAAATAGACCAAATTTTATCATTACGGAAATGACAAAAAAACCTTTATTTTTTAAAATCATTCCAAATAAACACAATCTGGTTAATTGAGTCCCTAGTATTTATGAAATTAACTTACTAGTACTCTACAATTATATTCATTTCACTTAAAGAATTGGCAGCTTTAAATCAAAACTAATTACTTTTTAATAGTCATAGGCTACATACTGAAACTGGGCCCATTATCACTGTCTGTATTTTTGATTATGTTTTCGTTGTACTTTAACTTGTTTAAAAGCTAACTGTGAAATCAAGAATAAAAAAAGGTAGGGAAATTTACTATAATTTTATTTCATTAACTACTACTACTAAAACACCTTCAGAATACCATATACAATTTAACCACAGTTTAAATGTATCCCTTATTCGGTATTAACAAACATTGCTTTAATCTACAAAACATATATTAACTTTGCCTTATAAACTGTAATAAAAATAACAAACCATTATATATTAATAACTCCCATTGAAATCTATTATAATACTACTAACAATTTTTTTAAAGGTGTAACTTTACGTATACTGTACACGTTTGTTATATAATTATTATATTTAGCTAATTTTAATTCCATAAAAAAATATGTATTATTTTATTACGAAAAATATGTTTTCAAACGTCTTTAAAATTGTTTCCTTGTTAATTTTATATTTTTGATAAAACACATCAAAGTCTTCGAGTAAAATGTTTTAAAATTTCATCATCTGGTGAAAGGCAGTTAAACGCAAATGGTGTGACCGTTGTTTCTTGAACAGGCTCTTCTTTATACGGAACAATAGAAGGTTTATTTATTCTTTGACAGATAATTTTTCCAAATGATGAACATTTTTTTGCTTTCAAATCTAGTTTTACTTTTAAAATTGATTTTGCATCAATACAACATTCTTCATTAGGCTGTGCATTCAATGTTTCTTCAAGAGATGGGAATTTTCTATCTTTTTGATTCATCAATACGATATCAGAACGTGGGCTTAGAGCTGAGTTAAGTTCTGCCGTCCATTTTTTACCTAATAGTCCAGTTTCAATTATTTTCTTACCACTTCTGTTTTCACCAATAACAGATGGCAACAATGCAGAAGATAAATTAATTGTTGGCTCAAAAAAACAAACGTCATCTACATCATCAAATATTTCCTGGTCGCGACTGTCTGATGAAAGTGTCCTTTGCCTTCCTTCACTTTCAAACTCTACCTTTGTAGAACCTTCGCTACTTCCGAAATTGAAATACTTTGGAGACATACTAAAATTTCCCAAATGAAATTTATCAGTCACCAATGATTTGGGCAGTGAGCTTGGTGTACTACACATACTATTTTTTGGAGAATTTGAACCTCCCAAATTATTTTTTGATGGAGAACTTGAATCACTAAAGTAATTATAACCTGACATGTTTGGACTTTCAAGTAAATTATTTTGAATCTTTGGACTGCCATAGGTATTCTTTGGTGAAGAGTTCAAATTCCCAAAAGGATTTGTCAGTGGAACATTTGAACCTCCAAACAAAGACTGAGCAGAAAAAGCAGGACTGTTCATAAAACCGGTATTCGCAAAACTTTTTGGCTCACAAATATTTAACCGTTTTGATGTTAAATCTGCGATGCAAGTTGAATCTTCATCATTTGATTTTAGATGTTTCGACATTAATGAGTCCAACAAATTTTCTTCTGAATCTGATGAAACTGTTTCTTGGCTTTCACTTTCACTTTTAAAATGTTTCGAAACTAAATCATCCAATGACAGTACTACTTGGTCATGCTCTTGTTTTATGTGTTTAGACTTTTCATGTTTAGCTGCTAAATGAGCGAGGGAAAAATGGTCGTCATCATCAGAGTCGATCGAATGAGCATATCTATATGAGCTTGAGAAGGTATCACAGTTTGGAATGTTAACACTTCTAACTTCATTTTTCTCCAAGTTGCCAGTTAAGACCTTTTTAATGCCAAAAGTCGAACATTCACTTTCAATATCTAATTCTGAATTAGGTCTTTTAGGAGAACGAACATTTTCATTTCCTTCATTTCCATCATCCTTAAGTAAGTCTGAAACCATGTCAACCAGTGAAAAGGATGGTTCACTTTCATTTCTTGCTGCCAGAGCTGCTAAGGAGGAGAACCCATGCAATGAACGCACACTGCAATTTACACTTTCAATTTCAATTCCACGTTCAAGTAAATTCGTTGTTTTAATTATACCTGGTTGGGAATGTGTATCGCTTCTCAAAACGTTTTCTACACTTGACGTTTGACTATGTTCTTCCATTTTATGTTTTAACTGTTCTTGAAATTGAGTTTGTTTAGGACAAGAAGTCGACTTACACTCACTATGAACACTAAAACCATTTAATTTGCTAACACAACTATCTATGCCTTCTTTGACTTGTAACAGATCGTTCATTGATTGCTGTACAACACTTTCACTATTTTTTACCGATAATTCAAGATTAATATTTGCATGCAAATATCCTTTATTTACATCAAATTTATTCTTAGATTTATGGTGTACGTTTTTACTATGCGCTTGTTTTAAAATGACAATATTTTCGTCATGAATGGACGGGAGAAATGCACAATCACTTGCTTCTAATTTTTTTATACTTTTTCTAAATTTCAGGTTTTTCTTATCACTACTATAAGTAACCGATTTGTCATCTTACCTTCCAGACAGCCAGGTAATATAACCACACGATGACAGCACCAGCAAACATGCAACAAAATGCATACTTGTTACAAAAACAGTTCATAAAATATAGTTGTACTTTAAGTAAAACTACTTAATTTCTTATTAACAGACTGTTTTTTTTAATAAACAGTTTGTTTAATCAAATTTTTGTAAACACAAGTCATTGGAGCAACTTATCATGGTAAATAAATTTATGTTTTGTGGATCTGGGTCACGGAATTTGATGATAAACCACACATTTGATGATAAGGCCCCAGCATGCATCATGTTTCCTGATATATTGCTAAATATGATCTCCACTTATTAAGTTCAAAACATGCAATCCACAATGTGAATACAATAACCAGCGATTAATGTACTTATTACAGTAGTATATTTGCGTGCACGGGTGTGTGTGTGTGTGTGTGTGTGTATGTGTGTGTGTATGTGAGAGAGAGAGCGAGAGAGAGAGGGAGGGGGAGAGAGAGAGGGAGGGGAGAGAGAGAGGGAGGGGAGAGAGAGAGAGAGAAAAATTCTAATGCTCACTCGCAATTTTGGTCCAATGTAATTTAAACTGAAAAAAATGTTTTTTTTATACGTCAGACAAGTTTGTTTACACAGTAAAATCTGTTCAACAGTTTCAATGGCCATTACAAAAAGATTGTAACTTTTATAATATTATTTTATTTATTATTTTTAATAAATAATAATATTTATTATTTTTTTTTTTATAATCTGATTTCACTATTGTAATAAACATTAAAATATACATATACTAGCATTATACTGGAAATGTCAAGAAGAACTGTGACTGCTATGGAAATGATTTGGGTAATTAGCCAAAAATGAACTTTAATGCGCATTATGACGGTGAGATTATGCTTTAAACAAAAGCGCAAGATAAAAAATTACTGTTACTTTTTGGAAATATGATTTAATCATGTCAGTGACACACCACCTGTAATTATTATTTATTACACTGTCATATTTTCATTCATTCTATTTCCAAAAAGTAACTTTTAAATTAGCCAGAAATGCTACTGTATTATATTAATTACATATTAAAAAAATTGAATACACAATATTTATATTTCTCTCTAAAATACATTTTGGAGACATATTTCTGGTAGTATTTTAATTTTGCAATTTACAATTTCTCAGTGTTTTAATTCTTTTTGAATTGCCTTAGACCTGATGTATATATATATATATATATATATATATATATATATATATATATATATATATATATATATATATATATACAATTGGTTATATATTGAATTGCCTTATAAATACTGACCATATATATATATATATATATATATATATATATATATATATATATATATATATATATATATATGATCAGTATTTTTAATTGAATAAATATGAGTTCTACTTCACAGAATAACTTGATGTTTTTATAAGTATATGAAATTAACTAATTTTCACCTTTTTCTCCTGGACGTTGTCGTCTTACTCGTTGGGGCTTAGGTGCTTCTGAAAATACAAAATAAAATATTTAGTATTAGTAATCTGAATGAATATATTTCCAATAAGGTGAGACACTACTAATTCATTTTTGTAGTATTTACCTTCTTGGGTACTGGTTTGTGTCTTCAATATGGTATCTAATGACTTGGTCAAATCAAACTGACAGTCAACAATTGTTTGTATTAAAATGTTCTCAGGTACAGAATCACCAACAACAGAGTGCACTCCATCCAAACAAGACTGGAGTTTTGCTTCATCCAAATCATTCAACACAGGCCGTTCATCTTCTTCAGCGATGTCGTCTTCTTCGGCTAGGAAATTAGATATCTGTGCAGGTTGCTGTTGGCTGCGGTCATACATAAATGCCGCTATAATTAATAAAAGAATATTTAATGTATAAAAAATGTTATTTTACTTTAAATTAATAAATAGGCTAATATTAAAAATTATTTATCTATAAATTTCATAAATAGAAGACACATAAAGACCATGATTTTTCCAGTGAGTATGCAACACAATATATATATACACAGCCTAAAATATATAAATAGCCTACAAAACTAAATGTAACGTCAATCAGCCTAAGTATAAATAAAATATACAAATATTGAACTATGTCTAAAGAAATGCTACATATAATAAAGGAAGCATATTCATATTTGTATGAATTCAGTATTTATGAATTCAAATAAATAAATATGAATTTAAATTCAGTATTTATGAAGTGTTAAGTTTAGCATAATTATGATTAAACAGAAAACTCAAACTTGTTAAATAGACAACAAAATGCATTTGTCATAGGTCAGGAACAAATCTGATAAAAAATCAAGACACTGTTGGTGTTATTTCAACACAACATTTTAACCCACTGCTATAATTTTTTTTTTGTTACATTACAACTGGTCTAAGACTATCTAGCAGTATTTGTCTGTCTACTGTCTGTGTGGTGAAAAAACGTCCAGAGTCGCCCTTCACGATGCAACTACACTTAAATCATGTGTATCAATCCTGCACCAAGTCAACAGGTTTCTTTCTCTTCAGTCTCCTCACTTATGGTACGTTGCCCAAATGTACCACCTCTACATTTTGATGTTCACAGAGTCTTGCTGCGTGTTTTCCAGCATACTTTTTTACCTCTTCGGCCACTAAGGCACCTTCAAATCCCGATGGATATCTGCATTGCGGATATACCACAGTGCTCCGACAATACTACGAAACACTATGTTTTGAAATGTTTGTATTATTTTGATGTTATTTGCATCCCCACAATTGAATGTCGTAGATCCAAACGGGTTTCAGGACTTGCTTATACAGAAGCAGTTTATTATGTACGAACAATTCAGAGTTCCATCCAATACATTTGTCTGTACTTCATTCCAAGTTGTTCGTGCTTTTTTTTACATGAGACTTCCAACAAAGTTTAGCATCCAGAGTCATCCCTAAATATTTAGCCTCATTTGTATGCAGAACAATTGTCCATTTATCATTACTGGCTGATACACATAATGCTTGTTAGTAAAGTTGACATGAGTTGACTCATCAATTTACTTCCAATCACATATTTCTTAATTTCAAATTTGACCAATTATCACATAACACCATACTGCAGCAAAAAAAAAAAAAAAAATATACAACTAATATAAAAAAATACAATAATTTGTAATCCAAATGATTAAACAAACTGTTTAATGAAAATAAAGACCTATATTTTTTGTTGAAAAAATTTTTAAATTAAACAAGCTAATTACTTTAAGTAACAATATATCTAATTTGAATATAAAAAAGTTTGAATGTCTGTATTTACTAACTAAGCCTAAAAAACTATACACCACAAAATATTGGTAGTTATAATTTTGTCTAATATATTTTCCTACCACTGTGTACTGGACTCCATTCTTCAGAAAACTGGTCTTTATTTCATAATATAATTTGTAAGAATCAAGAGATTTGGTAAAATGATTAATAAAAGATTAAAGGCTGCTGTCACTTACTCCATTGATACTGCTTATCTTAAATCAACAATAAAATAAATATGGTATTGTAATCAGTAAATATATTTACCATCACTAGGAGAAATGCAGTAATCATCTTCTACAGAGTGACCGTAGACATCATCAAATCCTTCATATTCTGTAAAAAAAAGTTTTCATTTAGAATACCCAAACTAAATAATGTTTTCTAACAGACTAAAAAGGTTTCCTTTGTTTATAAGTGCAAGACATTTATGTATACTTTACAGCTCATTAGAACATTCATATATTATATTTATTTACCAAACTATAGTACTATTGTAGTAGGTTTGGTCTTGAGGCAACAAGATGTAAGTCATAGACAAGAAGATAGATGACAGAGGCTTTATAACATTTAAACTGCAAACATCAGCCGAGCCTTTATGTTTCTTGCTCAATAAAGTTTATGTAACATAAATGCAAATGGCACAAAACAATGTTATCCGATGTGTAATACTCTTGGCTGCAAGCCAACCCTTTGGTGATCACACTATACATAATATTTGCTTTGTTTTGTTCAAAATTATTGTAACACTCCCTACATACTTGACAACTACAATAATATACAACTTTTATTACCAAAAAATTACTTTAAAAAACATAGCTCTAATCCTGAAGGCTACTATGTAAAGCTTGATTTCTGAAATACTGTTACTCATTACTAATAACATTTGAGTGTCAAAATATTGATATTTATGCAAGGCTTTTACAAATTTAATATTTTGTTCTGTATTTTATTATTGAATTAAGAAATACTGTATTCACAAGCGAAAGAATAAATTTCTTATGTTATGATTTTATGCAATTTTCAAAGGAACTATTTCCTGTCATTGCCGTCTACTTAGCATAGCATGGACCCATAACGTATGATTTCATATGCCAACAATGGTTACTTTATATCTCGCAAAACTATAATTAAAAAATTTGTAATTTTTACACAAGAGTATTTTGGTAAAATACTATTAAGGTAATACTTATTACAGTAATTTTTTGTATTAATTGTTTGGTTACTAATACTGTTTAAATTACTTATAAGCATTACTTGTAATTACTTGTGTTTTCACAAGAAAGAAACATGTTAGTAACTTTCACACAATAGCCTAATTATACTTATTAGAACTTTAACATTAATATTATACGTTTAATATTATATGTAATAATATTTAACAGTAATGGTTAAGTTATGGAGATAATTATTTATTTTTTCCCCGTAATTTCCTCATTTTTAAATTTTGCATTATTACAAATGGGCATGAAATAAAGCCATTTGCCAAGAAAAGTACAAAAATATCCACAAGTCAAGCATATTTACAACAAAAAAAAATAATAATAATAATAATAAAAATAGTAGAATACTGAACAACATGACTAATGATATTCAATTTTTTTTTTTAACCCTGGAACATTCGCGAGGTTTTAAATTTTGCTATGACGCCGTTATTTTTAATAGACATAGCTTTTCACCTTGTTTAACTCTCACTACCCTCTCTGAATTCCGTAGTTAGACTGGTGTTTAGTTTGAGTTGGTATTTTCGAGACAGTAGATGGTCTTTTTGAAGTGTGGTCATTTTGACGCCACACGACCAGTTCTGTACTTTTCAGTGCGTTTTTTTGGTACCACACGATCATTTATGTTGTAAATATTTTAGTTCTAATATTATATATTTATTAAGTTTTTCATTACTAATTTCAGTTTAGTTATTACTGAATACAGTTCTGTACCATATACATTTTAGTTGTAAATATTATTGTTTCTATTACATTTCTGTGTTGGTAATTTCGTTTGAATTTCATTATGGATTAACGGAAACTTGAAAGAATCTTAAGCTATTGAAAGTATAGGAAAAGAAGACAAAAGATAAAGAATGAGTCGCACTTGCAACAAGAGAAAATTTAAGAAGACAGTTATTTGGCTCAACAATTATCGGAGACACTGAAGATGCCGACAAAATTATTGAATGTGCAGGAACAGATATTTCCGAAAAAGAGTGTTATAGTGAACATGATATAGATTTAGAGGTTTCATTGGAGGACTTAGAATAGGATTTCTTCACTAGAGAAAGAAATAATAGGATTTGGGTAATTCAGTGCTTTAAAAGTGAAAATGAGAATTTTATTTCAGGTAAGGACAATGTTACAAAGTGGTTCACACACATGTAAAAACCAAATTTACGTGGAAGAATTTGTCGCCACATCATATGAAGAGAGAGAATCGGTGTGCGCCTTCCCTATCTACAGAATAATATTTAAATATTTTTTTTTTATAAATATTATATTATTAAAAATAAATATTTGTTGTATTTTGTTTTGGTATTTTTATCGTTCTTTGTGGAGAAGTGCAATAGCATATTGCATAAAATGTTAAATTAGCACAAATAAAAATCTTCTGCAAGTGAATATATCTTAATTGAATAATAATATATCTTTAATAATACATACATAAAGTATGTAATTAAAGAAAAAATATTTAAAAATTGCTAATTTCAAAAAAAAACAAGTTACACTGCATACATGTTCTAACCCTTAATTTAGACTTATGAATTTTTCAAAATAAATTAGGGTAATTATGTAGTATAGCCTGTCCTGGATTTTACGATATTTTTTTTTACTAAAACGCTTCATTACATGCCCCAAAACAATAATCCAACATAAAAAAGCACGGAAACCACGAGAAGTACAATAAAAATCAAAAATCAAAGTGACCAACATAACCTCAAAATTGCATGAAGTTCGGTAACGTGTTGTAGATCGATAAAATGATACAAATATGTCTAACATGGTTTTAGGGTGATAAACAACCTTAATTTTTTTTAAAAAGAATACCCAATAACCTAACTGACACGGCAATTAGGCCTAACATGGTGTTGGGTAAAAAAAACTTTATTTTTTTAAAAGAATACTCATAACCTAACTGACACAGCTGTTGTGTGGTAAACGTAACTGATACGGTTGATGGATGAAAACCCTGTTAAATTAAAGTAGTTGCTAACCTTGTAATAAATGTTATTGTGGCAGATATAATGCAGCCGTTGTTTTGTAGACTTGGTGAATTCTTTGCTTAAACAGTAGTACCAACAACTACGATCGACCTGAACAATGGTCATATCATACAATGGGTTACCACTATATATGTAAAGAATTCACCAGTTTTACAAAGCAACAGCTGCATTATATCCGCCACAATAACATTTATCATTATTGGAACGACTTTAAATAAACAGAGTTTTCACTCATCATCCATGTTAGTTAGGATATGGAGTATTTTTTTTTAAAAAAACTAAGGTTTATTATTACCCCAAAACCGTGTTAGACGTATTTTTATTGTTTTACCGATCTACAAAACGTTACCAACTTTCGTGCGGTAGCAATTTTGAGGTATGTTGGTCACTTTTATTTTTGATTTTTATCGTACTTCTCTCATGCTTTCCGCGCTTTTATATTTTGAATTATTGTTTTTAGGCATGTTATAAAGCGTTTTAGTAAAAAAAATATAGAAAAATCCAAGACAGGCTACACAGCATATTTACCTAAATTAGACCAGGTATTTAACTTAGTGACTAGGTCATAAGAGCTAGTGAATGATTATGGCCAAAAAAAGACTATTTCTTTGATAAAACAGAATAATAGGCACCAGAAAGAAATGAAGGTCAAAGAATCTTACAGGAGGCAAACAGCTTTTTACTACACAATTAATATAGTAGATTAATTATTATTACATGTTCATGTAAATTACATGACTTTATACTTGGGAAAATAGCTTACATATTTTTAATGTTTGCATCGTTATTATTATGATGGAAGGTATTATCATTATACCTTCCACAATATCAAAAGAAATTGGGTTACTATTGAGCAACTTATATTGACTAGGCTGATTAAAACACAAGTACCAATATCATCTAGCCTAAATGAAATTATAAAAAATCTTAACTTACCATCAGAATAATTCATAGATCTTACATTTCTATGGCGTGACATCCTGTATCATAGTTTAATAACGACTTTTAAAACAAAACAATTCAAGTTTTATAGAATCTTTAAAAACGATTTTTATTAAATTCCTTATGACATGCAATGCTACTTCATATTACTGTATATGTGCTAACGTTTGGGATTGGGACTTTGTTTGCAATATTGGGAACAATCACAGATCAGGTCATAGATATCAGAATGTACGACACTATTACAAAAAAATAAATACCATACACACAGTGTATATACTATTCTACATTAATCCTTTATCTGTGGTTTAGAGTACACCTTATAATTACAACGTGTACCATGTACTCTACATAATATTATACTCTCCAGGATTTTATTTACCTTACTTTTTCTGATCATGTAAAATAATATGGCTTAAAATTGATGTTAGCAGAATCTTTAAACAAAATTTTCAAAGAAAAACACAAATCTGTACTTTTAAATATTATAAATCTGTCAAGTATTTACACATATAGGGAATATACTAACAAAATTTGATATGCAAAACTACTAAAGCTTGTGTAATATACTTATTACCCTTACATATTTCTGGAATATAACTACATATCACCATAAATTAACTACTAAATGACTACCATGCACTATCAAAATACTATTAATAATGTAATAACATTATTTTAAATTTGATTATTAATATTATGTATACACTCTAAATGTAATATTGATTCAGGATTTTGAAAGTTGACCGTACATAGTAAATCTTCATACACAAAAAGCTCGATTGTTTTTTTTTTAATTAAGTTCAAATTTCTGTATAAAATTTTCTTGGATACTACGTTACCAAAATGGTTTAGTATCAGTAAATTAGTATTATCTTTAAGACGGAATGCTAAATACCAACTTATTGCCACAGATTCGTGGCCCTCTTCTAAGACCTACTCAACTAGTTAGCACTAGGCCACATTATCTCTATTCGTTTTGTAGCTTCATTTTGCCTTCAAAAATGACAATGTAATCTGCATCTAAAATATTCATTCTATGCTATGAATGTTCCCAAAATACAAATATTATGAAGTGTGTTGCACTTTTGTTTGTGGAAAACGATTAATATTGCTAGGAGAGAATTAATTATTATGGTTCAAAAGTGTGTGGTTAGTGGATGTACGGAAACTGATGCAACCAGTACTCTTTCATTTTACAGGTAGACTTACGGTAAAGTAAACAAATAGTTATAAAGAAACTTTATCATAAGGTCAAATATTTAATGTTAAAAAAATTAACAGAATGACTAGATACAATTTAATCCTGTAAATATATCCTGCTTCAGTTACTACATATGTAACCCCATCTTAATCTCCCCTGTTTCATTAGTATAATTAACATAAACATATTAAACTACAACAAAAATTGGGTTTTTTACAAAATAATTTTAGCTTTTGCAATTATTTTATTAAAGAAATAATTTTAATAATATATAACCAGTTAATATAATTTTTAACTATTAGAAATTATTTTTTAATCACCTGTATTTATTTTTAAAAAATTCTAATTTTATATTTGTTTTATATAATAATTATGATTGATTATAATTATAACTGATATAATAATTATGTAAATTGTTTATTAAAATTATATTTAATGAAAATAACCAATAATAATTTAGTTATGATTTATTATAATATATATTTTGAAAATAACATTCAAAATATTATTGAGATGTCCTGCCCTACTCCATGTAATGGTTTGTATAGTTTTCCAGAAGATGAACATATGAAGAAAAGATGGCTGATGGCAATTCGAAAAAATGACACCTTATTAGAAAACACAACAATATGTTCAAAGCACTTCTTACCGGAAGGTTTTTATATCGATGCACATGGAAATAAATATTTAAAACCTGATACTGTTCCTTCCATCTTCAGCATCCAAGACCATTATCATGAGATAGAAAAGATAAAAGAAAAATTGTTGAAAGACAGACAAACCTTAACGAATGTTAAAAAACCAAGGTAAATTAATTAAAAATTAATAGAGGCTTTTTACCTTATATATATAGTGTTTATATATATATAAACAATGTAAAGTATATTACATACTTAAATATATTATAATTTGTCTTCTTTTTTAAAAGCAATATTAGGCCTAATAATCAGATAATAAAATTGCAGTTTACTACTTTGAATTAATGACAGCTGTTGAAAGAGGAACTGTTACAATTTATTATTTAACCATATTGCAGCTGTAAGAGCAACACTGTAGCTTATAAATTGTTGCTGGAGTGATATGAGAGCAAATTGTAAACTAAAATATAATTTTTATTAATTGAGGGTAACTGAATGAATGGAGTGTGAATTTAGACGTTGATGATGGAACTGCATGTTGGTTGGTCCAACACACTTATTTGTTCCAAATAATCAGTTACAGATATTTCTGCCTATTCATCTCCACTAACTAATGTCTTTTATGGTAACAGTGAATTATTAGGGAAGAAAAATTAATATAATTGTTTTTAAGCTAGTTTAACCAAAATTTGAGATTATTAGACAGACTAAAATTTATTAAAAACTGTATTCCTAGCATTTCTTCAAAAAAAAATTTGGTTTTCCTTTCAGAAATTCTTTAATTTTAGAAGAAAAACCAGAAAAAATTAAATCTCACAAAAGTTTGGAAAAACAAATTATTAAACCTATGAAGAATGTAGCATCGACTTATGAAGGTGGTAAAGATTTTATAGAGGAAGATAAAGTAAGAGATAAGTCTGAAAATAATTATAAAATTGACTTCTCTGATCCTGGTTCAAGCGATCTAGTTGATTTACCAGAAGAAATAATTAATATTCAAAAAAAAATTGCTTATCAAAAATACAAACATAAAAGAGAGACAAGAACTTTGCAACAGAAATTAACAAGACAAAATAAAAGAATAAGAAAACAATATGATACTATTAGAGATTTGTGTAATCAACTCAGCCAGTTAAAAAGACAAAATGAAGGCATTTAATTAAAAAAAATTAGGAACTGTGTTTTATTGTAATATATGTAAATATGTATAGAAAAAATGTATGACATATTTTATAGAATCGTATAGAATAAGTGGTAAAATAAAAACTAAATCTGAAGCTGCAGCATTAAAGAGAACTTTTCCTGCATACTATGATCTTTTTATCTCCTGACTACATGTGTTGACAAAAAATTTGTGTAAAAAGTCTATTTCAGTATTTAAAATTTTTCACAGCTGTTATCATTTGGATTTCTGGACTAGAGGTAAAGTAGCAAATAAGACAAATACTGTTATGTACAAAGAGCAGATTTGATTGCTCTTAAATTACTCTGCTCAGTGTTTTCTATTATTTGTTTTAAACATGTAATTCACATGCTAAAGCATAACAGAAAACACTTTTGTTTTGTTTATTATAAATATAATACTAATATATTTATTTTTATTTACTCCAATGAGGGCGTAAACTATTTATACACATACACACACACACACACACACACACACACACACACACACTATTTAGGCTAGCTAATATAAATATAACATTTTTTAAATTTTTTGTGGTTTTAAGTTAGTTAATTATTAAATGTTTAGTTAATTTAGTCCTATTCAGGCATTAACATATAACATATAGATATAAACATATATTTATCTCTTAACTACAAAGTATTTTAGAACTAATTGTTAATTATACTGGGTAATTTATTTAAACATGAAAACATATTTGACTGTGCTCATTATTATTTCTAATTAACACATCTTGCCTGTAAAGTGTGTTGTATTGTTAGTTCAAGTTTTCCCTCACATTGTGTACAAATGTAATTAGCACTATACATAGTCTTTTACTTATTTGAATGAAATATGCTTCAGTTAACATAGAAAAAATAATAATAAAAACAAATTATGCAAAAAAATGGAAAGGAATGTAAAAATGACTTCATATCAGACTGAGACCTGGCGGCAAACTGCAATAACAAACTGACTTAGAACAATAAACATGCGTCTATAACGTGTTTTAGAATACAATTGACTACATTAGCAGCCAGTTTACTAATGTTTTTAAGTTTGCTCTCTCTCGTTTTTTAAGAACAATTTAATTAGCTGTGGACAACCATATTTGTCATGATATAGGTAAAATCAAACTTTGTTACATTTTATTCATCATGAGAGGTTCGTGATATAAGAAAACTGATGAACTGTTAACTTTTTTACTGTTAAATTCTTTTTAAAAAAATAATGAATGTGACGTTTTTTTTTTAAGGCGAAAAGCACAAAGAGTATTATCGCCTCCCTAAATGTTTTTTTTTTTTTTTTTTTTTTTTTTTTTTTTTTTTTTGGTGTTTAACGTCCGACTATTGTGCACACTTGGGCTAATGCAGACGATGAGATGATTTATAGCATATGAAAATGCCAAGCCCTGGCCAGGAATCGAACCCGGGTCCTCGGGATGAAAGCCTAGTACGCTATCAACTAGGCCACCGAGGCGGCCTCCCTAAATTTAAGTGTGAGTGTAAAGTGTGTATTAAGACTCGGGTTCCGGAGGGACGTCTAAATCCTCTCAATAGGTGCAGCTAGTCTATAATAATTAGCCTATAGTTATGTCTACTGGCAATACCTTTGCAGCAGAAAGTGAACTTGTTGGAGAATAACAATATTCTAATATTTTATTGTTATTCTAATAACAATAAAAACAATATTGACTTATAAAAGTCAATAATCTAGAAACAGAATTTTATAATTCTGCCTGAAGTCATTTAAAAAAGGTTATATATTAGATGGCTTTTGTAAAATTTTGTTATTTTTATTAAAATATTATCAGTTCAGTTGATTATATAAACTAATGATTTGGGTAATCAAGTTTTAACATCTACCTTTCTCAATAATTTATGTTTACCTGAAGAATGTAGAAATGAAGTGTCTAGCAATTCTCCTATTTGCTCAGCAGACGTTTGAACATATTTTTTTTACTATGCCTCCAAACAACAAATCATTTCATTTCCTTATTATGGACTAGTTTTGGTGATTAATATCTGGAAAAACAATAATGTCTAGGTTTGATACTGCAAAATTAAAAGCGTAAAACAAAACATTTTTCTTTTTTCAAATATAAAAGCTATTATACAAGCAGGAATAAAATTTTGAGAAAATTTATATTTGTTTAAATGAAAATTATGGGTATATATGCGGTGTAGGTTGAAAACAATACACATAATTTATATATGTGTATATATATATACACATATATATATATATATGTATATATATATCAGACTTTTTTTTAAATAAAGTTTTTATTTTAGCAATCAAAAACATGCTACCTACAAGATAAAACACTAATTCAGTTAAATAGCTTTTTCAACCAAGCTGTGCTATTGAGTATTATTTATTTTTAATGGTTTTTCACACAACAACCTTGTTAAGCTCACCACCCAATAACTGTCAGGTTAATTTTTCTTTTTTTAATAAAGGTGTTTATCACCCAACAACTGTCAGTTAGGTTACCACTCAAGAACCATATCAGTTATGTTACTGGGTACTTTTATTAAAAAAAGCATAAGGATTTTTATCATTTTCACAATCAAAATTATGTTACCTTTTTCATGTGGTATCAATTTTTAGGTTATGCGGATCACTTTTATTTTCGATTTTTATTGTACTTCCTGTGTCTTTATGTTTTGGATTATTACTTTTGCGTATGTAATAAAGCGTTTTGATTAAAAAATTACGGAAAACCGAAGATAACCTACACTGCATATTTACCAAATATTGTAAAAGAACCAATAAATAATAAGTATGCTACAATCTTAATGGCCTGTAAAAAGTAAAGTTTGTCATTAAAATTTTGTTTTGCTAGACTAATAAGCGAACACAATTATTTATAGTTAAAATTGTTTAATATTTTTGTTATATAATTCCGTTCAGTCAAAAAAATGAGTTGTTAAAATTTGCAGCAAGACTGGCTTATTTAGAACAGGTTAAGTTATTGTACTTTTGTACAAACGGTAATTAGATAATAACATAAAGGTATATATAAAATGTTTTTAATACCTTTTATTTATTTCAAAAGAAAACAAATATATTTATAAGAACATACAAATGGTTTATTTCTACTGCTACGTTTCCTTAATTACTGAACCAGCGATTAATCTGTCATTTTAAATCGGAGGTTCACTTCCAATGTTCGATCAAAGATTACATTGCAGTCCGTGTACAATAACTAGTTGGTTCGGTACTTTGAGACGGTTCTGTTGTAATTGAATATTCTACATTTAATTATCAGCGTTTTTGTATAACGGAAATTAATAATATCCTTTTATATTTTAAACAACACTGTGTTTGTGTATATTTTTTGCCAATATCTAAACGTGTACATACAGTCGGGAATAGAAAAAGTACTGTGTGTACAATATGAATTGTAATAACTACTTCTATGGTGGCGTATAATTTCTATTATATAGTTCGGAGGTATTTGTAATATTATCTCTGATCTGTGCCAGAAAATCATGTAAATCTTGCAGCTGATTACAGTGAGCCACATGTAACTTGAATCGGAAGTGTTAATATTAGGGATGGGCTCTTCTGCTATTTTAAAAAAATATCAACGAACTGTTTGTTGGAAAAAAATAACAGTTTGAAAATAACAGGTTTAGAAAAAAAACTTGAAGTTGTATTAGCAGGTAAAACATAAGCACAAACGTTCAGTTTTCTAAGACTACTTTTTCATTCCCATTACCACCATGTCCTTAACTGTTTTTGGAAGTGTAGTAATAATTAAATTACATTCTCAAAACGTAATATATATGTATGCCATTTTATGTACAAAATGCAATGAATTTCTAATAGAAGCATTCTTTTTTTTTACTTAAAAATTAAATAGCCTTTGCATATTTACTGAAATGCAAACAATTTAGAATATTTTTAGTTGATTAAAAAATATTGATGATTGATAATAAATATAAAAAATATGTTTAAATAAAATTAGGTTACGTATTTACAAAATGTGAGATGTTACTGTCATATTTTTATTTGGGAGAAAGTAGGTTTTCATTTTTCAACACTGAAAAAAGTAACCTTAATAAGTAAAATATAGTAATAAGAACATAGGTCAAATATGTTTAAATAAAATTGGCTCTATATAGTTGCAAAATTATAGGTTATTAACATTAGGCATTAGTTTATTAACATTAACATTAGGTTATTAACAAAATTATAGGTTAATGATAGATTATTAACATTAGCATTAGCAAAAAAATAAGTTTTCCATTTTACAACACAGAAAAAATATAAAGTTTATTGTAATAACATATTTAACAAAACAAATGTTTTAAAAGAAAATTAGGCTCCTTATAAAAATAAAATGTAAGATGTTTGTAGTATTTTCTAAAAAGTTCTAAAATAACCTAAAATTATTCAAAATATATACAAGAGTAGATATTGTGAATTTTAAAAAGTCCGCACATCCAATAAATAATAAAAACTATGCACTTAATTCTAAAAACATAAAAAAAGTAAAAGAAAATTTCAAAATTGTCCACTAAATATTTTTAAATTTCTAAACACAAAGTTTACGGAGAAAAACTAATATATATCACAATTATGGCTGTTTTTACAGTTTAAAAATGGTTGAACAACAAATTTTACATTTAAAACTTTCAAACAACTCGCAACAAAATAGAGATAAACTTTGACAACGCCCAAGCAGTTCTTACTTCACTATGTTGCAACAAGAAATGGAGGGAAAAAGTATAGCAAATAGCAAGTTAAAGAAAAGGTGTTTATAGTCGTTTGTACTGTTTGAAGGAAAACAGTTTAGCAGGAAAATAGCAGAAAAAAGTGTTAGCACTTGCGGCAACGTTCGAATATAACGTAGGTGGTGGGGAAGTCCAAACTGTTATTCCTTGTTTAGCAAATAACGATCCATTCCAATTCAAACTGTCAGTTTCCGTTTGGCAAAGCAGTTTGTTTTTCATAAATAGAATAACAGTTTGTTTTAACAGTTTGGAGTTTTCTTACCCATCTCTAGTTAATATTGTATTTTATTGATTTGTCAATGTGATAAGAAGTCGGAAATTGCTAAACTAATATTTAGATTTATTGATGTCAGTATGTGATTATGAGCGACGTTTTCTAATGACCACGATTTTGAAAGTTAAACAAGTATGAAATAATAACTGTGTGATAACATTCGATATTCTAGTTCAACTGTATATATATATTGTTTTGTTTACAGAACATTTAAGTTTCCTTTAGGATTAGACTGTATGATATTTTAAGGTTAATTAAAATTAAGCATAACTGGACAACAGAATATTTATAGTCTAATTGTTGATTATAATTTAAGCATAATAGTTCTGGCTTATAAATTCAGAAATGCAAATAGATGTTCATCCTTTGACTAATAACCCAACAGCTGCTTGGAAAGAACTTTCAAAGAGTCAAAAAGTTATTAAAATACATTTTAATCCTCCAAATCAAGATGTAACAGATGATAAAGTAAGTTTTTTTTAAATTAAATTTCCTTAATTATAATAATAAAGTAAAATTTAAGAATTTCTTGACAATAAATTTTTATATTTCAAACTCAAAGAAAGTATTCTTTTTTAATAAAATATTTCTTTCCTACTTATAAATTGATAATTTATGAGATACTGCAATAAAGAAACTTGGTATATCTGCACTTTCTGGTCTCATGTTAAAGCAGTGATTTAAACATATATAAGGTGGTTTTACCAGTTACTTTTATTGAAAAAAAATGTGGCTGTCAGAGGACTAGCCAACAGAAGCTTCTCATACACTAATTGTTATTATAGAAAGTAACATATATGCCCATAATATTGCAGAATTATTGATATATATAAATTCATTTTTTAATACCTAATTATGAATTTACAGACGTTAATAGTTCAATAGATAATATTATTTTGATGACTATAGATTTTCCATTTTATAATCTGCGATTGAAAACCAAAATAAAGACCTTTTTTTATTAATTTTAAAATGTTAGATTTAGAAATTATGAGCTTGTAAACATTAACTCTGCAGTAGACAGTATGTACATTAAAATCAATAACATTGGCCTAATTTTACTATATCGGTTTTTGTAACCAACAAAAATTATTATTAATGTAATGTTAGTTAAATTGTCAAGATCTTTCTTTTGTAATGTTATAATATCTAACAATATAATAAGATTAAATTATATAATAATATAATTGTTTGTTTAATTAATTAATAAAGGTATATTTTTTATTTATACATATTTTTATAAGTTTATTCATTTATCAAAACACATGCTGAACTGTGCAAGCATGTGTTTTGGTGCTTGTACCCAGTACAGTGTTTTGTGTATTTATTTATAAATAAAATTTACAAATAAGTACAATTACAATTTTTATTAATATATTTCTATATATAGTATTTACATGAATTTCAGCTAACTTAATTTTTAAGTTTATTTTATTTTCATTATGAACATTGTCATTGTGCATAAGCTATAGCATTGTCATAAGCTATATATGATGACTCACCATGATCCTGTTGCAAAACCAATGATTTTTACTAATACAAGAAGTGCTATGAAGCACCTAAAGAAAACAAAGCTTCAAAAATACTCAAAATGTTAGCTTTTTAAATCTTATACTCTTCTTGATCCTTATACCACTCTATATAAATGTTCTACTATTGGAAAAACATGCATCAGATCATCTTGTTAGTCTTTTAAAAGTTACATCTATTTTGCTTTCTCAATATCCTTTGACTTGAACCAAGTTTATTTATGCAGTGTAACTTTTTTTTTAAATTAGTTACTTTAAAAAAATTATTGCATACTTTATTATTCAATTAAGAAATATTTTCCCACAAAAGAATAAATTTTATACTATATTTACAATTTTATACAGTTTTTAATGGAACTAAATTGGGATGTCTTGCTGTTTACATTGCATGGGGCATGCTAGGTGCACTTTGCCAAGTGTGACATCATTGCTGTGCCACCTGGTAGGGTTTATATGCATTCATGTTCGTTACAAAACCGTGTTAGGTTCTTCCCACACAATTATGTTAGTTAAGTTCTTTTCCTTAAAAAAGAAAGTCTATTTTCATTATTGATTACAAGCATGTAATGAGTCTAGCTTCACTGAATAGTCTAGCTTCTTGAATAGTTTCACGATGAAAAACATGATTAATACTTTTGTTGAAAAGCAGTTTTTAGGTTATGCAAGTAACTTATTTTCCATTTTTAACTTCCTATAGTTTCTGCACTTTTATATTTTGTTATTACTTTTGGCATGTGTTATTTTTTTTTTTTTGGCAAAAAAAAAACAAGTTACACTGCATATATAGTGTACCTTTACCGAACTAGATTCCTTTGAGCACAGTTGACTTTTGAAAAGAATAAGTCACGTGACAGTCTACTAGACAAGGTGAATACAATTTATGTTTCATCACTGGAGCATGTTTTCTGCCAAATAATTTTTCACATATATCAAATAGTTATGATGAAATCCATGATGCATTTTCTACAAGTTGGGTTTATTCACTACACTTGTTAATGAAGGTTCTCCAAAACATTTTTTATAATAAACTTAATTAGCAGTCTGACCTTTAGACACCTCATCAATAGCCTATACATAACCCCTCTTTGGATAACAGAAAAATATCATTTCATTGTATTTTAACTGGCTTACGCACATTTTTCACCTTTAGCGATTGGAAGGAAGTGTTCCAAAGCAGTATTTCTCACTTTGTCTTTGGATATATATGTTTTGTTGGATATAATTACATCTTGGAAGAAATAAGTATCATTTAAGTACAATGTTTTGAATGATAACAGCAATTCACTATATATATCACTTTGTAGAGTTCTTTACTGTATTTATGTTGAGTAAGTACAGAAATTACTTGAATACTTAGTTGGCAATATTATCAAATATTTCTAGCAATTTTTTTCACACGTTTTAGTTTTCATAATGGAAAAACACCTTTTTTTCATTTTGGATTATCCCTAACTTCAAACACTTTGTGTGAGGTAAACTTTTGTCAATAACTGAAAGTTTTTATAGTGGATTTTTAAGTTCTGTAAGGAATTTGATATTAAAACAATGTTTTACTTTTAATATTCAGATATAAAATGCATGTCCAGCAATGGCTAAGGCTGGACTAATCATCACTATATAAATTTTTTATAGTATAATTCATTATAGTATACTATATATTGATATTTAGCCATTAGATGGTTAATAATAATAACAATAATAATAATAATTATTATTATTATTAGTTATTATTTAAGATAAAACTTTAGACTCAATATTATCTTCAATGAGGAACTTTATCTTAGTCTTGTTAGAAAAACAAATTCAAAAAAAAATATTGCAACACATGTTCTAAAGACTTGGTAAAAAATGCCATAGCAAAGCATTTGTGTACCATTTGTAATACCACATAAATATATTATTATAATCAACTTTTTTGTTATCCATTTATAAGAATAACATTTGATTTTAATCAGAATTATCCCTAAATTTTTCAGGATAGAAGATATAAGACTTTGTTTCTCTCTCATCTTGATTTAATAATAATAGTCCAGCAATTTTTTTTTACCTCCCTCAACATTGTTTAAAATCTACTTAGAACAGGCCCTGAAAGGATGGAAAAACAAATGTAAAGGTATGGGCATTCCTCTACAAGACGACAACACTCTATACACACTATGTTTTGCGGACGATCAGATTGTCCTCGCACAAGATCATGAGGACCTCGGATATATGGCTCGCAAATTAATAGAGGAATACAGTAAGTAGGGACTTGAAGTGAATCTGGGGAAAACGGAGTGCATGTGCATTGGAGGACGGCAGCACGACATAATTTTAGAAGATGGACGGAGGATACAGCATTCTCAAAATTATACGTACTCACAAGATGGTACATTTGATGAAGGAATTAAAGAACGAATAGTATTTGGAAGGAGAGCTGTATCTATGCTGAACGTGGTATTGTGGGATCAAAACATTTCAAAAGAGAATAAAAAAAGAATTTATGACACAATTGTAAAAAGCATTATAACATATGTAGTGAGGTATGGCCAATTAAGAGCAGAACAGAAAGAATGCTGTTGGCTACTGAGATGGACTTTTGGAGAAGAGCGGTAGGAAGATCAAGAAAAGAGAGAGTGAGAAATGAAAGTATATGGAGGATAATGGACGTAAGGCATACAATTGTAGAAGATATAAGAACAAAACAACTGGTTTGGTACGGGCAAGTACAAAGAATGCCGAATGAGTGAATTCCCAAAAAATCATGCAATGGCAAATACCTGGAAGAAGAAAACGAGGAAGGCCGAGACTGAGCTGGAGAGAGGGAGTCGAAAAGGAAGTAAAAAAAGGGATCTACCAGAAGACCTGTGGTGGGACCGCGATCGGTGGAGGTTGGAGATCGGAAGACGGTGTAGAACGTTGTAGACCGAATTATAGATAGATTTTTTTTACCAGAAATTCAGCTTAACTTTTGTTTCCAAGATATTTAGTTTTGAATTCAGTCAAATCTAATGTTATTATTATTATATTTTTCCAACAGTATATACACATCAAATTAATTTGTTCATCATGACAATTCTTTTAATATGTTTAACAATATTTTTCCATTTGAAATTACTTTTAATAAATAAATGCTACATTTTAGGTAAGATTTGTGTGTATGAGTGATACACATTCTTTAACACCTCATATCAGGTTTGATATTCCATATGGTGATGTTTTTATACATGCTGGTGATTTTAGTCGCTGTGGTGGATTAGATGAAATACTAGAATTCAATGCTTGGATAGGTAAGTAGGTTATTTATAACTATTTTCTTTACCCTATACAAAAAAAGAAAACATACATACAAACACACTATAGCAATGAAATCAGATTTCCAAAAACGTATCAAATTAGCCTAAGTTAAAAAAAATTACTGTTTGCCTAAGTAAATGATAACTTTTTGGAAGTTCACTTTCATCATGTTTGTGAGCAGAACAATTATAAATAAAATTAATAGCCCATTCAGTTTTCCTTAACCTCAATTCAATCTAATAAAGGAGAGCACTTTTGTAGCTTGGATGGTATGGTAGCAGACTGCTAAAACTCAGACCTCTTTGAATCTGGTTATTAACATTGAACTTAACCATGTGTTACATCGATCACGATCTTCATCAATCTGACAATCTAGAAATACTACACCACAAACAAACAAAAATTATTATAAAAAAGTAATTCAGAGAAAACAATGCATCTTGCTAGATCATGGATTAGGCAGTAAGTGCCTGTTCAGAAATTACAATTTTCTCAAGACGATCTGTCTTCAAATAGCCTATTGGTTGATACTTTAGTGTTAAGTGATTAGCAAGTTTAGTTTCCCCATACTGTTCAAATAACTACATCAATATTTGCTTCATCTTAACATCCAACTCAAGAATGCAACCCTATACTACAACAGAAAATCATAAGTGCAGACTTATCAAAGACAATAAAATATGATTGTAGTGTTTGTTACAAATAAAATATCTAACTGGCTTAAACTAACTGAACTTAAATATATTAATCGAATATGAGGTATGGCAATTAAATAACTGAACTGGTGCTACTAAACCTTTTATTGATCATCAATTAGATTATAAAGTTTATCCCCTTCAATTATCTCCTTGCCAATCCCTACAAATTTTCTGTTGTTCAAAGCAGTGCTGTAAGTCCGCTTCTGTCAGTTTGTTAAGAAACTCGATCGCTTTTGCTTTCACCATTTCCACACTGTGAAGTCATATCTCCTTAAGCTCAGATTTGACCTTCAGAATAAAAAAAAAACCACAGGGGGTTAGGTTGGGTGAGTACAGTGGATAGTTCAACACAGTGATGCCATATTTCGCAATAAAGACCTTCACAGACAAGCTGGAATGGGCAAGCAGATTGTTTTGGTGAAGCATCCAGGAATTACTGTTCCCACAAGTCAGGTCTTCATCTTTCACTTGTTCACAAAGGACTGTGAAAATCTCGATGTAATAATGTTGACCGTCTTACCTTTGGGACCTTACCTTTGGAACATAGACAGTTCCACGCTTGTCAAAAAAAAGTCCTTGAATTATGATTTGCTCATTTCTGCTTTTTGTGCTGTGGTGAAGGGGGGACTCTTCCAGTGCTTCAATTGGCGCTTTGTTTCTGGGTTAGGTAAAAAAAACCAGGAGTAATCACTCTTAGCAATTCTGGATTATTATGTTGAAAGGGTCAGCACAAATGTTCATTCTCTATTCCTTTTACTCTGGAGCAAGAAATTTTGGCACCATTTTTTGCACAAAGTTCTTACATGTTCAGTGATACATGCACAATTTTTTTTTTCTAATATGAAGGACCTACAGAAGGAAGAAATGCACATACATAGGTTGGTCCTTAAAATTAATTCCGTACTTATATGTAAATACCTTTAAAAATTGTATCTCTCAGTACTAAAATAGTACTGAGGACAATCTGACAGATGTTTTTTGTTAATTCCTGAGATTTCTGTTGAAATGGAAAGAGCTCGGATACTGTTGACGATTTTTGCAGATCATCCAGAAAAAAATTTCTGGATGTCCGTTTTTTATGTTAAGCGCGTCCAGAGCGTGGATAGTTTTAGGTAATTTCACATCCCTTCTTATACCTTTTAAACCACTCAAAAATTTATGTGCACAATCAAGATTCATTTCTGTACACTTTTTTAAATATAGCATGGGTTAATGTAGCAGTTTTTCCCAGTTTCACAAGAAACTTAACGTTAACTCTTTTGCTTCGTCTGAACACTGCATTTTTTCGATGAGATGCTAGCGCAAGGGCTTTAATTGGCGATTGCTATAGTGAGACTGAATGGCATACATTGAGCTCAGGGTGGGAAAGGCACAAACATTTCAAACCTGCTGCAGTGCGCTTGTCGTTTGTCACTAGCATCACCAGTTTGGTCATTTAATTGCCCTCATCTACAAAATCATGTTATTCAACCCCATTCAAGTAGATAAATTGTAACATGGATGACTTGGAAAAACAAAAAAGTAATTCTAAGAAGGATATAGTCTAATCAGACTTATTAAGTAATTTAAGTTCCAATATTGAAAGTAACATTTTTATTTTAAGGTCGGCTTCCTCATAAGCATAAAATTGTTATTGCTGGAAATCATGAGTTGAGTTTTGACACAACATTCACACATCCCCTAACAAATTCTCCAAACGAGGGACCAAGAGGCAATCATATTGTGGAAGAAATTCCTACTTTGGGTGTTCCTAGAGGGCAGTTGGCAGAAGCTGTAACTACGCCGAATATCAGTGATTCCCTCACAAAATGTACCTACATCCAGGATGAGAGTATTGTGATATATGGAATTAAAATTTTTGGAACACCATGGTAATTAATGCATATTAAAATTAGTACTTTTTAAGCCTTATAGAAAAATCTTTTAAAATAAATTAGGTACTAATATGTATATTTAATAGTTTGAGCAAATTGCAATTATTTTTTGTAGTGTATTTTTGCCATTTAATTTTAATACCAAAGGTAAAAACTACATACAACTATTGGATCACCCACAATTTTCTGCTATCGACATGACGTTCAGTGTGATATAATAGTAATTTATAATAAAGTAAAAAGTGTTGGAAAAGAAAATGTATTTAAACAGAAGTAGGCTAACCTTAAAAACATCCTCTAAAGAAAGATTCAAATTCTATTGGGTCAAAATCGGTTTGAGCTCATTCGGGTTGAGAAGTCTGTCAGTTGTACCATTGGGTAACAGCTTCAAAATAATAATGGATTTGTTTCTTGTACTTGGGATGACACGGAATCTTTTTGTACGCATCTATAAATTCATTTGTTGTATTACACCGAAATATTAACATTTCACCCCTATGTCATAAAATTATTACAATTTGGATATCTTTTTCGATCACAGTGACTTCACAAAATGCATTCAAAGATTCATAGTTTTCTGATGAAATAATACATTTTGTTAAAACTAAATTCACAGTGTGCCCAAGAAAATGCTTCTTGACATGAACATCACACACTAATCACAGCAAAAAAATTGTCCAGTATAGATAAGCCTAGCTGACCTTCAGTTGTCACATAACGTCGATCAGTATTAACGAATAGTAACTAAGCTGCTGTGGGTTTCTTGGCTTATCGGCAGTTAAAATATTGTTATGTAACATTTATAACAATTTTTGTACTGTACAGTGAACTCATGTTGAGTAAGTATACAGTTAGACTACACCAGCTGGTTAATGTAAAAAAACTGTAAAATTGCAGTTTGCTATTGCTAAGGATTTATTTAGAAAATTAAAAAGAACTAAACTCTTTGAACTAGTTTGTGTGGTGAGAATGGATTGTCTTCAGACAAGATGGAATATAATTTTGTAACATCAGTGGATAAACCAAGTTATTATTAATTTAGGTTGAGCATATTATACATAATTTAATTGTTCGTCTTACCTTAGACTAGTATTATTGTATCGTTTGCTTGAAAATAAAATTTAAAAAAATATATAACAAAACAAATATTCAATGACCTAATACTTGTACAAACTTACCATGTACTAGGTCCCCTATTGGCTAGGCAACTTGTGGCTCTACGGAGTGAAATTATATGCAGAGAAAAATTTTGTTGGGTATTGGATTAAAAGAGGAGTTAGATTAGTACAACTGGTTGCACTACTGAGAAAATAGATGAGAAAAAAAAAGAAGCCAGAAGGAAATATGAGACTCTTTGTAAAACTTTCAGAAAATAAAATGAATTGGACCAACTGAATATTGTATTAATGAAATTGAGAATAGCCATGTTATTCAAGATTGCAGTGGAACTGAATTGTGACTTCTTGTGTAGTTGCAGGGTTTAAAAATGATATTTGTGATAGTCTAAAGCAGGGGTCTCCAAACTTTCCAGCCTTAGGGCCATACTGATTACTCCAGTAAGTTCCGAGGGCCAAAACCATATTATCATTGTTGCCGGTGGTAAAAAGTGAAATAGTCCACTGATGAAAAAGAAAGTCCGAAAAAAACGCATAGCGTTTAAAAAAGGCTGCAAATCGGACTAAAGTCCGCAAAACGGCAACACTGCATATTATTAATTTTCCTGTCATTATCTGTAATTTCTAGATTAGTCATAGAGTACGAGTCATGAGGAGTAACGTGACACGACATCTGGTGGACACAAGCGGAAATAGGTAGTACCTTCTATCGCTAACAGATGGCGCTAATAGCACGTACAGAATAATCTCGTTGGTTCGAGAAAGTTCTGGTGTCTTCCACTCACTTCTAGATGGCAGTAATTGGAATATATAAGAAGGCTAGTGGCGCAACCACAAGTCAGTTCCTATGACACTGTTGTGAAATAAAATAGTGCGTACCTCCTTAAAACGTGTTTGTGCGTGTTTAAGTTTAAGACATCTTTGTAACAGTATTTTGATTTGAATTGTTGCTTTTGTGTGTGATTTAGTAGTATGGAAAAGAAACGAAAAATTGATAGTGAATGCAGAAAATTCAAAGATCAGTGGAACATTCAGTATTTCGTAATTGAGTCCAGTAACAAGGCGCTATGTTTGATTTGCAATGAAAGCATAGCCGTTCTCAAAGAATATAACATTAAATGTCATTATGAAACAAAACATTTTCAAAATTACTCAAGTTTCAAAATATACAGGAAAATGCGGACAGAAAAATTCGAAGCTATGAAGCGCGGATTGAAATCGCAGCAATCTTCATTTACAAAACTCAAAACTGAACAAGAGGCTGCAACTTGTGCCAGCTTTCGTGTGGCTCTTGAAATTGCAAAACGTGGAAAAACATTCACCGATAGAGAAATGATCAAAGAATGCATAATTGCAGTAGCCGAAGAAATGTGCCCTGAAAAGGTAAATTTATTAAAAACTGTCAGTATGTCAGCAAACACTGTGGCTCGAAGGGTAGAAAACATTGCTGAAAATATATCCTCTCAACTGTTCGACAAAAATGGACATGTTGAGTGGTTTTCTTTGGCCTTGGATGAGAAATTAATTTGCTATAAAAAATATGTTCTCTAAAAGGAGTTTTCAAGTATGCTAGCTCTCCGCGGGCAGGATGTGGCCCTCGGGCCGTAGTTTGGAGACCCCTGGTCTAAAGTAACAATATTCTCAGAAAACTTAAGTGATGCAAATTTCTCTATCTTGCCTACATCAGATGAACATATTTTTTCCTCACTATTGCTTTCTTTTTTAGCAAGGCAAGGAACAGAACTTTTTCATCGTATTGAACTTTCTCTAAATATTGCTTGAAATTATATTCTACTGTGGTACCACCAATAGATTCTCTGGTAAAGCAAAAACAGTAGCACCACATTGTCAAATTATGTATCGCATCATAAGTTGCTTAATCTAACAGGCAATGCTTAACAGTAAATCATGTTAAAAAGCATGATTGTAAGCTACATGTATAAAATTATTCGTCATTGTGTTTAATGTACAGCCGTGTGTTGTAAGTTGTATTTTGCACTGTATTTATTTATACATGTTGCTAATAAAATTTACAGGTTTCTATGACTTCATAGTCTTCATTATCCTATACAGTTTCCTCCTTTGCAATGATTTATTCCTGCATTAATTATATTGTTTTATTTTTATTTAGGCAACCGGAATTTTGTAAATGGGCATTTAATGTGCCAAGAGGTAAGGATTGTCTACGCAAATGGGATGCTATTCCAGATGATACCGATATTTTAGTGACTCACACACCTCCTGTTGGCTATGGAGATCTGTGTTGTACTGGTGTTAGAGCGGGTTGTGTGGAACTCTTGTCTACAGTTCAGAAAAGGGTTAAACCTAAATATCATGTCTTTGGACACATCCATGAAGGTACTTGTAACTAATTGCTATTTTTTTTTAACCTACTCTATTATTAACTCTTTGAAGAGTCAAAGTACAACAATGAGTAAAGACGTCATTCATATATATAACATGAATGAGTAAGGACATCATATGACGAAAATATACTACAACAATTTTTTTCATTTTTATGTATTTTTACAATAAAATAAATGAGTTTTGATTAATTAAACAATTTTTTTTTACTCTTGTGGTAGTTTTGATGTTAATATGCTACTCACTCTGATCTTAGCTTTAAAGACGTGATATGACGTCTTTACTCGCCAAAGGGCCTTAATTATGTGAACCTCCATACCATAATTCCTTCGTTGTAACATGCAATTGATCCATCCATATTAGAAATAACTGCAGCTGTTTAATGTAAATAAAAACCTGCTATAAATCTTCATTTGTTTTTAGGTTACGGCATTTCATCAGACGGTAAAATTATTTTTATTAACGCTTCAACATGTGATATCAACTACTTGCCCAACAATCCACCAGTGGTATTCGACGTACCACTTCCACCTGGTTTCAGCAAAGCCGACTGAACACAATTCCTTTGTTATGATCTCTTTTCATTCTAAACGAGTATTTATTATTTTATTTATTTAAATATTAGGTGCTCACACTGAATTGATTTTTATCATTTCTGGAGTGATTGAATTTTACAATAGTTATGATAGATTTAATCCATATTTTTAAAAACCCATTACTAAATAACAAAAAACTAAGAAATTGTTTTAAATGTTTTGTTTATTACAAACATCATAACAAAACACAAAAGTTATAGTGAACATCCAGTAACTATTGTCATAGTGAACATCTTCATCAAATTGTCATAGTTTTATAACCTCTAAAGTGAAGTACATATTTGACAAGAATCTTTGGTGCTAAAGAAATGTATAGGATTTTTTTTTAACTTTTGACTTTTTAATTTTTTGTGTTAAAGGACTATGCATAAGGCAATCTAAGAATAATTAATTTACCACTCTCTTTTCAGAATCACGGTTGAGAACCAACAGAAATCTTTTGAACATATTTATCAGAAAATATTTAAATTTATTGATTTATATGTGGATGCACCTTACTCTTACATCTACATTCAAAATATATACATACTTTAAAAAATTAAGAGGTTCTGAAACTCAGTATGCAGGGAAGTAAGGAAAAGGAAGTTCAGTGGTTCTCTCCTGGAAAATGTTTCCATAACAATCACTACTCTTTACCTTTTCACCATTTCTTTACTAGAGATGGTAAATTAAACTTTTGGTTTACTAAGCTTAAAGTTGAGTCAATATGATGCACTTCAACTAACATCACGAGTCATAACTCAAGATATGATTTCCAAAACATTTTTGACAACTTTAATATTTAACTGAGTTAAGTAACCTAACTTCTCATACACACATACAATAAAAAATATGTATACTTTGTACTTGGCTTGTGTATATCATGTAACAATACATATTGGTATGTATTTTTGTTGAAATAAGTATTTGTATAAAGGCTGTGAATCATCTAATTTCCTTCAATTTAAAATTTTTGGACTAAGAAGTTCTATCTAGAATAGTGTTCTGACATAATGCACATTCACCTTCAAAGGTGATGATGATATAATAATGATGCATATATATATATATATATATATATATATATATATATATATATATATATATTGTGTGTGTGTGTGTGTGTGTGTGTGTGTGTGTGTGTGTGTAATTAGAATTAAAACTGGCATTTATTCAAAGTGACTTCAGTCATGGATTGAGAAAACAGTTTTAAGAAACAGATGTATTCCAGTTTTCATTTTTCAATCTTGAAAAAATATACTTATAAACACACAAAATACATACACCATGATGTATTTTTCAATTATTAATTCTTAATGTTGTGTTAGTAATTGTGGATACAAAATATATTTACAAGATAATGAATGTGATAAACTGAACGAAAGGCAGACAAAATATTGTCTTTGTTGTGGTTGCTATTTATATTTATTTTCTACTTGTCTTCTATTCAGAGGTATCATTTTGTATAGTTGTAATTTTACAGTGATTCTGTGTTTGACAGTATTATTGCTTTAAGAACTTTTAAATTACAGTAAACCTTCCCATATTTTAAACCTCTCATACACAAAGTGGTCAAAATTACAGACACGTGACATCACCAATCAGTCAGTGCTGCAGGTCAACAAATAATATTTTCCCACACAGCCTAAAAAAATTTCCGCACTCTTAATTCCTACTTAAAAATTCAAGTCTAAAAACATGACATACATCATGTCTGTTTGTAAATATTCTGATTGCAAATATGAAATACGGTCACATATAAATAATTAAATTGTATAGTAATCATATTTACACAATTAGACACTGATAAGATTTTTTAATAAATTAATTCTAATTGTTATTGCATTCACTTTTTAGTCTGAATAAGATTAAAAAAAACAGGTACACTGTATTTATTTTGTTACACTATTAAAATATAAAAGAATTGTTTGCACATTTATTTATAATTACAGTAGAGCGTCGATTATCCGAAGCCCGGTCATCCGAAACGTCGGTTAACCGAAAGCGGTGGCGCGGCAGCCAGACAGAGCCGGCGCGGCAGCTCGACAGCAGTACAGTCTCAATATAGAGTGTGCACTAGCACATACAGTGACGAGTCAGTCTCCGTGTTGTTTAGACCGTTTGTGCTTCTGTTTGTTTTGCTGTGTAATTACCGAACTGCAACTTTCTTTACCGAATGTAATTACCAAATGTTATTCTTTCTTTACCGAATGTTTAATTTTACTTTACCTAATGTTTATTTTTTCATTATCAAAGAGTTGTTTTACTGTACAGAACACTGTATACTGTACTGCTTATATTTATCATATGTCATTAAACAACTGGATGAATTTATGTGCTGTACGTGTCTACTTGCTCCTTAAATTGGTTCTACCACTGTTAAATTATATCACACTACCTTTTTTCGAATATGTTCGTTTATCCGAAAAATCGATTATCCGAACACCCCCCTGCACCAATTGTTTCGGATAATCGACTCTCTACTGTATGGGAATTTTAACCCAAGAATACTAAGGCGAATTTCATCAATTGTTATTACTAAAGTGTAGCCTGTGTGTGAGACTACTTTGAATAGTAGTCTACTTTGAATAGTAGAGACAAACTTAGTCTATTTGGCACTCACAGCAGAAGTACTTGGGCATGCACCAAAATCTTGAAGGGCAGAAGGCACAGATTTTCCTCCTTTGTGATTGTGGTGGCCTTTGTTCTTGACACGGTACTCCTACTTTTAGGTAGAAAGCTATGGAGCAGTATGATTCTTGAGGCAAATTGGTTATCTGCAGTCTTCTCTTGAGGTGTAGCATGATCATGTCATTGTGAATTTCTTTTAGTAACTGTCTTCTATTTAGTGGCTTGGTTTTTCATTTTACACAGTTCTGAACATATAACATGTAGGTGTTCACCATAGTTATATTTACAATGTTGAAAAAAATGCACAAAGGCCATCTTCTTGTCTTCCGGCTGCAGGATGAATTGGTCCAAGGCATCAATGGCGCCCTTTGTAGCATTGTAGCTTTCTATTATCTCGGGTTTTTGCTAATTTTGTCAATGGCAGGACTTTCATGGCATGTTGAAAGAAGGAGAACAATTTTACTGGCTTTAGTTTGATAGGAGACTAGCGTTTTACTCCATCAAAGCAAAACACACTTGTCCCAACTTCTCTTCTCTTGAAATGAACAATTTCTTTTGGAAGTTCTGGCTTGTCTTTCCGTAGTGTCCCAATTAATGTTAATTTATGGTCTGGCTTCAAAAATTCATTAGCTAGTAGTCTAGATGTGAACCAGTTGTCACATGTAATGATTTGTGCCTCAAATGGTTTTTGTTAGTTCCACGACAAAGTACTGGACCAATGGCAAAGGTCCACTATAAGTTGCTTTACCAATATATGGAATAGGATCTGCCATATACTGGGTTTATGTGTCACAGATCATTAAAATCTTTGTTGGGCTTTTTCGGCATCCAAAATGGACAGCGTCCTCTGAATGCCACTAGCTGCTCATCGATCGTTAAATAACTCCCTGATTTGTGGAGATCTTACACTTTGAAGCAAACATATCCCATACTTCTCGAATGGCAGACAATCCAGAATGAAGTCGAATCTCTCACAACTCATTGCAGATTTATATCTATTTCTACTGTATTCTGTATCAAACAACTCCTGAATATTCAAGTGATTAGCCATTTATATTGCTGAGAGAATGAGCAATCCCCAAAAAAACAACTCATTTTCTGTTAATTCAGAGATAGCTAAAGTTTTTTCCTTGTAATTTGGTTGTTTTTCCTGGTAATCATATTTGTGAATTCTATTATTTTAGATTTTAAAGGTGCTGTGAAGTATAAGGAATATTATTTTTTCAGTTCAATTACATTCAGGGCTGCTCCTTTTGAACCTCTGCGTATATACTATATTCCTGGCTGCCTGTCTTGTTGGTCTATTAGATGTTACAGTAGGCTTAGTAAACCAAGTTTGTGTTGTCTTCTTGCCTTGCCCTTTGAGAACATCCATAGTACACTCAAGAATAAACCTTGTGTTATATTTTCTGATCTTATAAACAATGTATTGGGAGCTTTATTTTGTTTTTTTTTCCGGACCTCTGACACCATCTGTTGATCTATTACTTGTTTTACGCTTAGCACCAAGTCTACCCTGTTCGTCTGTTGATGTCGATGGGTTTTCAAGTTGAGCATTTTCTATGGGGATTTCTTCCTTCTCTTCCAGTTGAGCATTTTCTCTTCAGAATCACTAGTCTTGCTGCGGGACTGGAAACTTCAGTCTGGGCCAGGTTTGAGATATATCGATCAGGACTGTAGTCTGAGTTGGCATCACTGTCATCTGTATTTTCATGAACTGCCAATGCTTCCCGGTCTGAAGTTTCACTAGCACTGTCGTGAAAATCAGGATCGTTGTCACACTCCTCTAAATATTTCAATATCAGATCGTTCTGACAATCCATGACGTATATTAGAGTTTATAAATTAAAACTTAAGCACAAAAACACAACTTAAATATTTATATGTATATTTTTAAAATAAAAGAATGGCATAGAGAAAAAAGTCACGTAAACACTAAAGCTTCTTCTAGCAAACTACGGAAACGATGCTATAAGTAACGTAACAACAAAGACATAGTTCCACAGACGCGAAATGAAAAACCGTGTAACGGAACCACTTTTGACACGATTCTGTTGCTGTCTTGTTACGCACTGAAGATACACAGAGTTTGGAGGCACAATGGTGAGGGGAAGGAGGTTGGGGCGAGATTTCACCCTAGCCATGTAGTTTGACGGACGATGCCATTGTATTCTAGGGTTACATTAGGCATTCCAAGGAGTTTCTGTTTTTTGTTTTATTGCACTGAAAACACACCTTTAACACATGCCTTCAACTGAGCATAGGCTTGAACTTAAATTTAGTTACTGTTATTAAAAAAATTGCATGTTAAAATCCAAGAGCAATTTTGTAAGTTAATACATCACATATTTTTATTTAAAAAATCACCAATAATTCGCCACTTATACGATTTCCCCAATATGGGGAAATTTCATCACACCTGGCAAGTGTGTAAGTGCTGGAAACACGTACTAAGGACATTGCAACCTTCCCAGGATACAAATCAGGGGGTTCTACTTGTACCAAATATCACATTATTGCTATGTAAAATTTGTTGTCACGTGTTGTGTGTTTGAATACATACAGATAATACAATATGTTACTGATAATACAATATACATACTGATATGGGAGGTTTTACTGTATAATAATTGATATATTTATTGTGTAGAGCAGTATATAAGTCAAGTTCCTGGACTCACAAAGAGTTCACCGTTTTGCAGGCCAGATGTGGTAGCTTATCGCCATTTAACATTAAGTATATATTAAGCACAAGTAAATTATAATTCTTTTACAAATCATTTTCTTTTCTTATTAATGAATTTAATTATACAAACTCGTCAATTGAGAAGAATATTTTTTTAGTCAATTAAGAAAAAGAAACTCAAATTACAATATATTTGCAAATATGGTTTATCTTAGCTAGCCCAACTGTATTTTACTGCCTTATATTCCACATTTATAGTTATTCTATAAAGAATTAAGCTTTCAACAAGATATTTAATAATTTAAGTCACTCAGACAGGAGTGAAGGGAACTTGGCTTCTTTTTATACAATGTTTTGTTTAATATTTTTTCTGCATGATATTGTAATATGTTGATTATATTGAAGTAAAATGTTGATTAAAGGCTTGAGTCTGAAGTAACTAAGAGAAATGATAAAATACAAATTTAATTTTAAATTAAAATAAATGTGTAACAAAATCTTATGTTTGTTTTATTTTCGTTAAACCTTTTTATCCTTTCATATGTTACAGAGTGCCTAAAAATATAAAATATTTGTGTAAAACTATATATTGTGTATTTGCCTGTAGTGTAGTTTTTGTATACGGGGAGAAAATAATGTATGTTGTAGAATAAGATTGAAGTGACAAAATTTTTTATTTGTACATGTGATACAAGTTCTTAAGCTACTCTTCAGCATAATCCCAGTTCAATGCACATATCGTAATCCAAGCATAAGCACATATCGTAATGGTTCATCAGCTTTTTGTAGCCACTGTTGTAGAATTCTACTGCCCGAGACGTCATCTGTTCACACCTTCCTGCATCGAATTAAGTGCCAAATTTTAATGTATGAAAACAAGCGGTTGTCTGGTGCCCCTTCTGCACTGTACATAGTACACATAGCCACCTCGGTGGCCTAGTTGATAGCGTACTGGGCTTTTATCCTGAGGACCCGGGTTCAATTCCCGGCCAGGGCTTGGCACTTTCATACGCTATAAATCATCCCATCATCTACATTAGCCCAAGTGTGCACAATAGTCGGACGTTAAAAAAAAAAAAAAAATAAAATGCACTGTACCTTTGATGGTGGGACATTTCACAATCTCAGCCATCCAAAAGCAGGTGAGCATTGTCGTGAAAAAACAAAACCTTTGAACTCGGCATTCTTTAATGCATGTTTCGAATGCCCATCTGTTTTTTTTATGTTTCACAATACATTTCAAAAGGTGATTTTTCTTCTGACTATGTCTGCAAACATTTCCTTTGTGTCCTGTGGAAACGTGTCCACTATTTCATAGACTACTTTTTTCTCACAACTGACATGTTTTATCTGCCTTGTTAACAGACGCTGTTTTTTTATCAACAAGAATTTTGTATTCATCTACTACAAAATTTATAGTAGCCTGACTTATTTACAATTTCATGTAAAAAAAATTTGTGAAATTTGAGGAAACAAACGAGAGCTCTGAAATGTAAATTGGTACAACTTTTACTAATTTTCTCATTTACTTTCGAACACCAGTTTATCAGTCACAATGCTTAGTCAGCCGCTTTGCCCTTCATCATGAATGGGCGTTAAACATAATACGCCATAGTCTTACTCCACCTGTACTCATTATATTGTTTTCATACACTTTAAAATGTTCCTGATGAATTTCAATTGGCTTGTGGGAACAAAAACTGATCACCAATAACACTTCATAACTGTCAGGATTTCTTTTTGCAGCATACGTTTTAAAAATGCCTAGTTCACTAACCAGATTCAATAAAAACCTCTGGCTACCACAGTTGAATGCACACTGTGAGGAAATGAACAACAGACACCACGATGGCCAAGTCAACCCAAAACATAAAAACAGATAATAGCAAAAGATTTTTGCCCATTGTGTTGTTCCACTTAGTCCATTTCAGTGTGATAGAATACTTTGTCTATTAAATGTCTGCAGTTAGAATAATTAAATAAGATTTTAGATGTAAATGGAGAGATGGTGATCATTCCACATGTGATAACACAATTTAATTTTTGTGACAGAGTATGTGTACAAGAACAAATATTATTTTAATCAAAAACATTTTTTTATTATTTTTTTTTTATCAGAATAACTTAAGGTAATACTGTCATGAATGTAAAATGCCTTTTTCTTCTTGCAAACTACAAACAATATATTATAAAGTATAAAAATTTCTATTTGATTTTTGTTTTGTTTTTTGTATAGTTTTCTGGAAACCAGTTATACTCTATAGCACAAATAACAAAACATTTCAAAATTTTACAAAATGCAACTCCCAAAGAACAAACAAAAAGTTCATGGTATAATATGTATGCATGCGCCTACTATTAATGATCGTAATGGTATACGAGGTGCGTTCAGAAAGTAACAAGAATTTTTAAATTTTGCGGGCTTGGAGAGTCCGATTGTCAAACATTTTTTTTATTGTGTTGGTATACATGCCCTTGAAGAATGATAAAACTTTCAGCTGTTTTCATTGTTGACTTTGTCTCTGACAGCCACTAAGGTTGTGTTTTTATGAGCTCGGCGATTTTCGTTTGTTAAAAGAAATGGATCAAAGAATTTTCATCAAATTTTGCTTAAAAAATGGAATAAAGTGTGTGAAATGTTAACAAAGGCCTATGGTGAGTCTGCTATGAGTAAAGCAAGAGTTTACGAGTAGTATAAGTGTTTCCAAGAAGGCCGTGAAGACGCTGAAGATGACGAATGCCCTAGCACATCAACAAGCGATGAAAAAGTTAAAGACATGATTATGAACAATCGCCGAATCACAATTAGAGAGGTCGTTGATGATGTTGGCATATCGATTGGATCATATCATGACATTGTTTCCAGTGTTTTGTGTATAAAACGTGTGGCAGCAGAATTACTGAAACGTATTATAACAGGTGACGAAACATGGGTTTACGGATATGACGTCGAAACTAAGGCTCAATCATCCCAGTGGAGGCATTCTGGCTCGCCAAGACCGAAAAAGGCTCAACAAGTGCGGTCAAATGTGAAGGTTATGTGCTCACTGTGTCCTTCAATATTAATAGCATAATGCATCATGAATTCCTGCCACCAAGTGAAACGGTCAATAAGAAGTACTACCTACAAGTTCGCCGTGTGTGTGAAGCAATCCGAAAGAACGCCCGGATCTGTGGAAAAACAATTCATGGCTTTTGCACCACGATAATGCACCAGCTCACACTTCATTGCTTGTTCGTGAAATTTTTGGCCAAAAACAGTACTGTAACGATGCCGCAGAACCATATTCGCCAGACATGGCTCTGTGTGACTTTTTCCTATTTCCAAAAATAAAGAGAACCTTAAAGGGCCGTCGTTTTACAGCTGTAGATGACATTAAAAGCTTATCGCTGAAAGAACTAAAGGCTATCTCAAAGATTGAGTTTGAGAAGTGTTTTGAGGATTGGAAGAAGGGCTGGCACAAGTGCATAATCTCCAATGGGGACTATTTTGAAGGCGACAACATCAATGTAGAAAAATAAATATTTTGTTCAAAAAATTAAAATTCTCATTACTTTCTGAAAAAAATTCTCGCTGCAGTGAAAAAAATGTCATACGAACACTTTAGTCAAACCACTGAAAGTCAATGAAAGACTTCTATCACAATATATCTAAAATGTGACAATAGATAAAAAGCTGAAAAGAATGAAAGTTTTTGTCATACAGTAGCTTCTTATTAAGAAAGTGTTTCAAATCAACAGTTATGAAGTTGGTTAAATGACTTTCTTAACTTTCAAAAAAAATCAATAAATCCAAAGTACCGGTGAAAATTGGATCATCATTTTATGAATTTTTGGGCACTATAATTCCAAATGCAACAAGTCCAACAATTATTATCAAATCATTCAAATCCACATGAGCAAAGCCTAGGTTAATAGCTAGTATTCAAAAGTTAGGAAAAGTGAGTATTTAAAATAATTTCAAAATAAATTGACTAATGTAAAGCTAGGCTATAGAATACAGTAAAACCAGGAATATCCATCAGTATTCCATTACTTATCCTGTGGTTAAGCCATCACTTCTAGAAAATGTATATCTAGCTTAATGCTAGAAAATATTGAACATATATTTGTTACATATTGTATGAGGGTGGTCTGAAAAGTTTCTGACCTAACAAAGATAAAAGACATTTTTTCAGAAATTATTTTTTTATTTTTCAACCTCTCTTCTTGTACCTCTACACACTTCTCCCAGCGATGCTCCCATCTCTGTAACCCGTCCAAATAGTACTCGGCATTTTTCTCTGCAAAATAATTGTTCACGAAGGTGATTGCCTCTTCATTTGACGAAAATCTCTGTCCTCCGAGTGCAATTTTTAGATGAGGGAACAAAAAGAAGTCGCTTGGGGCTAGATCTGGTGAGTAAGGTGGATGGTCAAGCAGTTCAAACCATAATTCGTGGATTTTCGCCATGGCAACTGCTGAGGTGTGAGACGGTGCGTTGTCTTGGTGAAACAGGATTTTCTTTTTCTGCAAATGTGGCCGTTTTCCCGCAAGTTATGACTTCAGCTTATCAAGTAATGATGCATAGTATGCTCCTGTAATGGTTTTTCCTTTTTGAAGATAGTTGATTAAAATAACTCCATGACTATCCCAAAAAACAATCGCCATCACTTTCCCAGCCGAAAAAAGTTTTTGCTTTTTTTGGAGCCGGTTCCCCCTTTGCAGTTCACTGTTTGGACTGTATTTTTGTTTCGGGCATATAATGGTGTATCCAAATTTCATCTACAGTAATTAATCGGCACCAAAACTGGGATTTATTGCGCCTAAACTGCGCCAACAGAGCATTGGAAATGTTCATTCGAACACGTTTTTGGTCTAACGTGAGCAAACGCGGCACCCAACGTACGGACAGTTTTCTCATGTCTAAATGTTGATTTAATATGTGACAAACATATTCTTTTGACATGTTAATAACGTCTGCTATCTCTCTCATTTTAATTCGGCAGTTATCTAGCACTATTTGGTGAACTTTGGCAATGTTTTCGTCGGTAGTTGCAGTTTTTGGACGTCCCGAATGTTCATTGTCTCCCAAGCTCTTCTGGCCATGTTTAAATTCAACTGCCCAAAATTTCACTGTGGTAAATGATGGTGCAGAGTCCCCATACACAGAATCCAACTCATCTTTGATTTGCGTAGGCGTATTGCCTTTCAAAAAAAAATATTTAATGATAACTCGATACTCGATTTTGTCAATTTTCATTAAAATACATCAACTCACTCAAATGACTGTTACATAAGAACTGCGCATCCAAAATGGCCGAAACTCTGGTGAGTAACTGTCAACAGATGAACAACGAAATTCGAGTGCTGCTATCTTCATGTTGAGGTCAGAAACTTATCAGGACACCCTCGTATATCATTTGTACAGCATTTGTTTAATTGTTACTAAAGTATCTTCAAATGATACTGACAAAGTAAACAAATGAAGTTTTGTCTTGGTATTGCTTCTCGACCTAATAATTAAAGTATACTGTAATATGAAAAATGTAACAAGAAATGAAGGTGTCTGTGTGTAAGCAGATGTGCAGTACATTATTTTATGGTTTCACCCAATGTTGTTGTCTCTTAATGTTAGCATTTCCAGTTGGCAGGTGATTACTTAACTGGACTTTTTTTTTTTCCACTCAGGAAGTTCATGATACCCTTAAATACGACATTGTGCTATACTTTTGTTTTAATGATGTGTTTTGGCTCCTATCATTACCCAATCTTTTTGTGCGTTCCGACCTTTACCCAGTGGTGACAGATCATGTTCTACTGTATCAAAGCCTTTAAAATAAGTTCAATAAAACGGTATATAGATAGAATCCTTTATTTTTTCATTTTTTAAAAAATATTTATCTTGCATTGTCAAACAGTACTTTTACAATCTCCAGTAAATTATTTGAAAATAACTGTACATTGTTCTATGGCACTAAAATAAAATTCCAAATAGCCAATACTAAAACATTTATACAAAAAATATATTTTGAATACATTTAAAACGTAAAAGATAAAGTAAACTGTAAACCAATGCACATAAGACTGAGCAAATTAAACAATCAAAGGACTGACTTAAGAATATTTTCTACTTTAAAAAAACCTTACAACTATAATTTTAACTTAAGCTCGAGATTTCAGAGATAATAGCATTTATGATATCGTTGAAATACTTATAAAGCTAAAGATAAATAAATGGACATCCAAATCCAAGAATCCTTAGCTGGTTATGTTGTCTTAATATAAAACAACGTTGCGTAAAGGTTACCTAGTAGGGTACATTTGAAAACAAGTAAGACACTGATTCACCATTGTGTGTTCTCCTCACAGCTTCGGCAAACATCATCGAAACATCGATACACTGCAAAAGTCAATACAAAAACATGATACATGATGCATACACGACCAAATAATGATTTTGGTAATTTCAGACGATGTTTAGCTTGCTCACTCACAAATATAGAATGTTTTATATCATTTATTATAATTTTAATAAATTATTGTTAATACGAACAATAATTTACTATACGAAAAAAATGTAAAATTTGCTATATAAAATTTATTTTAAACATTTAATTTGTTTTATACATGAAAACAACTTAATATTTCATTGATCAAGATGAAAGCTAAACAAAAAAAATCGAGAGTTAATAAATTAATAAGATTTAGAAAACTATAAGTACTAGATGTAAAATGTAGAAAACTGTATTCATGACCTCACCACTCTAGCATAGTCAGCTGGATTTTAGCAATTCTATTGTACCTCTAAGTTCATACTACTCTCACTCATCAACTCACGATACATTCAGTACTCTACATAGCTTGGCTAACTCATTTCAGGCAATTTCCCAGTGTATACCCATGTATGTGGGGTTCTACACGGGCGCACATTTCCTTACCTACTCATGGGAACAATATCATTAAGAAAGTAAAATAGAATGAACAGGACCTCACCACACAACAAAACGCTGGCAAAATATAGCATAACCTCCATGATAATGATTAAGAAAAAGAAAAACTTAAAGGGAATTTAGTGGCGCAAACATCTGGAACCAATAAAGAACTGGAAAGTCACCAATTAGAAATAGAGTTAGTTACCCACCTTGAATCCTCTCCAAATCCTAGACTTTATAAAGAGTCAGTTCTGTGAAGGCATTGTTAATTAATTGAGCAACTCAGTAATGTCAAAAAGATACAATAGATCTACTAAGGTTGCCAATGCAATAATAACCCAAAAAAATTATGCATTGTATGACCCCAAGACTAAAAAATGGAAAGGAATTATTCTCTCTGATATGAGAGAAATCAGAATTTAGGCACCTCAGCTGGAAGCTTGTAATCAACAAGAAGATATAAAATATATACCACTATTGTAACATAAATAATACAAACTTGCAAACAATTTTTTTTTATTGTAATGATACAATAGATGAGACATCTCATAAGTTTCAAATTTTTTAGAGTTTTCAATTTCAAATAAGTTTCATAGAGTTTCAAATTACAGAAGAGATGCTTGCAGATAGATCCGCAAAGAGTATAATCGAAGGTAAAATGAAGAGGTTCCAGGACAGGGTCAAGACCAAAATACCATATAGGATTTCTGAGGCAGAGAGGACGGCAAGATCTGAAAGGATGAAGAAATACTGGGCGGACAGGAAAGCACGACACACTGAACATTGATTGATCAATCGTCCCCCAAAGTGGGTGAAACGTAGAAGAAGAAGAAGATACAATAGATTCCTGATTATTCAGAATGTTAATCTATAAAATTTTTTTTTTTTTTTTTTTTTTTTTTTTTTTTTTTTTATTGTGCACACTGGGCTAATGCAGACAATGGGATGATTTATATGAAAATGCCAAGCCCTGGCCGGGAATCGAACCTGGGTCCTCGGGGTGAAAGCCCAGTACGCTATCAACTAGGCCACCGAGGCGGCTAAAATATGTTTGATAGAAATCATGAGAACAGAACTTACTATATTTATTTTTTGTATATTTCACTACATATTTTGTGAGATCCACCATTTATCATATAACCTGACCGTAATGTATTTTTGCTTGATTAGTATAAAATGACAGCAAGAAAAGTCTTGCACTGAAGTCATAGACTACTGTACTGTAAAAAATGTTCTGTTACAAAAAAAAGTAACTGATTATTTTTGGGAAATCTTTTAAACTGTTACTTAAGAAAAAACAATTTTCTTGTTTATTAATTATATAAGGTTGTGATATTTTATAGTACTTTCTATTCTCTCTGCTTTGTTCTGTAAAATTTATATTAACAACACCATATTTTATTCTAAATGTAAAATTAAATTAGTTTTTATATGACTAGTGAAGTTTTAATTGTTTCCTTAACCTTTTTAATCTATATTCAAATTGTGTTATCCGCAGTGCCATCCCACAATAATCGGAGTTTACTGTAATATATATATATATATATATATATATATATATATATATATATATATATATATATACAATAAATATATAACTAAAGAAGGTACTTACTCTGACTTTGGGGCAGTCCTTCATATGTTGTTCTTGAGGGATTGTATTGGTTACAACTACAGCTTCAAAGCAAGCATTATTGATCCTGGATATAGCCGGTCCGGAGAAGATGCCATGTGTTAGAATAGCATACACTTTTGTTGCTCCTGCTTCCATTAACCTGAAATTAAAAAAAAAATTATATACTACAACCAAGGTGGCTATAAAAATGTGTAATCTAATAATATACAGCATACTAATTCACAGGTTTGTGAAAAATCATACTGTCTTGCAATTCACAAGTATCCAACAATTGTTTTTATAATTTAGAAGGTTTTCTCTAACAATGACCATAGACTTTAAAAATGTGTTGTCTTATCCCAAATTATTGAAGAAAAAAAAGTTTAGACTATGGTTCTGACTACAGCTAACTTTCCAATAGTAAAATAAAATTAAAAGAATAGTAGCCAAAAGATTTCTTCAAAAACATATTACTTTAATTTATTTTACTTATAGCACACAAATTAAATAAATTTAGAAACAGAGTACGAAATTACTTACTTTTCAGCAGCATGACAAATAGTTCCACAAGTATCAGCCATATCATCAACCAAAATGGCTACTCTGTCTTTAACATCGCCAACCAATACCATAGACGCAACTTCATTCGCCTTTTTCCTCTCTTTGTGAATCAAAGCAAATTCTACATTTAGCCTATCAGCAATTGAGGTTACTCTAGAAGAGAAATAATTTTAATTAAATAATTAATAATAATTGAATATAATAAGTAACACATATTGTTCAATCATTTCAAACTTTCTTGAAGTTAGTTAAGGACATATCAAAAAATTAATTTAAAAGTGTATATAGTATTTCATTTCTTTTAGAAGGCAAATTTAAAATCTGTATTCAATGCAATCAATGAAAGTCCTTCGCAAATGTTCCAAAGCAATACTACTCATAAAACAAAATACAAAAAAATAAACAATCTTTAAGCCTAGTATACACTGGTATTCTTTGCGTAGATTCATTGTCATGGTTCTGCATAGAATTCATTGTTGTGATGCTGCTTTGACTCTGCACCATAACAAAGAGTCGAACCATGTTCACACTGCCGGATGCAAAAGGATTCAGTTTCAAGACTTTCTTTGGGTGATGTATAAAAATTTTGTTACTGCAATTGAGTACAAGCGTTTTTTTTTAATACTAAAAACAAAAAATCGCTGATGAGTCATTAATTAAGAAGGGAACAATTATACTTGTAATCTATTGGATTTTTTTTAAGTTCCACTTTTCTTCTCTGAGAAGTTTTTTCATATTCCTTTCGAAAATGTCCCTTTAAAGTGTGAATTTTCTTTTCCATTTCATCCAATAGAATTAAAAACTTTTCATAGTCAGATTTTCTATTATAGGCGATAAAGCTGATCATGTCCGCAAAAGACTAAGTCCCTTGGGTAGTGCTAATTGATCAACAATATTTTGGCTAATGCTTCCCAAAACTAAGACCAAATGAATAAAAAAAAATTCTGATTTCATATTCAGACAATGAAACGTCCAAAAGACAAACAGTGACCCGTAGATTTTTTTAAATGGAAGATTGACATCTGTGATCCACATAAAAATTAATGAAGGAAACAAGAATAAATGATGAAACATGAAAACAAACTATTCACCACTTTCCACTGGTAGTTTTTGAACTATAAATAAATGAGACTCAATCAGGAATATTTACACACTACACATGTTGTATCCGAAAATCCTATTCCACATGGGACTCAAATATTTTACCACACAACACAGAAATTTATTAGTCTTCAACTGTTATGCAAGTGGGACGCAAATTAGATTCTTTCAGGACTCCGCTTTGTGACAATATATATACACATAGAATCCCAGTATGTAATGATATGTCAAAAGGCCTTAAGGAAACTAAATGTATTAAGTTTATACTGTTACTGTTCTATTTTTATTACAGATCAAATTTTATAAAACATGATTTTTTAATTGTGAATAGAAACTTTTTAATATTTTGTACATTAGTTTTGTTAATTTTAAATCAGTTAATATACTTAGTCATTTTCTGCCTGAATAAATACAATATAAATGTAGTTAGATAAGTGCAGAAATTCCGAAAGGAAAGAGTATATCCCCTAAACCTCATATCCTTAAAGTAAGGAAAATTAAAGCTGTGTTACACAATTATAAAATTAAAACTATGTTAACATTTAGTGTTAAAAAGTCTAGTATTATTTAGCTATACTACTTTTGTTTTTGCATTAAATTTTAAGGAACAAATCTTTATTTCATTTATTATGAATTCTGAAATAGGTGCGCGATCATCCTTTCACAGGTAAACTGACTCATCTGACACATAATGCAAATTATAACAGCAGCACAATACTTAAGCAATGTATCGATTGCTTGATCAAAGGTAAGTCACTGCATGATGAGGTTACCTCTTAGCACCACCAGCGTCTGGTGACACAATAATGCTATTTCTCCATTCCGCAATATTTTCTTTAATCCATTTTAGCACAGCAGGCTCGGCGTACAAGTTGTCAACAGGAATATCAAAGAAACCCTGAATTTGGGAAGCATGTAAATCCATCGTTATAATATGGTCAGCCCCAGCGACGGAAAGCATGTTTGCTACCAATTTAGCAGAAATCGGTGCACGACTCTACAAACAAAACTTGTTATAAGTAAATAATAAAAGATGTCATTAATTGTTAGTACTTGGTGTATTATTAATCGACGCTGAAAATGAAAACAATGTATACGAATTTCCAAGCAATTAGGTCTACATGAAATACAATACTGGTTATTTTTTTTAATGCAAATATTTCAATTGTATTATTTAGGTTATACAGGTTATGTCCGAGTTGCAATGTGAATTTTCTCAATATACAATAACAAAAAATTACTATTTGAATTTAAAATAATCTTAGTTAATTATTCAATAATATTTGAATCTAATTATTCATAGGTTAGTATTTGCATGTGTTGTATAATAATCATATTATGATGTCACTATTACGTTATAATATCATTATTATTACGAATAATGCTTAATGAATTTCTTAATATATCATTTAGAATATATAAAAAGTTTTAATATATTTGCAACTTTGGTACAAAAGGCTGTCCGTATTTTTAAACATTTTCTTCTAATTATAATAATTTTTTAATAAAAATAAAAACCTCAAAATTTCCCAAATCTTACTCAGGAAACAGTAAGGTTTTTTTTCCGGTGAAAAACCTTTAAGGTTATCATTGCCGCCATACAGTAAGGGACACACTTTTACTCGTAATTCTTTTTTCTCTAGTTTTTATACTAACAGTATTTGATATCACATTAAACAAGCTACACAAATTTACTATTGACTTTTTTTTATAAAAAATAATTTTTTAGTTATTTTTGAATTATTTAAAATGTTTAAATGACCATCCTTTTGTAAAGAGATCACTGGAACATGTTGATTTTTTTTAACTAGGTAAGCGTGATGCAAAATTTTTACTGTCATTTAAGCCATTCTAGAGATATAAATTTTTATGTTTTGATGAGAGGAATATGCCTGTGAAGTATATCAGTTTCCTCATACTACATACAATTGTTATATTTTTTTTCAATATTGACAACACAAATACGTTTCACAGTGAGTTCATTTTAACTAATTTCAGATTAAGCAAATATTAATTAAAAAATCATATCTTATTGTTTCTTTCCTCTTTGAACTAACCAAATAATTAATAAAATACAAATAAAAAAATATTTTAATTTAAACATAATTACTAGTACTTTCTGTGATTATATATAGAGAAAAAACAAAATATAATCGATGAAGATTACAAAACCTGAAAATAAAAATAACAATTAGTAAGCAATCAGCTGATCATTAACTGACGCATTACATGTGGTGATGTTAGTTCCGACACACAGCCAGCCAAGGTCCATTTGCAACATCAGATACATGAAATAATGTTAACAGTGTTAGTGGTAGCACTTGGCATTACAGGTTAGAATTTCTTTCTAATTAAGGTAAACACAGAAAATCAATAACAAAAACTTTGTTATGACAAAAATCCTGAGAGTTATTGTATATTGTTTGTTGGTAAAAAAAATTTTAAATTGAAATGATGTGCTAATACCACTAATAAAGATAATTTTTATACTAAATATTTCGCTTATTAGTGAATTTCAATTTGTTGCAGTTACCTTTAATTTTCGAAACAAGAATTTATTAGTAATCCTTTTCTTTTAATATATTACAGTGGCAAATACAGTAGTGTCTTGTGAACTCAGCACTCAGGATTACTAAAAGTATTACGAGTTTTGTTTTGGGAAAAAATATATTTACAGCATTAAACTATTTCTTCTAAAAACTAAATCCTTTCTAAAAACAAAAACATTAATGGTGTACAATTCATAAGATTGTCACGACTTGCAGATTGGCAGACAAAGAATTGCTAGATGGAAAATCAATTCTGCCATCAAAATTATGATAAACTGCTGATAAAGGCAAGACTCAACTGTCCAAACATGTCATTCTGCTGGAATATAAGACTGAGCTGTATGTTTATTCTGCTGGAATATGTATTTTTTCTTAAAACTCCCCGTAGGCGGTGCAGACTAGCTGCACCTATTGAGAGGATTTAGACGTCCCTCGCGGTACCCAAGTCTAACACACACTTACACTTACGACTTTAACACTTTACACTCACACTTACATTTACGGAGGCAATAATAGCCTCAATGTGCTTTTCGCCTTGAGTTATTATATAAAAAAAAAATATGTTTTTAAAACTGAGTTGTATGTTTATTCTATCCCATTACAGAGGGCCAAAGGCAATTGCATGGTATTATCCCTTCTTTTTTACTAAGTAACTGGACTATTATTTCCAATAATTTGTGGAAACAACTTAATAAAGTTATAAATTATGTATTTTAAAATTTAAATCATATGTATTCTCACAATCTTCAAAAACATGTATATATTTCTTTTATATTCCTAATAATTAAGTATTTCAAAACCTCTGTGCCGTTCCAGTTCATATTAGGCCGACTTTGTGAGACCCTGCTGTAAAACATATTATGTGATCTATTTTTTCTCTGCCTCTGAAAATCGTTCTTTTTATAATTTTATGATTTGTAATTTGCCATTATTATATGCAAGGAAACTACAAAAAAATGATACAAGAATCCTAAATATTAAAAAATTAATTTTTAGTTCTGTGGATATAAAAAGCAAATATGCATAAACTTAGTGACATATTAAATTATTTAACCAAAAAGTTTTAAACACTTAAGCACAACATTAAAATTTCTTGTTATTTCCAAAAATAATTAATTCAGAAGCGTACAGAGAAATTCAAAACAAATTGTTTAATTTGTTAAAATCATTTAAGACTTTGGTCATATACTATTGAGATTCATAACTCAGGTCGGTGTACAAATTTTAAAATAACACCAATTTATAGTAAACTGAACAAACCCTGACAGTGACAATAAATAATTTAAATTTTATTTTTAATTTACTCGTGAACTGTGCAATTTTAATAGGTAAATAATAAAATAAATCAAAGTTGATTAAATGAAAGTGGGTAGATTAGAAATATTTACGATGTGCTGTTATTTTTAAAAGCAATAATTATTATTTCCAATTCAACTTTTAATATTTTGACCACATAACTAACTATTTAAAGAATCAAAAATGCAGAAACTTCTTATTTTAATGAACATTAGAACGTATGAGGTGCTACCCAGAAGTTCGAGGCATTTAAGTTCCACGTATGAACCGTTTGTGGTATCACCAATAGAGTAAGCAAACTGTAGTCTTTGTGAATTATTGTGCCAACAGCTGTGACAGTGGGAGGCCACATTCTTAAGTTCGTTTTTGTATAACGTTGTGTTTAAGTATTGCGGTGATTTTTTTAACTTCTATAAATGGCGATTTTCACAAGGAAAGAACCTGCATCAAATTTTTTTCAAGCTTAAAAAACTGCTTCAGAAACCCATCACATGCTTGTGGAAGCATTTGGTGACAATGCTATGAATCAAAGTAAAACTTTTTTGTGGTACAAAGGCTTCAAGGATGGATGAACATTTGTTGATGACAATGAGAGTTCAGGACGACCATCGACAAGCACAACACCAGAAAACACCAAATGCAAGAGGCTATTGTTGCAGATTGTAGGCAAACAATTCATGATGTTTGTGCAATCACAGGAATGTTGTACAGGTCCACACGATACATCTTGTTAGGCAATTTGAACACAAAACAAATTTGGACATTAATGCAAAATCTGTACCAAGATTGCTGAGCAGTGACCAAAACGATCATCATGTGAGCACTGAATTGAATGTTGCAGCAAGAAAGGACCCCCACTTTATCTCCTATGCTGTGGTGGCGCATGGGATAAAGTGATAAAGTTTATCTTTATGGTGATGGCACATGGGTTTACAGTTATAACTCTGAAACTAAGCAGCAGTCATTATAGTGGAAGCCATTTTCCCCGCGACCATAAAAAGCACATCCAGTTCAAAAGAACGTGAAGTTCACGCTGTTTTTTTTTATCGAAGGAATTATCCACAAGGAATTTCTCCTGCCCTGGTAAAACCGCGAATGGAAAGATTTATTGTGAAGTTTTAAAGCGGTTACGTGAGAGCATTAGGTACAAGCATTCAGAACAGTGGGAGAACAAATAGCTGGGTTCTCCACCACAACAATGCACCTGTACACACATCACGAGTTGTTCAAAATTTGTTGGCTTCAAAAACAAGGTAATGGTCCCCATCCACCCTATCTGCCTAACCGCGCCCTATGCAACATTTGTCTGTTCCCAAAAATAAAGCTGAAATTGAATGGCTGTTGTTTTGACACAACTGAGGAGATCCAGGCAGAATTGGATATGCTTTGAACTTCCAGGGACACACGGAATTATTGAAAAAAAATGCTGGGATCGCAGTATTCATGCCCAAAGGGACTATTTTTAAGGAGACAGAAACTCGGAGGAGGATTATATTTATGGGAAAATTCCCAGAATTTTTGGGTAGCATGTCATTTAATACAATCAGTAGGCCCTTTTCTTATTTGGCTTGGCATTATTTGATTACTTTTTCCAATAGAAATACTGAAGCAGATTTGTTATATGAACTGAATTTATCATTTTTTGTAAAACTATTTTTGATCTTCTCTTTTTAGATCTCTGGCAACAAGAAAAGGCTCTTCCAATGTTATACAGGGCCAATGAAAAAGAATAAACTTATTTTATAATATTACTACTTCCAAGTGGGATCAACACATTGAGACAAACATGGTATTAAAATAAAAAGTAAAAATGGAAATTTATTTTACAAACTTCAGTAAATTTTTATATATGCACAATTAGTATTTTGCCAGACAATGAATCAATATTCAATTTCTTGTCTAGATAATAGAAACTTACGATACTATTTTGTTTTTATCCTCAAATTTATGATAGTTAACATATCAGTCAGTTCACATAAAAGGAGCTTAATCAGTAAAGAGTATCCAGCATAACAAATTATTCACTTAGAATAAAAACTGCAAAACTAGAATATTTTTGGTGGTCATTTAATTTCATGTCTAACTTAAATTTTTTTTTTCAGTGCATGGAGTTTTTGTTTGGTGCATCACAATAACCAGTTGGTATAAATTTAAGGTAAAGACAAAAACATTTAATTTTAATTTCGCCAAATAAAGCACACACTAGCTTTCTGCTAGGTAGTCTACATTATTCTGGCTACACAAATGACACAATGCATTATACTATCACAGTAAAAATCAATAATACTTCAAAGTTACACAACTATCAGCTACTTAAAAAAGGAGACTGCAGTGAATAAGATAAAATTATACACTTATAGCCTTCTATGGATCATCAGAGTTGATGATGGAACATAAAATAGCACAACATATGTGACTGGCCCATCTGGTGAGAATAAAAATGAACAAACCATAAAAAAAATGTTCCAAAAGAGAAAACGTGTAGGAATAGAACGGTTCAAGATCTTTGGAGAATGAATGAGTGACTGACAGAGAAACGTAACGAAAACTGAAGAGGAATAGCGGTTGTTGTGAAGGAGGGTAGAGTTTTTCAATGAATAACATCATGGTGTAAGTTTGTATTGAACTATAATAATTGAATTTTAATTAATGTGTCAATTATTTTATGTTTATTGTACAGCAAGCCCAAGTTAATTTTTTGCCCTGATTAGTCTAGCAGATAAATTATTAATAAAGACGAAAATTAGAATAAGAATAAAATTACATTAACGAAGTATTTACAGATGGAAGCAGAATGTTGCAAATGCACCCTGGTTAGCATAGTTTCATGCACTTTAAAATTACATTTAAACAACAAAACACTCATGGCACACGGATATGAAGCATTTATAAGTATTATTTTATATGATCTGTGAAAATACTTGCTGAGGATTTAGTTCAACGGGTTACTCTCATAAGCTATTTTTTGATTTTTGAAAAATGCATAATCCCAAAATAACTTTAAAATGCTTAAACATTTCTTGAAGTCGCATAAATTACTGAGGTATTACAATGTTTGCTCAGTGCTCATATTAAAGATGAGGCACAAATTATTATTAACGTTGTCATAATGTGCTACTGCCATTTAGATATCAACTGTCAAAAAGTTCATTTAAAATGTAGAAAATGCTTTTAGAGTTACCCAATACATAGCTTTTTGCTTCTCAAAAACTATACTTAATTATTCAAGAAAAATTTTATGTTTTTTTAACCCTTAGAAAATGTCCTGCAGATTTTAACCTACAGTAATCATGTTTTTTTAAATAAAAATAATAATTCAGATAAATAGTGTTGACTTTTCCCAAATATATTTGCAAACACTACAATGTTAAAGACAAACTAATTAATGTAAATATTATCGTTTTATTTCACCCAATGTATTTCACATATAAACATAAAATTCTAAATGCTGTATACTGCCTCCACAACTCACTTGTGAGGTATATGGCCAAGTAGTCAAACAAAAAATCAAATTAGACTCAGATGCAAGCAGTGTTAAGTTAGACAATGGACAATTTCAATGACCTGCTATTTGATACAATATAAAGGAATGCAAAATATGTGGAATGATGTATTCTAACATTTAAACACAGTACAAAAATCTTAAACACATTTTATTCTTTCAAAGAGCTCTTCTCCCAGATTTATGTTCAGCTTGACTTGAATCTCCTACTGATTAAAGAATCTGCACGTTCAAATTCAGATTATTTTTCCTTCCATTGTTATAGACAGAAATAATTTAGGCATAGTATTTGGAAATACTAGTATTTGGACAATACACTTTTGGTTATGTAATGAGTGTATGGTAGATATTCAGAAATGTTTTTGGAAGCATACATCTAGTACACTAGTCATGCCAGTATACTGTTAAGCAAAGAATCCATGGGATTTCAATTAATTTTCATCAACTTTCAACATAGAATTTTTGTGTCAAAAGTTTCTCTATATTTAGGAGATCTAGGAAATCTAGCTACTCGACTTGGTTGTTGGTGAGCAAAGGATTTTTTTTCCGGCGAAAAACCGTGAAGGTTATCATCGCCGAATTGTGGTGAGCAAAGGATAAGAGTGGGGTAATATAGGCTACTCAGTTCCAGATTATAAATGTTTTTTGAGCACTTTCATATGATACATCACTTTAGACTGTAATGGTACCAGTGAAAAATAACAAAACCATCCTCAGGAGTGGAAAGGCTCTTTTTATTTGAAAGAGTATATTTCAGAATATTAATATTACTCAATGTGTTTTTTGTGTTAAAATTATTTATATCCAAAACTCATGATAACATTTTTGACATAAAAACTGAGATTGGTTAAAATAGCTGATAAGGTTTGGAAATATGACCTAACGACCTATAGTATCTAAAATAACAGGTCACTGAAAAAAAAGAAAGGACAATCACAATCTGACAACGCAAACTCTTGGCTGACTGATACTCACGGTGGATACGTCAGGAACAAAATCCTGAAAACATAATATATATAGCACAGTACAAAGTAAAACCAAGCTATATTATTGTGTTCTCCCCACAGGAGAGAATGTTACATTCTTTAATATAAATAGTACAACCCTTGATTAAACCTCATGTTGTGAAATTTTGTATTAAACTATCAACAGAGGTTAAGAGTAAAATTAATCATCAGCAACACTTCACAATTATTTCAGAATATATGAACAATTTAAATTATTAATATAAATGATCTAAAAATTTTAATTAAAGGAATCCATAATTCTGTTCCCCAGTTTACCTTTAATGTTTGCAGTATGTATAAATGGAATTTTATGATAAGATTCAAACACTGACAATGTGCAACATGTAGTGTCTGTATCATTTTTTATAACAAAAGTACTATATATTTCTGTATTTGTTTAATGTACACAAAATAAGACAATATTGTACATCAATATATACTGTTACATACAGTAAATATTTTCTTCTGTTAAAATACTGTACATACATACATATCATTAACTAAATTAATAGCTACTATCCTCTCCAATAACCACAGGATGAATAAATTATCCAATGAATAACCATCAGTATAAATTATAAACGATTTCAGCATATTTTTACTTTAAAAACAGACATACTGGCCCATTTACTAGTTCACTTTGAAAGTCCAGACAATTTGATAATCCAGAAGAAGTTTGGTCCTAATTCAGATGATCAATGATCTACTGCAGCGGTTCCCAAACTTTTTTGTAATGGAACCCACTTTCAGCCTGATATAATTACGATTCATTAGAAGGAAAAAAATGGTGTAAAAGTGAGTTAAAATTTTGTATACTACATCTTTTCTTCTGATGAATGTATAAGAAGAGTTTATTTCATTTTATTTTTCACTCATCTGTCCTCGCTAGAAGCACATTCTATTTCCAATAGTAGCCCAGCACAGTTGCATAGCCTGTTCTTTACATTGAAAACTTGGCAGTGGAGCCGTTTATATGGAATTGTAGAACATATTTCTTGAGATATGTACAATTTTCTATTTTTTTTTTTTGCAGCTGAAAGAACACTTAAAAGTTTTAAGCCATCTGCCCTCCTATAATTCACCACAATTGCTTCTGCGACCCACTAGTGAGTCGCAACCCATAGTTTGGGACCCGATACTCTACTGTATTTTAAACATTACCTTTATGCTACTTATAAAAGTACTGTTTCATACCAATCTTTACTTTTAATGGCTATGCACATACACTATTGTCATGATTGTACCTGATGTATTAATCGGATAACAATATCTATTTTTATAAAAACCATACATGTTTTTTTGAGGTGTAATGTAATTAATTATTTCTTAAAACTTCAATACATTTCTGCCTTTTTAAAAAGCCAACCTTAATAATGAGCACAGTTAATATATTAATGTAGTAGATTTGTTACTATCAGTGGGCAGCTGATATGCAGAATACAAAAAAAAAAATAAATAAATAAATAAAAAAAATTATATAATTTTTATTAATAAACAATATTTTTGAAACAGTGAGGAGAAGTAATGAATTTACTCTGTGCACATCACAGTAATCATCAAATTATTTCTACTAAATTATTATTTTATTTGACATACTTTATAATACAGTACAAAAGGGTGTGTAATATAGCTGGTCATGTGTCTATTCTGAACAGCATACAATGGAAAGAGCTATGCAATTCCAAGAAAAATAATTATGATTACAGTACGATTCATTGCCTTCAGTATTATAAACAGATTACAGTACGATTCATTGCCTTCAGTATTATAAACATTCACCATTTATCACATCAGCAGATAAGAAAAGGTGATGTACACAGGTACACATGCCTACTATACAATACACTAAAAGGTTTTGTTACAAAAAAAAAAAAAAAAAACAAATAAAACCAAGAAATGATTATTTTAGAAAATCTTTTAACTGTTGTTTATACAGTCTGACAACTTTTTTGCATCATAATTATACAATTAATACTATCATGTAAAAATTGATAAATGTTGCGTTAATACAACAATTGTAACAAATGTAATTAACAATTGCTGTAATTTTATTCGTTTGTCCATGCTATAGTTTATAATAAAGATAAAGTCTGATTTATAATTATTAGTGGTTTTACTGTTTAATTCATCTTTTTAATTTATTTGCACATGTTATCCAATTCAGCGGATAATTACGAATCTCTTATATATCCGTTAAATGACCTTAAGGTTCAAACGTATTAGCTGAGCTCTACTGAACACTTTTTTGTAGCGTCTACCCAAGTAAAGGTTATTTATTCTGGAAATTTTGATTGTAATTCTTCTCTCTAGCTACAAAACACAACAGCTGTATCTATGCTCATGATTTTTACTAAATTTTCTTTGAACATTTGTGTTTAAAGCTGATTAAAATATCTGTATAAACTGTAGGGCTGTGTTTGATTGCTTTTTAAACTAAGATTTGTTTTTCACAAGCAGAGCCTTGCGTAGAGCTAATACAATAAAATTTGCTACTTTGTTTTTTTAATTTAAAAATACCAGAGTAAAACATTAAAGCAAATATAAAAGCTTCAAGAAAAATCATTAAATCTTCATGATAAATGGAATAAATATCTTGTTCTAAAAGTTTCATTGAAAACTTAATAATGTAAGCTAAATGGTTCTGAAAACCAAAAGAAAAAACAAATATAAAGAGAAAATTTTTAACTTTACGGTTTTTATTGACATTTTATTTGTAAAACTTTAAAAAATCTCAACTGTTCTCAAAATTAAGTTTACCCCAAATGATTAAATAAAAAAAAAAATTACAAAGCTAGGAACAGTAAGTTTACATAGACTACATTCATGTTGTCAGGACATTATTAATTCCTTCCTGTTACATCACAGCCAATTATCAAATTGGAATTGATCAAAGCTATCCAAACTTCACAAAAGCCTATAAATTTGCACCAAATGCTTCATCATACACAATACCCTCAAGCAGTAATACCACCAGAAGTAAACAACATATGTATTTAACACTCTAAAGCCACTATTGTACAATAATCACTATAAAAGTGAGAATCTCCCATTATATAATATTTCCCAAAGATATCAATAAACCATTATGGAATTAATTTGGAAGCAGTTTTGCTTTAAGTTTTTTTTGTCAATAAATAAAACTAGCATTAAGAGCAGTTAACATTTGACAGGCTCTTTTAATGAAAATTCTCAATGTCCCACAGAAGACAAACTCTACCAAATATTCCCTTCTCTATTTCTTCTGTATATAGCAACATCAAGAAAACAAAAACATCTGTGTAAATTTATGTTCAGAACATAGATGAGTTTTGTGCTTTCTTGTATGTACTGTTAGGACTATATTTTGTATAAAACTATATCATGTAGTATTCATAAAAACAATATTTAATTTTTGTATTGACAATTTTTATTAATAAAGTAACAATTTACAACCAACTAAAAATAACTGATACAGTAGTCAGACCTAAGAGGCTGATTGTAAATGCAACGTCCATAGAGTTTCATTATTGTAACACAGCCACCGGACCACATATTCAAATGATTAGGATTATGATCTATTCTTCCTGTCAGTGGTCTATCAACTCACCTCATAAAGGCTACCACGGTTTTGAAACTCTATAATTTCATTTTCAGGCCATACAAAATGTTAAATCCCTCTGTTGAGGTCGTCACAAAGTCAAACAAAACATTAAACATACATCACAAACACTAAGCACAATTACACATTTAAAATATTCATCATGAAATTGGCCAAGCTACACATGCGACTTGTACGTCGTTACATTCTGGAATGCAGTGACGACCTCGACAGAGGGATTTAACATTTTGTATGGCCTGAAGATGAAACTGTAGTTTCGAAACCGCGGTAGCCTTTATGATGTGCGTTGATAGACCACTGACGGGAAGAATAGGTCATAATCCTAATCATCCATACAGTGTTAAATGAATTCAGAGGCAATGATTTGTAAGTACTTTACCATACATAACACCCTCAAGCTGTTTAAATAAAAGTATTATTATTTTGTTTACATCTGGAAGTACACTTCAAAATGTAAACAAAATAGTAAACAATAATTTTAAATGAATTCAACAAAACAGGGTCAATGATTTTTAAGTCGGACAATAATCTCAAAGTTTCCATGACTTCATTATGACCTGTGAAATTGATAAGGAAAGCATTCTCTAATAATTTAACAGGCAAGTTATGTAACCCAATATAATTAATTCTCTGTAGAACATGACAATTCAAAAGCATTAATGTAGATTTCAAAGAGAGATGGCGAAAGATTATTTATTGAATATCTGAATGCGGGAAAGAGAGAAAAATATCTATCACCATAACTCTTCCTCTCCACATTAACAGTAAATAGTTTGGCAACAATTATATCAAGTATTCTACATTTTAATTAAAGTTTGTACATTCAAAAATTTTTAATTTTTATTACTGTAGAATTTTTTATATAATTTATCCATTGCAGGTGTTGTGCTTTTGGGTTCATAGAGAAAATAAAGTAATGACATCACACTGTGCTATACACATATGAAAGGACACATACACAGACATGTTTCTACACTGTACATAAATGTATTTATCATATTTCTATTGAAAATGAGCTACAGTTATCATGTTATGATCCAGGGAACCTAAAAATGAGTGCCAATTTTAAACTCTAGTGAGTTGTGTGTTAGCACTCTAGCACTCATTATTCTGACCTGATTTTTCAAACTAGACACAAGAAATGATTTTGGTAATAGCTTGGACAAGTTTCTCCCCTCTGCAACAAAATCAATGCAACAGTTTCAAAATTACAGTTATTACCAAAATCTTAAAAAGTTCATTAGGTTTTTTGAAAATATTTCACCACCATGTAATACAGACTTCAATGCTGATTATGGTTGTGAAATCAGTTTTCAAGATGTGTATGAAAAAAATTGTAGTAATATTGTTAATTTTTTTTTTTAAGTACATTCCTATCATGTTATACTTGATTACTTTTCTCTAAACGGTTTTTTAATAAAATGCTGAATTTGTACAAGCAACAAATATAAACCAAAAATACTGCTGTCAAAATATAGTGACTATCACTCTATGCAATAACAATTACAGGCAAAACCGTTTATATTTCAAATTTGTTTTGAACATCTGATCTACCAATTAAGAATTTTTTTAAAAAAGGTATAACACTGGCATAAACTTTGCCAGGTTAGTGAAAACATAATAAGTATTTTAACTGTATAGATTAACTTTGTTGATCATCAGTTCACTGTAATAGCAGTGGAAAGACGAAATCTCCAAAGATCTTTAAAAAGTGAGTGTAACAGACTGGAAGAGATGAACTAATGGCCAAAAAAAAATAGGTGTCCAAGGCCAACGGGGAAAGTTAAGGTTCTGCTAATGTAATGAAGAAAATATAGTAGAGGTCTCACTATCCAACATTCATGTCAAAGAAAAAAAAATATGATGATAAAAATGTGCCTAAACTATAGGTCAGTCACTTAGTGAGACAGAGAGAAAAATGTGTAAGGTTGAGTCCCCACTCTTTTATCACAATTTCCTCTTTCTGTCTTTCACTTCTTGTGAGTAGTATCAGTTCTCAGCTGATAAAATAAACATTAAACAGTTTGTAGACTCAGACTGGCAGAAATCTGTGCCACTGGACTGTTAGAGGGAGCTGGAGGGGAATTTTCCTACATGCACGAGGAATTCTCATGCAGGTCGTTTACTATGTGGCTGCACTATAATAGTGCGCTATTTTGTTGATATAAGTTGCTTTTTCCAATCCACTCTAACACAGACTACATCTCTTTGCATTTACAGATACATACTTTCATTGCATCAAGGTCGTTTACAGACAGACAGATAAGGAGTGGGTGCACGTATATGAACATCCTTAAGAAAATATGATTAATTTGACAGAGGTAAAGGCTATTTTTCCTATTTTAAGAATAATTTAAAATGCCAAAACCATGAAAATTTAAATACTAATTATGGCAGTGAGATCATAAAAAAATGATTACTTTTTGGAAACTGCTTCTTTCATGTTAGCAATTAAGTCGTATCCTGTGATTATCATAACTCCGGAATAAAGTTCTTTAAAGATTTTTTTTAAAGGCCTATATTTTTTATTTGCTAATATCAATACTATTTTTGGAGGAAGATAAATAACTACTGTCTACGAAGTAAACAAGAACAGTTAAAACTTAATTTCTTTGTTGTCAAAAATAAGTAAACACAAAATTTGAATGCAAATCAGAACAAAGTAAAAAAATCTTGAGTTTATGTATGTATAGTTTAATAATCAATACAATCTTTCTGCTCATCTCTCTTTCTTTGGCACATCCCCGCACCTAACCAGGACAACACATATAATAAATGAAATATCTATACCCTGAATTTCCATTCGAAGTTGATTTTCCTTGTGCTTGGGCCATCACCTTTCCCATCGTTGCCCTGTCACAACCAACAAAACACATGACCTGCAGATTTTAATCTCAGTTACCTTACTGCCTAAACTATCATCGCTTTAAAAAATAACATGAAGAAGGACCATAGCAAAAAAAATATATTAAATTATAAGTACACGAACTTTTAAAATTTGTTGCCTGATATTTATTTCAAATTAAATACCAACAAATGATACCTAAAACAATAATACACTGCCAAAATTGTATAATCAAAACTTATTTTGTGAAAGACAATAATTAATAGCCAGTAATTTTAATGCTAAACTAATCTTTATATATATAAACACGGTTTAACATGCATTGGGAAGAGCTCATATGACCAAAAAGATCAAACAACCAAAAGTTCATTCGACCAAATTATACTTAAATATTTTGGTTGAATGAACTTTTGATCATATAAACCATGTTTTCAGAGTAGTTCATATGACAAAAAAATCAAACAACCAATGGTTCATTTGACCAAAAATGTGTAATAACTTAGAGATTTATTAACATTGAGGTTCGTATTTCCTTCAAAGGAGGATATTTTGTAAAACACGGTTTTTTTTAATTATTGCATAATTAAAAAATTTAATTATTGCATCTTATGATCAGTGTCATTACTGATATTTAAATTAATAATACATGCCATTATACTACATACCCAGACCAGTCATTACTATATTGTTTTAGCATTTAGGCCTACAGTTGAATATACTGTCAATATTTTATATATTCACTTTTTTTATTATTGCATTTAGGTAAATTACAATATTAAATAATTAAATTGGACTGGGTAAGTAGTGTGATTGCGTTTAACATAATTTAAACATTTATTGTTCACACCTATCTATATATAATACACGAATAAAACAACACTGTTATACAATTAACACTTGAATACTAAATGTTATGTTGGGCTAGGTAACTAGTATGATAGCGTTTAAAATAATGTAAACATTTATTATTCACACCTACCAATATATAATAAATTTATAAAACGTCACTGTTATAGAATTAACACTTGAATGCTAAATAATTAAGTTGGACTGGGTAAGTAGTATAATGGTGTTTAAAATAATAAAAACATAATAATAATAAAAACACAGTTCATATGACCAAAAGTTCATTCGACCAAAATATTAATTATAATTTGGTTGAATGAACGTTTGGTTGTTTGATCTTTTGGTCATATGATCTGGCCTCTTAAAAACAAGGTTCATATGACCAAAAGTTCATTAGGCCAAAATATTAGTATAGAATTTGGTTGAATGAACTTTTGGTTGTTTGATCTTTTGGTCATATGACCCCATCGCCATGCATTATTGACAAATCCAGTTCTAAATATACAGGTTATATTTTAAAACAGGATTTTTTTTAAAATACAGGTTATAGAGCACATGCTGATTTTATTGTAAAATCACAAAAATATGGCATTTAAAAATAAGAATTTAATTTGCACATCACATAGTATGTGAAATGTTTTTGAATAACATTTTCTATCGCCAAATCAATTTCTTTATGTAATTTAATAATAAAATTTCAAAATTCAAAATATGTAAAGACTTTCGTAATTCGCTATTACAGTTTTACTCAAATTTTATAAATTATTGAAATCCCAAGTCAATGCACTAAAGGATGAAATAGAAAAGTTTTATTTAGCAAGTAAATTGGGAAAAAGTACAACATTTGTTTACAGGTAATAAAATAACCAAAATGTAAACAACTTTGCACAAGTGACTGCTAAAAGTGGGTGTTTTAGACTTTCTCCATTGCCACAGTTTGGGCATGTGTATGTACTTTGGAAGTCAAGTTGTCACTGTTATCATTGTTATCTGATATTTGTCAGAACTTACACAAGTCGTTTAAAGTAAGTGAACAGAGAGAGTACCACTTCTATTATTGTTTAAATATTTTATTATGTTAAAAATTTGGTAAGCATTATATATATATATATATATATATATATATATATATATATATAAATTACATATAAATATGTTTGTGTGTGTATATGTATGACCCAAATCAGTGTAACAAATTTGAAATAAAATAATTTCTGATTAAACCAAAAGAAAAACAACAAATAAAATAAACCACTGTGAAATCTGTTTTGTTTTCATTGCAACAACTTTAAATGTTAATTTTAGTACAATGAATTGAATAACTGATTCTTAACATCTTACCAAAATTTCAGCAAAATTTGGAATGATTTTGAAAAATTAAGATTAACTTTATTTTTTGTCTAGCCTCAAAACTATTTTTTTTTAAATAATAATAATTGAATGTGAGAAAGTTTTTTCTTACTGGAAAAGATGCAAATAAATATTGTTAAATTTTTAAAGCAAAATTTAATGATAGGTTCATAATAAGCAGACAATAATATATAAAGAAAAATTTATGGTTTTATCAACATCAACAGAATATTTTTAAACAACTTTAAACAATATGCTGGCCCACAAAACATCTTTTGTGTTGTAAACCTACATCTAAAATGTTGAATGGACAAGAGGGGAAGAGGGGGGAGACAAGTGGGTGACCTTGAACAAGTTGGATATAGCCTAACAAGAATTGAATTATTGGCAATCCCAGCCAAACAGCCTTTTAGTCTCTTACATAATAGGCCTATTCCACAAGATAAACTCAACTCCATTTTGTAGTCCCACCAAACTTTTATTTGAAACTGATAAAAGATATTTATTGTTTACTTTATTAAAACTTACCATTATGTTTTTTATTTCACTACCCTTTTTACAAAAGTGTTATGACTACTTTTCTATACAAACTTTAAAATATACTAATCTCAAACAACTAAAAATACATCACAATTTCTATCTGTGCTTTCCTATCCAAATAACAGGCGAAATTATGGTTAAAGTTTGGTGTGTGAAAATATTTTAACCAATCTTTTCAACATAAATGAAATGTATAAAGAATTTGGAATTGGACACAACCTTGGCTCCAAAAAGATTTTAGTTCTTTTAAAATAATTTTAGGTAGTCTATAGGCAAAATTGGAAAATTGGTAATGAAAAAATTGGTTACTGATTCTGAGAAGTTAACCTTTTTTTTACTTACAACTCCCAAACTGTAATCATCATATCATGATGTATCATTTGTTAACAATCCATCTATAACTTAATTTAATCCAATCGCACATCTATGCTTAGGCTTTTAAATTACATGATAAGTACAGAATTTAACTTTACGAATGTTCATAAAAAGATATATTCAATAAAAAATTATAACATCTAGTTATAAAATTTAATCTATTTTTCTACATAAAAAGTTCATATCTGATTGAAAATGTACAAGATCATTCAGTTTAGTTTTTAAAGTGTATTTAATTTAAAGTATATTTAATAACACCTATTATTAATTAAACAAATGATATATACGCAATTTAATGTTTTGGTATAATCACTAATTACATACAAATCTATACATCAAAATAAAAAATTGTTCACAATTTTTTTTTTTAATGCAATTAACCCTTTATAAGTCCTTTCATTACACGTAAGCCCCATAGATAAGTGATTTTTTATTTATTTCTGTTTCATTTATGTTTACAATACCATTATTAATCCATCTTCAATAAAACAACTGATTTTTCTTAAGTTGTTTTTTTGTCAATATAGCTGAACTTCAATAATTTGACACTCAAGAATTGAGAACTAAAAAAGTACAAATTATTCAATATATCAAATACGACAAATTTTGTTTTATGTTTAACTCTTTTATGGTAAATGTTTCCTGCTATATAAAATAATCATTGTCATCATCATTAAGCCAACTGATATCTCCAATTATTCTTAAAAAAAAGTTTTCTTTCTATAGACAAATCAACTACCCTCAATCAAATAAAAATAAACAAGCCTTTCTATCCTGTTACATGCTTTGGATTTTTGATAGTTGGTACATTCTTAATAAAAACAATTTGGGGTAATGATTATAAACAACAACTTAGTAATCTCTTAGACACTTAACAATACACGTTTACTTTACAGAAAAAAAAACTGATCATGAAAAAAATATAACCTACACCAAAAGAAGAAAGATGACTGACAGAAAGTAGAAAATGTTTATAATAACAATCAGACTTTGTGCGCTGGTGCATGTTTAAGTTGCTTACTAACATAGTTTGACATAGCGTTTTCCCCTCGCCAACTGAAGCATAAGTGATTTATGATGCAACACATCCTTTGTAGGACTTACTGAGCTACAAGTCCTATTCTGTAATTTTTTTGGAAACTATTCAGAATGGTGTTTTTTTTTTTAGAAATCATCTCTAAGATAGGAACTGATCGTGGGTTAAAGAAAAATATCTTCTCTCGCTATTAACAAACTGTAAAATTAACAAGTTTTTAGATTGTAAACAATTACAACATAATAGTACCTAGTGTAAAAAATAGTACAATTTACTTTGGCTAAATCATTAAAGTAGTCCTTGTCAAACATATTTAATTAAAATAATAATTTTAGTTCTATCTACAATAAACTAAGATGACAAATCATTTAATGAAATGTTATTAGATGACAGAGTCACTGAATGCAAGTTTTACATGGCAATATTATAAGACACTTGCATATTATTATTATTATGGCAATATCATTATTTATTATGCTTGTGAGACAATCCTATATTTAAAATAAATTACAACCAATGACATTTCTTTTCAGAATAATGCAATAGGACATTTTTTTAAATGAGGCTTGCTAAAGAACTTTTGTAAAATTGAATATTTTGATAACTCCAAATAGCTTCCATAGAGAAAATTTAAACAAGTGTATAAAATGCATCATAGGCTACATGTTAACGAAACAATGAAACAACACCAAAATATTTAGTTTATGAATTCTTTCAGTGACTCTACCTCTGTTTAGTAATATTAAAATGTAAAATGAGCAAATGAGAAACCAGGAACAAACACAGTACCTTGTCACCTACCTTGTCTTTTTTGTCTTGTCTTGCATATGGAAAACAAGGAATTACAGCAGTAACTCGTGAAGCAGAAGCTATTTTGCAAGCATTGATCATTATTAATAATTCCATTAAGTTATCATTAACTTCTCCACTTCCACTTTGTACTATGTAAACGTCCTCACCTCGCACTGATTCTCCTATCTCCACACTACAAAAAAAAAAAAAAAACAAAAACCAATGACATTAAATTAAAATTTGTGTAGCCGCCTCGGTGGCCTAGTTGATAACGTACTAGACTTTCACCCCAAGGACCTGGGTTCGATTCCCGGCCAGGGCTTGGCATTTTCATACGCTATAAATCATCTCATCGTCTGCATTAGCCCAAGTTGGACAAGCACAATAGTCAGACGTTAAAAAAAAAAAAAAAAAAAAAATTGAGTAAACCCTCAAGAAGCATATTTATTCTCCCTCAATAAATCTCCTTTTATTTATAATATTTTTTTGTGTGTTTGGCAAACAGCAACTCAACATGTAGGCTACCATAGCGCATCCAGAAAATATCTATTACACAGAGGAGAAATTCAATCTAAACACTGTTAACACTAAAAGTAAACTATTAAAATTAAATACAAAAACTAGATAACAGTGTTAAAATATATAAATTTAACCAAACAAAAATTAACAAGAATATGTAAAAAAATACAACAAAAATATAACAACAAAGTGAACAATAATAATAAGATAAGATAATAACATGAACAAAAATTAATGTTTATCTAAAAATAATTTTCAAAATTAATATCATTAAGAAAAGAAGATATATAAAATAAAACTATTTAAATGCTTCACAATACCATAGCTAAAAGTAGTTTAACCATATTTATATGATGTAAGAAATTTAAAACTCGGTCAAAGACTGATGAATTGTCCTTCAAAATTGCCTGCAAAGATGCACCCAATCCACACAGTTGATGCACGCTTTTGAAATCTTCACAATCCAGAAGAAAGTGTTTCACTGTGATGATATCACCACGACATATAGGTGGGCCCCCATGTCCTCTATTCGTTAACAAGGCATGACCAATGCTGAGATGGGGAAGTACCACCTATATGGAAAGATCCTGCGGCTTGTACACATTGACAACCAGCAAGGAAAAACAGTATTTTTAATTACCCTTAATTTGTCCACAGCTACCCACTCATCAACCCAATGCAAATGAAATGTTTTGCTTAGGAAAGAAAATCTGAATAAATTACACGTTGTTTGCTTGGCGCCAGTAGAGTTTCTTCCTTTGCCACAATATCTGTTGTAGTGTTCCCAACTATTCCACTGTGACCAGGTATCACTCAAAATGTTACTTCAACACCTGCATGGAGTTTAAGCCTGTGGATGGAGCATAAAATATCTTGAACCAGAGGGTTTACTTAATACATACTCTGTATGGCCTGCAGTGCACTTTTAGAATCGGAACAAACTGGGTAATGTGCTGGGAATTATATGGGTAAAATTATAACACTAACAGTTCATAAAATTCTTTTATTTAGTAACATATGTTTTGCCATAAGGCATCTTTAGACATACTAAAGCTAAAATTTAGAACGTGTAATTATATACTTTTAAAATTACATACCTAACCTAACATGGTTTTCAGGGGAAATGAAATTTTTAAATTAAATAAGGAAGATGTAGGTTACTGAAACAATTCATTTAATCTTTAAATTTATAAATACAGTTATCACACTAAAAGCGATTCTTCCTTGCATCAACCAGTATGGTCCATACATCAATGAAATTGTTCTTTAATGAATAGAACATGGTAAAATTCCACAGCATGGCTCCTGGTGTAGTAAAGTGTATTATAAATAAACTTTTCTCTTTACATTTTAAGCTCAATGATAATGTGTTATTACAGTTTGATACAAAACCACACTAAAAGTCTGACGGAGTAATCTTTAAATTTACATTTTCATCAGTTTCCACTATTATGACTTGCCTCATCCAATTTTGCTTATTCTAGCATAGATCTAGTATATATATTCGCAACAGTTTATTTTCATTTTTATTTGTATCTTTTCTTATTTTAAATTAAATACTTTTACTTTTAAAAAATTTAAACATCTAAGTAGGCTAGGTTAATAATATTACAATTACTCAATTACACAATGTTATAAAAATGTTACAGGAATTATAGAAATCAACTTTTATTATCACGGTTAGACGCAAGGTTTAGCTAATACACCTAATTCTACGAAAAAAAAATTTCTTTTTTGTGACTATACTATAATGACATTTCTTTAAACTATTGGGTAAATATGAGTTTTCACTTGTTTTGTAAATTTTCATAATTTTTTAGCCAAAATACTTTATTACATCTCCAACAGTAATAACACAAAATATAGGAGTGCAGAAACTACAGAAAAAAAAATCTAAAATAAGTGATGTACATAACCTAGAATGTACTGTGTGAAATGGCTAACATGTTTTTCATCAAGAAAACAACTAATTAAATGTGTATAATTTATAATAAAAACAACGGAAAAATTAATTTAATTACATTCATATGATTAATAATAAAAACAATACTTTTAAAAAAATGAACTAAGAAACTATCTAAAATGTTTTTGTATGACATTAGTTATGTAAGAATAACTTAACTCTGTTCTATAAGAAAGCAGTTATTAACCTTGTAATCAGTGGATGGCATACCTGAGCGAATGACCTTAACGTAATAAATTTAGCATGCTCCATGCAATGTAAACAGCGATAACATCATATAAATTCCATTAAAATGCATAAAATTCTAACTTAATATAAGACATGTAATCTTCCACAGGTAAATATCTTTTAATTCAATAAAATATCGGTATTTATGCAGTGTAAGTGGTTTTTTTCAAATAGTGATTTTTGGATATTTTTTCATTTATTATAGGCTTACACCCTATTATCCAATTAACACATATTCACCTGTAGAAAATAATTTGTTTAAAGATTACTTACGATTTGATACTATTTTTTACGGAACTAAATTACTGTCATTGCTATTTATATTGCATCAAATATACTAGATTTTATGGGAAATAGACATATGTATGGACAGACTTACTGTTCATGCACGCTCACATACACTACACCAACTTACTGCTCATGTGCAATATCACATTTTAATAGGCATTACTTAATATGTATTACTTTATTCATTCTTGTAGTGAAAACATTGTTAAAATAGTGTCTGTTAAATTAAATAGGTTTTTCAGCCATAACAGTATTAGTTTTTTCACTCAACAAACATGTCAGTTAGGTTTTACATATTTTTTTTTTTTTAAATAAAGGTTTTTTTATAATTTTAGCAAATCAAAAACATGTTTTTTACTATAGCACAGTAGCAATTTTGAGGTTATGCAGGTTACTTCTATTTTAGATTTTTAACATACTCCCTCTCTATATTTTCCGCACTTTTATATTTTGGATTACTGTTTTTGTGCACGTAATAAATCATTTTAGCAAAAAAAATTACCAAAAAATTGAAAAAAACATATACTGTATATTTACCAAAATAGGAAACAAAAGAAAAATATTTAAAATCATTACTTTAGTAAAACAATGAAAACTCATGAATACCAATTATTATACTAAAAAAACCGTTGGCCAATAAGTTATAAAAACATATAGACACGTTTTATTTCTGCAGCAGTAGAATAATATATTGGAAAATAAAAGTTATAAAACTATCCAGAGGCTCTGAGGTAGAGGCAAATATTCTTGTTACAGAAATATTTTTGGGTAAAAATGTTGGCTCAATTCATAATAAAAAAAAACAATTTATCACAATTGTACCAGTAGTATATAAATGTTGGTTAAAATCAGCAAATAAATGCTTGGGAGAAAGTGTAGACCTGTTTGCTTACCATGATTCCAAAATCTGATAGGCTAAACATAATAGGCACCAACAAGAAACCAAAAACACAATAGGCTGAATTTTTTACACAAAAAGAATTAAAACGTTAAATTGTCGGTCCAAGTACAATTTATAATTATTTTTATGAGAATAAGCGAAAAACAAAATATTGATTACTTTATTATAAAATAAAATATAAGAATAATGTTTACAAAATAGTCAACAAACTTACCATGTTTCCAAGTTACTGAATTTTTTCGTGACAACTTTTCCAAGATCTATTCCAAGCCTATCTACTATTCTTTGAGCAAGATCAGGATGAGAGGTACCACTAAATACCTTTATATTTGGCATTCTCCGTCTAATAAATGCACTTGGCTTCTCTAAGTTTGCACGCAACAAACTCTTAGCACGAACTGACTGAGATAAGACGGGCATTACTGTGAAACAAAAGAGAATAACAAGTTGTCTATCTAGATGGTTCTAGTTCCGTTTCCGATATTTATATAATGATAGAACAGTTTTAATTTTTAAAATGAAGGTGAAGCTTTTCAAAAAAGTCCATTGTTAAAATGTTTATTCTTTGTATATTTATTATAATACCTCATACTAATAATTATATTTCTTTTACAAGAATAAACATAAACATAGATTAACATTTAATAAACAAAAATCAACATTTTTACATTACGAATTATTTAGTAGTTAATCTATGTTGAAAGACATGTTACTAAAAAAATCACAGATTTATTGTTCATCATATTTATTATTATTATGATTATTAGATTAATGTTTAATGTTTACATAAAACAGTCACAAAAATAACAACCGATAAACTTGTAAATATTGTTTATCATTTCAAGTAAATATTGTATATTTATATTGTGAATGTAACGCATAAAATTAAATCCAATATTTAACGAACTCTACAGTATGTCCACAAAGTGTGCAACATGATTTGAATTTTACACGAAATTATTTAATGGTTGTTCAATGACCTAGATTCTATGTCTATATACTATTATTGTTAATCAGCTGTTGAACTTTGGAAAGAAAAAGTGTAACATTTTCTTGAGGCCTGAGGCCTTGTTAATCAGTGGTTATATTTAAAAAGTTTTACCATTACTGTATTTGGAATTTTCCTGAAATTTTTCTGAAAATAAAAATGAAATTCTTTGTAAATTGTATTCATACCGTAGAATAGAAATGAGATAAATGTTCATTTAAAAAGCGAAAGTAGTTTAGAAGTAAGAAATAAATATCATCATGGCTAACATAGCAGCCCAACGGATAAAAAGAGAATTTAAAGAGGTTATAAAAAGTGAAGAGGTAAGTAAATTAATTTTACTTTATTTAAAATAATATTAGTTGAACTGTATTAATTTCGATATTGTACAGGTCACAAATAATAAAATCAAAACAAGTATGGTGATAAACTGTCCTAGGTCTAGACATATAACCTATCCTGTAATTAGTATAAATTGTAGGCCTGAAATAGCCTGTGTAGCTTATCAGTATTTAAGAGTTAAAAAATGTTCATTTCAGGTTACTTTCTAAGTTACACTACTTATTAATGCAGTGGATGGGCTTACTGTTTGGGAGAAATATCTTGTGGATTATTTCTTTTGCGACTGAAAGCCTTCTTAGACTGATTCTTGTATTCAAATATCACAGTAAGAAAATATACTTTGAAATTCAATTCAAGGCAGTACCTTTAGTTATTTCCTTTGTAGCAAGTCAAAATAATTATTAAATACACCATTTTGATTGTGTGTTTATATTTAAAGATAACCTAGACCCCAACCATCTTCACTTCTCCAGTGGCAAAAACAAAGAGAATTATTTAAGTTGTGTTCAAAGTAGGCTATAAGTTAGACATAGGTAGGCTATAGGTTAGATTGATGCAGCCTAGAGTGACCACTGATATCTAAGAATTTTATTTTTCTTGAAAATATATGTTTAGAGTATAATGAAACTAATTATTGGATCTAAAAAAAAAGATTTTTTTAAATTGCAGTTAAATAAGTTTAACAAAAGTTGCCTTGATACAATAGTTTTATTATTTATAATAAAACATAATTGGTTTTCCTGAGTTTTTCGGACTTATATTAAGGTAATGATTTTAACAAATGTTTTTGTTTTAGTATGTGCTGCATCATTGAATTAAGAGATATTCACCTATGAAAGATTCATTTTATTTTTATAAATTACGATTTTAAACAATTTTTTACGGAATGGTCATTGCTGTTTACTTTGCATGGAGGTAGATTTACTACACTAACATTACCACCGAAGTACTGCTCATGTATGTTATAGCAACTATAACTTAGTCAAGTTATTTTAATGTCTAACAACTGAATCAAGTTAGGATCTGAAGGTTTTTTTAAAAAGTATATTACATCCAACAACTGTGTTGAGTTTTTCATCGTAAATAACACACATTTAATTAATCGTTTTTGCAATCTACTTTTGCACATTAGTTATTTTGAGGTTATGTTTGTCACTTCTATTTGCATTTTTTTCTAACTTCCTATTGTTTCTAAACTCATATTTTGGATTATTCATTTAGTGGTTGTATAGTAAAGTGTTCTGCACGAAATTTACCAAAGTTGACATAGTTACCAAAAACTCAGTCTCATCACATAATTTTAATTACTCAATAACAAATATATATGTACATTCCACATAAAACCATGTCAGGTTATAATTGTAAACATGTTGTTTGTAACTGTACAGCACTATACAAAGCAATATGCTTTTTATTTTTATGTAAACAAATAGATTGTCGACATGAACTAGGTAGACTAACCAATATTTAGAAAGTACAGAAGTTTGTTAGGCATTACTTTTGAACAGTTTGGTTGCTAGTTTCCTTTTTTAAAATTTTCTGTGGAAGTAAGTTTATGTTCTGATATAAAATGGATAAAATGTTTTTTTGGCATTCTTATAAACTGAATATGTGGTGATTATTTGAAAATCAAAATTTACATGATAATAGATTGCTTATCAAACTGCTTATTGCAAATTGGTTATTCTAAAACTGATATTGTGTAAAAATTACTAACCTTGTAATAATGATGGTTATGGCTTATATAAAGCAGCTGCTGTTTAAACAAAATGATTTATTTTGCTTATAGTTACCACATTTGATTTTAAATTGAAATTCAGTTAAATATCCCATGAAGTGATTTTTTCTAACACCAAATCACGGGATTGTATGTCGAACTACCAGTATCTTTCAATCATATTTTCATATCTTTCAACCAGTATCTTTCTACCAATCCCATAATTAACAAAAATAACCAAGTGATTAACCATGAGATGGATAAAGCCATGATCAGAAAGGCAAGTATGAACCTTCCAACAGTCAATAAAATAATTGTGCCCAGTAGAATCCATAATTTGATAACATGGAACAAGTCTTGTGATAAATTTAATGAATACTACCTTGCAGTATTTATTGGTGTAGTAAATGTAGTATGCTCCATGAGATGTAGTTGACATCACAAAATAGTCGTTGAAAATTGTATAAAAACATAACTTATTTTACAAAATTTAATCTTCTTTTTTAATTTTTATGTTTATTTATTTTAAGAACTTGGACTTCAGTATTATTTGAAATTTCTGTTCTGGTTTTACGATAGGGCCTATAGTAAAAAATATTTTTGCCTGCATCTCAAATAGTTTTTAACAGGTTAAATTAAATTGAGTTTTAAAAATCAATTTGCTCAGTATAGCAGTTAGTTTATATAATTAGTAAGAATTTAAGTACAATAGATGATATGATTTTGGCTGTTGTATATATTTATTAAAATTTGTTCTATTAACAAAATATTTAGAATTACAACCTATTTTTTCTCTCTAGTGGTCTTTTTTACTTATCTCGTAAAGGCTATCATGTTTCAAAACCTTACTATTTCATCTGTAGGCCTTAATACAAAATTTCAAATCCCTCTTTTGAGGTCATCACAAAGTTAAACAAAACATTAAAAACACATGTCACAAACACTAAACAAAATTACACAATTTTTAAAAAAATGCATAAGATAAAATTTGGTTTGGCCAAATACTACATGCAATTCATATGTTTTTACATTCTAGACTGCAAAGTCTTCATCAGTGCACCCATCAGTGTTATCAGTTACAGTGCATCTGTTAGGTTTATATTAATTACTTAAATCACTTATCAGTGCAGCCATGTAATATATTAAATTGGATTTAAATAAACTTTATCATTGAGGATGTTTTGGAGGTCTGACTTTTGTTCTTATAAATCTTAAACTTTTTCGCATCAATATAATTGCTTTTATTACATAAATATACAATTGAGATCCTATATACATTAGAAACCACGATGTACTTTATTGTGTTTACTTCATTTTTGTAGCATTGTTAATAGGCTTATTGCCAAACACAAAAACAAAAATTAAAAAATCGTTCATATGAATCAGCTTTAAACCGCACCCCACAAAAAGAACTAGCCAAAGAAAATATAAAAGTTCATTCAGAACAACTCATAAGTTGTCAACAGTATTAAAAAAAGTCAGTTGCAAATACAAGTAGGAACAATTTAGACAAAACTGTTATATATAAAATTAAATGTAGTGATTACCCAAGTTTTTATATTGGTCAGACATCTCGCTCCTTTAAAAAAAGATTAAGAGAACACATACCCAGAAGTACATTACCTACAAAGTTGGCTTTCGCAGAACACCTTATGGAAAAAACCATAAATTCGAAGACATCTATACCACAATGTAGATAATACATTGTAATAAAAGCAATTGTATGGAGGCAGTTGAAGAGTGAGATTTCAAGAACAAATAATCACACACCCCTAAAAACCTCAATGACAAACTTTCATTTAAATCTAATTTATTATATGGCTGGATCAAGGGTAAGTGTTTTAAACAAATAATATAAACCTAACAAATATACTGGAACAGATATCACTGACGGGTGCACTAGTACTGCGATGAAGACTGTCAGCAATGTAATATCATACAAGTTATATGCAGTGTTTGGCCTAACCAAATGATATCTTGTACGTTTTAATAAAAATCATATAATTATGTTTAGTGTCTTTCATATGGTTTTTCAATGTTTTGTTTAACTTTGTGATGACAGAGGGAATTGACATTTTGTATTATAGCCTGAAGATGAAACAATAAGGTTTTGAAACCAGCTAAAAAAGATCACTAGAGGGAAGAAAATAGACCATAATCCTAATTAATATAGTCTGGTGGCTATGTTGCAATAATGAAACAAAATATTTGTATCATAAAGCATTTTGTTTCACAGGTTGCTGTGAAACTGTTAAACCATTAAACTGTTCAACTAATTTAATGTCACAGGTTGCTAAGTGTGCAATACGAGTAGAACTAGTGGATGACAACTATACAGAATTAAAAGGAGAAATCGCAGGACCTCCAGATACTCCATATGAAGGAGGTAATTTTGTCTTGGAAATCAAAGTACCAGAGACTTATCCATTTAATCCACCAAAAGTAAGTACAATAGATCTACATAAACATCCATCAATTTAACTTGAAAGCATCAATGTTGTACAATTTTTAGTAAATTGTGGTCAAATTTCTATAAATTTCCAAATTGGCGATGATAACCGTAACGGTTTTTCGTCGCAAAAAAAAATTTATAAATTAACTTATGTTAAAAAAAAGAAAAACAAATTTTGAAAAACTCGCAAGTATATTGTAATATTCTTCTTGGTGTGTTGTATGTGTCAGCCTATTTATTCTTCTCATTTTTTATTTGTGTAACCTGGAATATTTTTAATGTTTTCGTTTGTTCTACATTTATCTCTTTTGAATTTTCAAGTATTGGAAGAATTTATCTCTTTAAGATTAAGTACACCAATACAAAGCATGTTTCATGTGAATCTTTTAATGGTATTGATTCAGTAGAATTTATAAAAAAACATCATAATAGAAGTTGATGATAATATCATATAAAACAATTAAGTATACCTTCGTATATCAGTTTGATTAAGCTTGTAACATTCGTGGGGGAAAGGTTCATCAGTAATGTTGCCACTATTTAAGCAGTCTGGATGTCCATTAAAAATATGGCTTTTCTTAGGTGACTTTTATCCTTCAAAAAGTTTTCAATGCTAGGGATGAATTTATTGGAAAACCGTTTATTATGTAACGTACATGCGAACTGCAGAAGGCAGATAGTTCCCAACAACAATAGATGCTGCACGCTTATGGACCAGGTGCGTGCAGGGTATAAGGTATAGACCAAACAGCATATATATAACAAAATGTAGTAGGTAGGGGGGGCCTTTGTTGTAACCGGCTATGCAATATTCCTACCAGTTAACAAAAGTTAACTTACTAGTTAACAAAATGGGGAAATGCAAAATGTGTTGTGTCAAAAGGAAGCATAGTTCAAGAAAATGCTTCTGCAGTGAAAGTGCTTAACTCACCAAATTAACTGTATCGACATGCTAATTCAGTTGGACAAGTAGATAGGAATCTATGCATGTGGATACGCGAAACCAGATAGGAATCACAACTTTTACATTTAAATATATAAAAATTCACTACAAAGCTGAGTGTCCATTCAGGCGGCATTAATAAAAACCAATATAATCTTCATAAAATATTAAAGTCTGATTTGTCAGAATTGTATAATGAATGTAAATTAAGATTTATAGCTTGATAAATCTAATTTTGTTAAAATCTTATAATTTTTATAATGTAACTTTTATAATGTAAACTAAAACAAAATTCATACATAATCCAAATTTTTCAAAATCCAAAAGATATACTACTTTGCTACAGAGCTACATTTAAAAAATTTTTAATTTTAACATTAACAATTTGAAGCTAATTTTGAATTATATTTATCAAGAATTATATTAATTTGAATTATATATTTATCAATTAAGAGTAATAAACGAATTGGCTTTGGTTAAGGTACTCAAATTGAATGTAATTTTATAAAAGCCCATTAAACAACCAAGTACTTTAATTCTTAGGCAAGTCAAAGTTAATGGCAACCATTATTTTGACAGTTAATACGGTCCAACCATATTACCAGAACCAATCTATATAACTTGACATTCGTTTACCAAAAATCGCCAGATAGAACAGGTGTGAAATACTGAAGACAAAACCAATTGTCTTCTCAGCACCAGTGCACCATTTTGAGTTAATCAAGTGCGTAATTTCATTAACATTGTGGTACCGCCTGAAATGATCATGACTGGTTTTATGGTACTGACATAAATAGGCTGGTTTGGTAATAATAGAAATTAAATTATAAAAGGAAGATGTTAAGCATGTATTTCTGTCCCCTAGGGAGACGTACTAAATTTCTGTAATCATTAATTTTACTTTGGCCTTTTTTCTATTTGATGTAAGAACAATAATAATAATAATAAGCAAAATCAAAGAGAAGGAAAGCCCAACTATCCCTGGTTAGCCAACCCGCGGGCATCATTGTGTACAACAGATTTTATTTTATGAAATATTTGTAATTTAATGATATTCTGTATAACATCTAAAAATATTCTTTTTAACCAAATGTTTAACAAGTTACATCAAACAGGTATTTCATTGTAGTCATCAGGTTATATTTTTTTAATGTTTGTTGTAGACTAGTTTGTACAAATTTTCGTTTAGCAGGTTGCGAACTAAAAATTTTATTAAATTTTGTATTGAATTCATTTATTATGTCAATAAATTTTCAATAACAAAAATAAATATTAACTGCTGTTAAAAAAAATAGTATGTGTATTTAGGTGAACCAACTGCTTCCTCTGAGCAGTCTTTAAATAAATTGTTATTTTCTTGATCGCTGAAGAATGTTATTTGTTTAATGCAACCTGTCGAACTTGTAAGGGCCCACAGTTTGGTAATGCCAAAAGCGGAGTTTTTGGGATTGGCTTCTCTTACCAGGCTGAATTAGCAGTTAGTCAACTACGCTAAATAAATGGAAATTGATCATATGTGTTGTAACTTGTTACATGGTAGCAAGTAGCAATACTTAATTAGTGGCCTGCTTACTAATTAAGCAGGTTGCTGTACACACGTACTCTCTTTTTACCAGTTCTCTAACGCTCTTCCAACCCACAACCTCAAAAACCCACAACAGAACCCTAATGAGCGAGTGTGTGTAGCAGTTTTATAAATCAAATGACATCTAAACACTTTTCTCTTTTCCATAATGAACAGCAAGAACATGGAGCAAGAACCCTTAATATTTTTAAGGGTTCTTGGGTTTTGTTTTTTTTTTATATATATATATTCCTTGCAGGGGGTTGCAGACTAGCTGTACCTATTGATAGGATTTAGACGTCCCTGGCGGTACTAGAGTCGAACACACTTACAATACTACACTTATGACTTGCATTTTGCACTTTACACTCACACTTACATTTAGGGAGGCGATAATAGCCTAATTGTGCTTTTCGCCTTAAAATAACAAAAAACAGAACAATTTTGACATATTAGTGCACATTAAAGAAAGCTGATAACTATCTGAAGCATTACTACAAGATAGTGTAGTAATTTGATCTGTGCTAACTTTATGCATCAGACCAGGAACTTCATTTTTTAGGAAGCATTTAAAAATGTTAACCTATTACACCTTGATTTGCCTTTATATTAATCACCGTCATTTCAGCAAGTAATTTATTTTTTTATTGTATGGGATCTGTTAATGGCATCTCTTTTCTTTTTCTTGTAGCAATCAAAAAAAATCTCATTTACTTTTTCTTACTAGGCCATTCTTATTGCTGTTTTATTTGTACATTTTGTTCCTCTCATTTAGCTTTAAGCCTGTTCCCTGTGTAATAAATGTATTTCAACACCCAAAACAGCAGCTACAACATGCAACAGTTTTTTTTATATTAACAGCCTCTTACATTTTTTAATTGTAATTGCAATTTGTATATGTTTGCTTACCATTATTACACTATACGAGGTGTGGCTATTAAATAATGAGACTGACGCTGTGGCGGAACAAGTGCGCATGCACCAACCGCCATTGACCAACAGCTGTTTAGTGTGAAGCTTTCTCTTCAGAATACAGTTAGTCTCGTTTGTGTAACCAACACCGTTTAGTCATAACCTTCATTTCAGTTAGTGTTGTTATTTTGTTTTGCCGGAAAAAATGGTTAGTGTAATAATAGAGCAATGAATTGTTGTTAAATTTCATTTCAGACGTGGAAAAACCGTTACTGAAACTTATAATTTATTGAAAGAAGTGTATGGCAGTGAATGTTTATTGCGGGCACATGTTTTTGAGTGGTTTAAGCGTTTTCAAGATGGCTGACAAGACGTTGAAGATGATTTGCGGCCAGGTTGCACTTCAATGTCAAAAACAGATGACAATGTTCAAAAAAGTTGCTAATTTTATTTGGTCTGACCGTCAGTTAAGTATTCATGCAATTGGTGAAACTGTAGGCGATAAAGAATGTGTACGGTAAAATTTTACGTAACAATTTGAACATGCGAAAAGTGTGTGCCAAAATTTATTGGAAAGGATAATAACATGTGATGAATCATGGTTTTTTACATATGATCCGGAAACAAAGCGCCAATCCATGCATTGGAAGACCCCAACTTCACCGAGAGCCAAAAAAGCAAGAATCAACAATTCAAAATTTAAAGCAATGATGATTGTTTTTTGATATTCATAGGATGTGTACCTTCACTGGGTTTCTGAAGGTCAAACAATTAATCAGTATTACTACCTTGAGGTACTTGGTAAACTATGTGAAAGAGTAAGGAAAAAACGACCCGAAATGTGGAAGGACAAATCATGGGTTTTCCACCAAGACAATGCACCAGCTCATTCCACATTATCTGTCCAGAGGTTCCTGGCCAGGTACAGCATCCCAGTGTTAGAACATCCACCTTACCAGACCTTGCACCATTTGACTTCTATCTGTTCCCTAAGGTGAAATTAAAAGGGATGAGATTTGAGTCTGTGGAAGCTGTAAAAATGAAAGCGGCAAGAGTCCTGAAGGAGTTGACAGAAGATGACTTCCAGCACTGTTTCCAACAATGGAAAATTCGCATGGAGCGTTATAGGGATAGAGAAGGGGTGTATATTGAAGGTGAAAATAAGTAATTATGTATAAAATGAAAATAAATTTTTTTACGTCAGTCTCGTTATTTAATAGCCACACCTTGTACTATGACTAAAGCACAATGTCAAACAAAAAAAAGTATACAAATACAGTAAATGTACCAAAATGTGATAGGTTTTATTTTGTAATATTTGATTGTATTTTTTTTACGATAAATTTCATTTGTTTATTTTTTTCACTTTTTTCTCGAAATTTTATACATAAATAACAATTGCTGTAGTTTTGTTTGTCGTGCTATAGTTTATTCTGACTGTAAAATATTTTTCTGTATTCTATATATTATAATTAGCAGAGTTATTATTGTTTACTTCACATTTTTAATCTGTTTATAGATAATCTATGACAGCCATGCTGATAATTAAGTACCAATAACCTCTTATTCAACACTCTTATCTTCGCTATTGTTTTGAATCAGTGCTATTATTATAGTTGCTGTGTGTACTTTTGACTGTTGGTAGACTTGCTGGAATCCATTAAAGTTAATAAAATGATTAAAACTTTAAAGTAGTGGACTTTAACTACTCTGTGTGTATACTTCTGTTAAGGTGCTTTGACAATTCCGAAACAAGTGAAACCTTGGTTGGCAAGGCTCAATAAAAATTTTGAAAATGTTTTAAATAAAATTAAAACATAAAATAATGTTTTAATTATTTTATTATAGTTGCTTTATTTTCGTAGAACTTCTAACTTAATTATCTTTTAGGTAGATATATACGTTGTCTTAAATATACTATACAGTGTTGTATCGGATAGCCTGTGTAACACTATTTTCAAGTCTACATAGCAACACTAGTAATAATGATTTATAAAAAAAATATATTTCGGCCGAATTTTATGTTTTAAAATGAAGTGAAAAATAATTGTTAAAATACTGCGTGAAATGTTTAGTTAGAGTGAATTGATTATGTTTCAGGTGCGGTTCATAACAAAAATATGGCATCCTAACATATCATCTGTGACTGGTGCTATTTGTTTAGATATCCTTAAAGATCAATGGTAAGAATCTTGCGTTTTTTTTTTTTTTAGTCCAATTATGGTAAGTCTACATCTTGTGTAGCCGGACATTGTGACCGACTGACTGGAAACAGATTATTATACATTTCCAGACAGTTAAGATTTGTTGCATAGGTAGGTGTCAAGGTGTGAATAGTGATAAAATTCCAAAGTTAAACTAGTTAAAAAATCTTATATAAAATATGGATTTCTCAGGATGTGTTGTATGTATATGATGTATGTTAGGGAATAAATGTGTTCCCAGGAAAAAACAGTTGAAAACTGAAGTAGGTGAAGTCTTACATTATGAATGAATACATTTAAGTATTTATTTTTAATAAAACATTGTGAGGCAAATAAATGTGTTAAGCACAATGTTCTTAAAATTGTTACTTAATGACAGAACATTTATATAATTGTTACTGTTTATTTGGATATTTGGTATCATTTGTGTATATAAAAACAACATGAGATAAGTCATGCATATGGATCAACTCTCATTCTCAAGTTGTGTAACTAAAAATCTAAACACACTACTAGAACCCTTTCGATGCCTTGGCCTACGACAAAACACTTGAAAATAAAATGCAAATACTCAGGGTAAATCCCTGAGGAAAGGAACAAATGGTACATTGTTGTTGATGAGGCACCACAGCTCAGTATTAGATAATCAAAGGGTGGTGCCATTAGTGCAGTGATTGCTCTGCTAAGTGGTTAACTTATGCTCAGATCATCATCATCATCATTATCATAATGGTCTATAGCGTCGTAGGCCTTCCGATTCCCAAACACCATTCCTCCTTGTCATTCCAGAGACCTTCTTCTTTTTAGTTCCTCGTCAATACCACTTTGTCAGCTCTTTCAAGGTTTACCCTGTTCTCTTCTTCCTTTAGGATTCCATTTTAAAATCTGTTTTAGTATTCTGGTTTGTGGGATCCTTTGAACATGGCTTAACCATACCAGTTGTTTATCCATATCTTTTATTATAGATCGTCATGCTCAGGTAACTGACCTATTCATCCAGAGATCAAACCAATTGAAGCTGATCTAGAGGGAGTCTACTGTATGGAAATAATATATTTCCATTATTATTTTCTCCTTGAGTAATTACTTTTTGAAATAATTATCTTATTTTTAACATCAGAAATGTATGTTAAATAATTTTAAAACTAAAATTAGGTTTTGTTAGGTTTTAATGAATTTTGTGTGTAAATTTATGTTTAAAATGCCTCAAGAATCACTTTAAAATTTGACCTCTTATTCCTATACTTTCCTTTAATAAAATACTTTAGCGTTAGTAATTATATTTCCAGTTTGTTTTAAGTTAATAATCTTTGCAGGGCAGCAGCAATGACATTAAGAACAGTGCTACTGTCTCTACAGGCATTAATGGCTGCAGCAGAGCCCGATGATCCTCAAGATGCTGTCGTAGCTCGTCAGTATAAAGAAGATCCTGATATGTTTAGGCTCACTGCAAGGCATTGGACATCCATATACGCTGGAGGTAGGCACAATATAATCAGCATGACCATTTGATCCTTATAAATTTTAAGTTGTGAATAATTGTTTAAAGTTTTTGTCTGGGAACCTAGTAAAATTCCTTTTTGTAGTTTTATAACTGAGAAATTTTTTAGTTTACAGTATCTTAGAACAAAATAAAACAAAAATATTAGAGATGTAATTAAGCAAGAAAGTCAAGTAGTACTTCACATCTTACTATAGAAAATGTATACCTGGGACCATGAAATGTGCACAAATAAAATGTATATGTTGCTTCCTCATCAAAAAAAAAAAAAAAAAAAAAAATTGAGAGCTGTTTATGGAATCAAAACAAACAAAAGTAATGGAAAGTTCGTCCAGTTTCTCAAAATGGGTTTATCAGATTTTGGTCCTGAATAAAAATTTGTAAACTCAAGTTTGTTTACCAATTTTTACATGAAATAGAAACACATGGTTTAAGAGTAACTTGAATAAAACGAAAACTGCATCAGAGTTTTTAAAATTAAAATAACTGGATAACTAGGGCTTATATACATTACCTGAAATTAAGGTTTTGTGGTTGAGGTGGCTAAGGCATCAATCTTTGTACTCTGTCTGAACTTTGCAGTTCAAGATTGTGTTATTATACCCTTTCTGTACCTGTACTGTGAACCATTTCTGTTTCTTTCCCCCTGATACCCTATCCATTAACCTTGTTCTTATTAGTCTAATTAGCATTAAGAAAAAAAATTTACCAGAAGTTATCAGGACTATGTTTAAACACTTTGAAATTGTGTGCAGGTCCAAATGGAAATGCAGAATTTGATATCAAAATACATCGACTGACAGACATGGGAGTGGAAGAAGATCAAGCTCGAGTTGCGTTATCCTCATACAATTGGGATCTTGAGCGTGCAACAGAACAGATATTCAGTTAGCTAGTTAAACGAAAAATAACTAGATTCAGGGATTGAATGCAAGTCATTTTGTGTCTTTATTATTCTTCTTTTACACTAAACTTGTATTTTTACATGCATTTTTTGTTAAGAGAAATCAAAAGTCATGTTTAAAAATCTATGACTAGTCTATAATTTGGATCGTCACATGCAAATTTAATTTGATAGAATCGATTGAGTAACATGTGAATAGAATGCTTGACGTTCCAATAATGAATAGCATTTTTTCAAAGTGAAAATACATAATTATTTGTTATTCTAGTTGTAATAATATATTTTGAGCGTATAATTTTATTCCTTATGAAATTAAATCTAGAATAATTTTTTGTTCATATTGATCTAAGTTATAATTTGGGTTGTGTTGTGCTAATTAATAGATTGTACAAATATTGAAGTCATCACATGACTTTTTACAGACAATATTTAGTGTGAAAGTATCAAAATACTGTGTACTCGTTTTAATGGTATAAGTTTAAAATGTTGCTGTTTAACAAATTTAATTTATGAAGCTCAGGTGTTCTAAGCTCTTTTTGATTCTACTTTTTAAAATTTATAACCATTTTGTCTTCAAAACAACAATTAGGAAAGAGATTATGAACAGAATTAGTTCATTTAATTTGACCTGAGTGAAAAATTTTAAACCAGCAATAGGCCTACAACAATAGGTTTATGGAAATTCATTTGTTCTGGATGATGTGTTTATTAAAATTTATGTGCTTATTTAAATAAAGTGGAAAAAACACTTAATTTTTGTATTAAAATGAGTTACATTTGTGATTTGTGTCTGCATTACAGTTCTTTTACTTTTAATAAAAGAAATTCTCTTTTTTTACCTGAAAATTTTGGCTTAATTTGTAAGCTGTGAATTTTTGCTTGGCTTCCAGTGGAACTTTCTTGTAAGTAAATATTACATTGTCCCGGAATGTAAGTTTATGATGTGATGAGAAAAAAAGATTTAAACAAGATTACATCAGTTTGTTTCAGCTTATAAAAATAGTTTTATAAGTGAAATTTGTTTACTCATGCTATATGACTTTAGTATGCTGTTTGTACTTTGAGTTTTATTAGAGAGTGAATTTATACTTTACTGAACTAAACAATGCTACACATTGGAAATGGAGAGTTATCAATAAAAAAACCTACAAAAACAATAATAAACCTTAACCTTAAAACTATTTCTTTTTTACTTCATAGTATATGCAACCAATACATACAACACACTGCATTTCTTATAATGTAGTCTTGAATCTATGTTACTAAAAGTTTGGACTGGTTTTACAGTGATCCTCAATTAACGGACACCTGATTATTGGAAATAAAATCATTATTTGTAGCAGCTGTTCAGAAGTTGAAAAATTCCTAACTCAAAACATACAATGTTTAGCACACGAAATTCAAACAATGCATTTATAAGGAAAACATACATACAGGTTACTGTATATATTTTTTGTTTTTTATTTAATTATAAGAGAGAGAGAGAGGGGGGGGAGAGAGATTTGTTTACTTAGAAATGAGCCTTGAGGGTAGTTTTGTTTATGTATGCTATATCTTCAATAGTGGAAAAAACATTCATGTGGTTAGAATTGCCAGTTTAACTGCTGACATTTTATGTGACATTAAATGATATAAAATCTGATTTGTTTGAAGAAATGTGATTATTTGTTATACAGGCCCTAACCAACAATTATATAAACAGTACTGTTTAACATGTTGAGTGCCCACGATGCACACACACACACACACACACACACATGTGTGTCAAACTGCACAGTTATTTTTATCAAATTCTGAGAAATTGGGCTTTGCTGGCCAGGTTTAGATAAAGGGGCTCTATTCATTTAGGACAGTCTATTATTGTTTGAGAAAATACTGTTGGTTTTAGGTTTTTGTTATTATTAGAGTGCATTTACTGGCTCCTTTGACAAGTATGCTTCCTACTCTTGAGTGAAATTTTATTTTATTTTGGAAAGTGTTTGGTTTAGTAATTTGTGGATATTTTCTATTTTGTTGTATTTGTGTTGTTTTTTTATCTGCTACAGTATTTATTTTTTAACTTATATAAAAATCTACATTTTAGAAACATTTTGTAAAACATATTGGTCATGGCTAGTAAAAGAGATGTTTCTTGTACCTATATGAGTGATAATGAATTATTAAATATTTTAGAAGGTTATATTTCTGATAACGACATGGAGTATTTATCTGATGGCGGTGAAGAAGATAATGAAGTAAGTCAGGAAGAACTGCCATCAAAAAACGTTTCTGCACAGGCAGTGTTTACAGTTTCTTCAGAAATACAAGAAGGAGAAGTAATAGAAGCAACTAGTGAAGTGTCGCCTATAGATTTAGATATAATATCATTACCGATAGAAATAATGGAAGGTGTATCACCACCAATTGAAGCAGCATCAGCAGTTACAACTTCAGCACAAAATTTGTATCCTCCTTCGCTTCTATCACCACCAATAGAAAGTGAGGAGTTATTAGAATCTGAAGAGGTTTAAAGTGCCGGTCCCTATTACTCCATTTGGTTTTTTTCCTCTATTATTCACATACACATTACTGAAGGTTTTGGTCAAAAAAATGAACGAGTATGCTGTCTATGTTTTTCTGCAATGCTCATCAAGTGAGGCAAGAATATCAAGATGGAAAGATGTCACAGTAGAGGAGTTTAAAACCTTCCTTGGTTTGCTGTTTCATATGGGAATGATAAAAATGAACAGGATTAATGACTATTGGAAGACACATTATTTGTTTAACCAAAACATATTTTCAGGATTTATGAGCAGAAATAGGTTCCGGCTACTGCTAAGGGTTTTAAATTTTGACAATAATATTGCAGATGACAATTTGCTCAAAATTCGTGAATTGATAAACTATTTTAATAACACCATGGATGACATATTTTGCCCCGGTAAAGATACGTTAGATGAATCTATGGTGAGGACGCCTACGTTTACGTCAATACATAAAAAATAAGCGTCATAAGTACGGGTGCAAATTATATGTACTAAGCAGTCCAAATGGCTAAGTGCAAAAGTTGTTACTATACCAGGGAAGTTCAGATACAAAAGTTGGAGGTAAAAACCACAGGGCTAAAGTGGTTAACAATGGAATTAAGAAAAAATAAGGGCCATAGTTTATGCATGGACAACTATTACACAAGTGTTTAATTAGTTGAAGACCTCCTCCTGCAAGGCATTTACTACACGGGAACACTGCCTCGAAAAGGTAATCCAAAAGAAGTTATTGATAAGAAATTGAGAAAAGGGGAATTTATATCCTGTTATTCAAAAACAGGCATATGGGTTACCAAATGGAAGGACAAAAGAGATGTGCTGGCGATTTCATCAGAATTCACAGGTGAAATGGTTACTGTAAATTAGAAAAAAACCAAGATTAATTACTGAGTAGAACAAGTACATGTCAGGTGTTGACAGACACGATCAGTTAGGCTTATTACCCACCAGTTCACAAAACTATTAGATGGTACAAAAAATTGGGAATCCATATTTTCCAGATGCTTCTTGTTAACACGCATCACTTGTACTCATTTTTTCACTTCAGTCTGCCATGAGTGGATATGATTATCGGTTAGTATTATGTGAAATATTGCTTCCCTGTTTGCCATCACCACGAAGAGACTTTGGAAATATGCATGTGTCAGAAGAGATGAAGAGAGTGAAAACGGAAAAAAGAACAGTGACAAAAAGAAAATGTTGTCGACAATGCTATCAGCAAAATATTCGCCAGGATACACTCTACTTCTGCCCAGACTGTCCAGATTTACCAGAATTGTGCTTAAAACCATGTTTTAGAGTACATCACCAAAACCTATAATTTTTAACAAAAATATCATTTTATAAATCACGAAATTAATTTAAGAGTTTTTATAATTTTTTTGTCATTAAGAATTTTTTTAAATATTAATTATATATTTTCTTAAATGACTAAAATAGTAATTCAAATAATGTACTGTTTTGTAACTAAAATATTTTAAAACTTTAATTAAACTTTTTTAAATTTATTTTATTTTAAAATTTAAACTGCTTATAAATTTGACACACACATGCACGTCATTGGGCATTGTAGGACCAATAGAAGCAACAAACTGTTTTGCCAGGCCCATTACGCACATGTGAATGTCATGACCTTGGTTGAATGTAAAACAGAGGGGCAACACAGTATAATATGTGAATACAAGTAGGCACTGAATGTGTTAATTTGGATTACTTGTGAATTAGGCGTAATATTCATTGTAAACATAATATTCTTTACACCTTATAAAGTTCCAGGAAATACGCACTGACAGTGTTACATATGTATTCTCATGTGTTGTATGTTTTGTTTCGAAATTTTACAACTGTACACTAAATTTTAATAAGGTTTAGTAATTGTATTACTTAAAAATTAATTAATTACTTTTTTAACTTGGCAGTGCATTATTATAAATTGCGATAATGCAATAAATACCCTTGATCTATCAAAAGCTGATGGCTGATGACAAATAACTGATAACTCTGTTCTTAAACAAATCCTGCAGATAAACAAGTCTAAACCCTCACTATGTTTGTTTATTCTACTCTCAAACAGGCTTACATTGAAATACAGAATGAACATTTGAGTAGTTGATGTTGGGATTTTGCAACATGTTTATGTTTTAGTTTATATTTTACTAGATAAGTAACACGCAAGGTTTATAGGAGACATAAATGTCCTGTTAAAAGTAATATGTATAGTATATCACTTCTTTTATATACAGTGTTCTGGTATATTTATAAAATGTTATTTACAGTCTCAAAGATATTTGGTATGCTTATGTACTGAACTGATTAGCCATTTACAGTATCTAAACTTCTTCAACATATTCAGTGTGGGCGGTATGAAATAATACCAGGCACTACCACATCCCAAGCAGCAGGTACTAAATCATACAGCTTATCTTAAGCAGCATTGCTTATCTTAAAGCTCAGCTCTTATCAAAGGTTGATGTGTTATTGTTAGTTTGATGTGCTCAACTTGTTAACCTAGTTCCGGCGTTAGTTTCAGCTTAGGGCTCTTTTTGGTTTTCTTGTGCATTACTTTATTGGAACATGTTTTGAGTGTGTTTATTTGATTATATTATTTGTATTTTTATTTTATTTAGTTTTTTTATTTGTTTTATGTTTATTTTGAATTAGTTATGACCTATGTTCATTTTAGTGACGATGACTTTGTTGGGTTAGATAATCATAGCTCTGATGATTTGGCTGAGAGTAGTGAGGAAAGTGAACATGAGGACATCAGTTTAAATCCTGTCTGACGATACATCTGGCCTAAAACATTTCCTTTACTGGAAGTAACAAAACTTCTCCAACCCAATCCGGGAAATAACAAGCCTGTTGGCTGGTTCTTTCTTTTATTGGATGATATTTTCTAACAAAGTATCTACGATTTTACTAATGCCTATGAATTGGAGTTGTTTTGTGGTCCATCAACTCAACCTGGTTTTAAAATTAATAAGTTTCAAGATGTTACTGTACCAGAACTTAAAATATTTTTGGATCTATTGTTACATATGGGCTCTCTAAAATTAAATAGATACCAGGACAATGGGAAAACTGACAGATTTTACAACATATCTATATTTAGGCAGTAATTAAGCTGTGATCGATTTATAGTCATCATGAGATGCCTACATTTCTCAAATCTACAGCTAAATCAAATGATCACCTTTTTCAAAAGATATCATTCTTAGTTGATTACTTGAACTCTAAGATGACTTGCATATACTCCCCTACAAAGAAGCTATCCCTCAACGAAGCAATGGTTTTGTGGAGAGATCGCCTCCAGTTTCGGCATTTTCAAAGGGAAACAGCATAAATACAGAATTAAGCTTTACACATTGAGTGAACCTGAGAGCTTGTGTCTACGATTATCAGTCTACAGAGGAAAGAAAATGTTCTTGGAGGAAAGGGACATATGTCAAAAGTTGTTATGCACTTGTTGAGTAGTCTCCTCTACAAAGGACATTCCATTTACATGGATAATTTCTACAATATCTTTGACCTGACTAGTAAACTGTTGGCCCACAACACATACGTTACTGGCACTCTGCGATCTGACAGGAAAAACAACCCGATTGAATTGACCAAAGCTATCCTGGCAAGAGGGGAAATGAAGGCATGATGGTAGGACGATGGAAAGATAAGAGATATGTCTTGTATATATCCTCTGCATTTGAGAATGACATGGTTACCTTCATAAATAGGCGAAACCAGGAGAAGATAAAGCCCCTTCCCATAAAGCCCACGTAAAGGGAGTTGTTAGCAGCAATCTTATGCTCTCATATTATCCCTGTGAGCATAAAAGCATGAGGTGGTACAAAAAAATATTTTGTACATATGCTCCAAATGATGATAATAAATGCCTTGGCACTGGCCAAGGAAGTATGCACAACCAGGAAAGGAAAAAACACCATTGTATGTGTTTTGCAATGAACTCATTGAAGCATTGCTGCTGCCAAAACTCTATCTTCCTTTGAGGACACCATCAAAGAAGTTGATGCACAAACTAATAAATAATGATGCTCAAAATGTAAGTGGTGTCAGAGCTAGGATAAGGTGTAAAGTTTGTTTAGAAAACGGAGTACAGAAGAAGACCATTTATGTGTGTTATGCCTGCTGTGGGAACATAGCATTCTGTCCATTAGGGTGTTTTTGACACCTTTCACAGTCGGATGTAAAATGGAAAAAATGGGTAATTGGGTAGTGCTGTAAATATTATAAATATTTCTCATAAACATATATTTCTAAACTTTGTATTTTTAGTTCATGTGAAATATAATAAGACTACAACCACAGTTCCAGTTTGTGCAGCAATCGGGCGGTGCGATATCGCACTGGAAATAGAGATTGTACATAAAAGTGTTCTAAGCCTTAAAGAGACATTCTAAGGGCTTTACTATGGACTGCAAACACATTTGGTAAGTTTTCGGGAAAAAAATTGTCGTCTGAGCATGTTATTTTAATTAATAATACCTGGGAATAGCAATGAACGTGTTAACCATTTGTTACTCCACCAAATAGAGGATCAACTGTATAATTCAAAAAATAATATGTATAAATAACAATAAATCATGTATCTTTCACCAACAGCAATGTTTTTGTGGGGCTACTGTCGCTGGCAAGGGATTACTGTAATATTATATTTATATGTATTTTGATAAAATCTTATATTAATCTACTTTTAGCCGAGTAGGTGTGTACAAATTTTTACGTAAACTAGTTTAGTAAACTAGTCCCTAAATATAAAAAAATGATTGTCATATTTTACATTTCCAAGATTAGATCCATTTCATTGTTTATTCTGATTCTGTTATGCTTGTGTGCTAAACAAAATTTCTTTCTAATTGGTTCTCCATTCTACTCTTTGTTTGCTGTGTTTTTGAAAAAAAACTTTATCGGAAATTCTCTGTATTCGAAAAGGGAATACAGCCCCCATACAGTTCCGACAATCTACTGTATTTATTCGGAAGCAGTTTTTTTTTCACATTGAGTTTCTTCTAATGCAGCCAAGGTATGTTGAAACTTCTCCAACTTTCTTGAACATTTCTGCAGATTGAATACCCTGTGAGCTGATATTTATTGGCAAAGGTTGGACATAGGAAATGAAAGCATAGTCCATTCCTTTCAGCGCAACTCCGCTCTGCATTTGGTGGCCACCCGGCCTAAGGACTAATAATAACCATTAACTCTTTTCTTTCATAAATAAATCCTACATGACATGTGTAAATGTGACATTGAAGCTCTGTTTTCGGTCATCCACCTTACTCTCCTGACCTTGCACTGAGCAACTTTGAATTTGAATGTCACAAGCAGTGTGCTGACGGGCTTCTTTGTGGACAAAAATAACTGTTTTACCCAACTTCCTCGCCTTTTTGTTTTGTTGTGTTCTTCATGTAATGTTCTCCCTTCAATGTACCTATTGAGAGGATTTAGACGTCCCTCGTGGTACCCGAGTCTAACACACATTTACACTTATGACTTTAACACTTTACACTCACACTTACATTTAGGGAGGCAATAATAGCCTCAATGTACTTTTCATCTTAAAATAAAAAAAGGGGGGAAAATAATAATGCTTGACACCATCAAGAAACCATTGACCTTGACATAACGTCTTCACCATGCACACTGAACAACTTAACTTCAGTCACACTTTTATTTTTCATCATAAAAAAAACTAAACATGAACTTCACAATCGGCAGTAGGAACAAGTGGAGTCTCCATGGTTGCCAGCATTTGACTGTCCAAGCAGTGTAGGTAGAATATTTTGAGTGTTGCCACTACACCCAGATGAAAGTTCCCTGTGACTCCTAGACTTTTCCAGCCCAACTTGCGATTTTAAATAGTGGTGTAACTTATTTTTGAGACACCCTTCATATTAAACCAAACAAGATTAAATATATATATATATATTTATTTATTTATTTGCACTATATGTACTAAATACTTTTTAGGTTTAAACTTTACTAAACATTCAGTTAAAAAAAAACAATATTTTCTTAACTTACATATTAAAAGTGTAATTGGAAAATAAAACAATTTATTTAGATATATATGAATATAGATATATTTTTTATTATCCTATATTGAATAACAATAAGTATATTTTTTCCATCAGATATAATTTTATTTAATTTTACCTAATAAAAAATTGTAATAAATGATTAATTAAAAATTACATATTCATCACAGATATATTTTTAATACTTAATAATTTATAAATAAAATATAAATACAAAAATTAAAATATGAAGACCTTTTTTAATTTATTTGTCAGTGTATTCTCTACTAAAAAAATTAGCCGTTTGAATTGCCTAATGGCAAAAGATAGTAAATGGTTTGAATATGTCAGTGTTTTACACGACTCATTTTCAAAATTTGTTTGCTTCTCAAACTTAGTAAAAAAGTTTTTTTTAGAGATGACCATTGAAATTTTAGATAATCAAATCATTTGTCATCTTTTCAACAGAATTTCATTTCACTTTTTAAAGTAGCATGAAAAATACAAAGAAATTTGTTCTTAGAGTAAACTGTAAGTTTTATATTTACATTCATTATATTCATCTTACATTCACTATGAAATGACAGAGCTTTCAAGTCATGTTAGATTTGAATTCTAAAGACTTATATTCCAAAGAAGAAATATATTTTAAAAGAAATTTTTATCATGCTATTAAAAAAACTGTACAAACATATTAACATGTTCAAGTACATGTTAATTATATTTTATTGGCTATAAGGGAGCCTAATCTTCAATTATCCTGTGGTGCTCAAAATGATTTTAGCCTGCAACTGTTTTTTGATTGTTTAAATAAAAAAAAAAACAACACTATAACAGTTATTTGAAAACTGATACCCAAATTTAAAACTGATGATTAAACACAGATGCATTGTATTCTTATTTAGTGCAGTTATTTCAGATGAACAGAATAATGTTCTTGATATTAAGAGTTTTTGGTTTTTTCTTTCAATAGCAAAGGTAAAACAACAATCGGAGAGTTTGTTTTTGGATTATCCGTATAGAGGCTCCAAGTTCTTGCTTTACAGTCAAAAACTCCTAGAAAATTCAAAATATTTATTATACATATCTTTTAAGAAAAATAATGACATTGTTACACAGTAGCATAAATATTGCACCTGCATTTCCAGGGGCAAGCAGACCAGGAGTTACAAAAAATATGTTCGTGTAGGAACATCATGCTGACTAGTAAATCAGCAGAAAGTATCCACCCTAGTAATGTACGAATACGCTCATAATTGCTGCACAGCAACAGAATTTTTTACAGAAGTGGAACATTTCTTGAGTGAACATTAATAGGCAGCAGAAGCGTGAGTGTGTTTGTCACCGCTCTACTAGCTAGCTTCATGTTCATAGAAGTACCAAGCGAAAATAAGATTAATATATCTATCTTGGGGGGGATTAAGAATAAAATATATCTTTGAATCAGTGATATGGAATATTTAATATAATTTACTGCTACCTAAAACTGCAATCAGTTTTTAAATACTAGATAAGAAATTAGTAGACTTAATAAATTTAAAGCATACGTAGTATAAGTTAGCATTTAAAACATTTTTCTCAAGAAAATATAGATTAACCATATTAACAATATAAGGTAAAATATTGAGTATTACAGTACTGTAATCAGAAATTTTATGGCTAATTGCTTTGTCATAATCTACAAAAGGGAGTACTCAAAACTATTTTGGGATTAATCATTGTAAAAAACTTTTCAAATTTTCATTATGTTCTATGGTGTTATATAGTATAACAATTTCTATCTTATATACTACGTTCTATTTATTAAACTTTCAAGTTTATACAGTACTTGATACTCTTTGTCATCCAATGGCGTATTAAATTTTGATTATCGATATTCCACTCTATTAATATATTTTGCTCAACTTACCAACAGCAATGGTCTTGACAAAATCATCGTCTCCAGATTCTCTAAACACAGTACATCCATCACCAGACTGATCACCTAACATGTTGATCACATCTTGACAACATCTAAATGGAAGTTGATTCATTGTGTCCATCCTTTCGTCACTGCTTTGTGTCATTAAACCTCCCACTTCAGGCACTTTCAGTCTTAAGTACCTACAACGTAATATATTTTTATGTATTCTACTCTAAATGGTGTAAAAGTAATATAAGTCTAAATGTTTAAAAACACGATGTATAAGTTTTCTTCATTTCAAATATTTTGAATGGCAAGGCATATTTTTATGATACCCAAGTAAAATTGGAAAATCTTCTGTCGGTATAGTTGTTGACAAAGCCGCTTTTGTTTTTAAAAGCACATCAAAGAATTATGAAACTGATGTCAGTTTTTCTTTGTTGTTAAGCCCAAATCAAGAAAAACATACCAAAGATCAACAAAATTAATGAATAAAAAAGTTTCGGAATAGTGATTGGTTTTGCTGAAAGAAAGAACAGTGCTCTGAACTAAAATATCAAACATTGCACATTGTAGAATATTGTATGGGACAGACTCAATAATTGTTTTATAAAAATGTTCCAAGTGTGAACATACTTTTACAGTATACAATTAATTATACTGTAGGTAAACAAAAACCTTATTTATCCAAAATTCCATTTTATCAAAAACAGGTTTGAAAGATGGTTTTGTTATAGTTGAGAACACATAGAATTTACCTAGCACATTTTGCATTGAAAACAGTACTTATTTATGTAAAATTATTACGCAACATCTTAATTGAAACATGTTTATAAAATACAGAACATAATAAAGATAGTAAACTCAAAATAGCTGACAAAAACTTTTGTAAATATAAACCAATACATCACAGTAATTGAGCATAGATGGTAAACAGTAAGGATAAAATGTACTGGACATACTGTTGAGATACATAGAGGTAAAAGTTCTAATTCTGTTTAACAAACCAATACTTTTGACCATTTAAACTTAGCACACGATATAGTAATACAACTCGGTTCTATTATAAACATAAGACATTTACAATCATGTGCTTCATTGATCTGTATAATATGGATTGTTTTCTGAATAGCATATTTAGTTACAAGCAGTCTGAATGGAACTAAAGACAGGGATAAGGTAGCAAAAATACAGTTCGCTACATGTCTAATGTCGCTGTTTCAAATACCTAATTTCATTTCTTACATTTAGTGCTAAGGTGAAATGATTATGTTTTTTTGTTAGGACAGTTGTAGCCAATGAGTTTCAACTCATAATTATACTTTAATTATAAAAGTACATTTATGTGTTTTCCTAAAATGCATTTCTAAGAATCAACGGTAAAGACAACAGCAAGGGATTAAAAAAAAAATGTATATAAAGAAACCTATATTGGTTTTTTTAAAATTTTTATACTACTGAGTCAGACACCCACCTAGTAATTTATACCTCAATGAACACACTTTTAGTCCGGAGATGGTTATTCTCTATTAATACTGTCCATCAATCAAATCGGAAAGTTTAATTCTTTGCAGTCTTCTTTATGCCATAGATGCAACCATCAGTCCCTGAACTTCGGAGTGTTCATAATGTGATGCGATGTCCATGCTTTACGGCTTGCTTTTTGATTTTTTTCACTGACAGTCTGTATTTAAATTCTTAAGTATATTATCCTTTTGAATATACCATGAACAACAGTGCATCAAAGCACCTTATTTATTTTCACACTGGCTATAAAACTTGCTTATGTATTAACAACTTATTATGAATTGAAAGTTTGGATTGTCTCCCAGTTAGGCAATATATTTTTTGAACTTGAAATTAAATTCTTTTTTTTGCATGTTCCTTTTCTTTTCAATTTTACATTTAATGTCATTGCCAAGTATTTAGCAGAGTTAATATGGGGAATTGGTACAGAGTTTATTTTAATTGGGATCGAATGATCGATCTTAAGATTTACATTGACTGATTTCGTTTCATTCAGGCTAGTACGCCATTTTACCTATATAGTAATAAATATGTCCATGCAGTAGTATTTGAATAGTACAGTACAACCTCGATTTTCCAGACAAAGGAATCAGTAATAACACAATATGATTTTTTTTTAATTAGGGGCCGAATATGTACATCCTTGTTTGGTTTGATAATTGGTCTATCTTGTCACCACATAGACTAGAAGGGTTTTACTACAAATACTTACTTGTTACAATGGAAGATATGTTCTCCTGGACTAGCGGTAAAAATACTTAAAGGTGATTCATTAGTAGATGTTGCAGGACCAACTTCTGCATTATGGAAGAGTCTGTTTCCGTCCTGGTTTAAAAATGTCATATTAACGCTGACACCATCTCCAGCTCCACATCCAGAGTCCCTGAGTATCTGTTGGGCTTCGGACATATTTTCCGCTGACAGTAAGGCCCTTGTTAAAAAGGAACGTGCTGAGCATGAAAAAGAATATCATTACTAACACAAAATAATTTTAATGAAACATTACAGCTTAGTTATTGAAGTTTTTTATTGTGTTCTAAAAGGTTATTAGTCCGTTTAAAAATATAAAATATTTGTGTAAGAAAGCTGCAATGCTTGTATGTACAGAACTGGGTAAAAGATATTTCAGTTAAAAAATAACTTGAAGTAAAAAGTTTAAATTAATTGTTAATGTTAAACTCCTTAAAGTTCTGTTTGGTTTTCTTATTACTGCAGTTCTTTTAGTGTTAATTACTTACGAGTTTTTCCAGCTACAAGTGTTTTAGCACTGACAATGTTAATGCTAAAGACAAATCCATGATGATTGTAGGACATGGTATAGCCGGGAAGTTGTCCAACGTAACAGAGTGAAGTAAATCGTTCTTCTTTAACTTTCCAACGACCCTGTGGTGTATCTTCTATGATGTGAGCAGACACAATATAAAAATTATTCATAACTTCAGCTAATGCATCTTCTGTATGGCCCAGTATTTCCTGCAATAAAAGTTGCTTTATTGCTTTTAACTAGACAGTTTTATTTATTTAGTAAATATGAAGTGTTTATAGTACAGAGAATACAGATTTGTCTCAAGTAGTTACAAAAAACTACTTGCACCATTAAAAAAAAGTTTACATACTGTTTATATATATATATATATATATATATATATATATATACACACACACACACACACGCACCAAGGAAAAATGTCATATATGAAAAAAAAGTTCCATATACAGAGCTGGTATTTGAATTTATAATTCTAGTTTGCCATGTACCTTATTAAGTAAGTTGCAAAGCTGAGTTTTAAAAAGTATTTCAATTATTAGCACACTATAATTAGGCATGGTCATAGTACCTAATTAGTGAGTAGAATGATAGATCAGTTTCTCAATTACTGTCTGGGTCAAATTTTGTTAATGTTTTCCTTAAAATATCAAATACTTGCTATCGACATTCTTCTGATTAGGAAGTAATAGAATCAAAATACTATATTTTTTGCTAAACGATTTGTAACCATAATTACTTAATACTTACATGTCCAGGGGTGTTGCAACATACTGTAGTACAGCCAATGGTTGAATCAATAAAAGACTTTTTGAGCGAGTTGGGCAGGATTTCATCCATATGGAGCAAAAATAACTGGAATCAATCACGTCATATAGATCTGACATTTATACAGAAAAAAATTAACATAAATTTTGTTACATACAAAACCTATTTTAAGATCCTCTATTAATTAAAACTGTGTGCTACTCACATCCATTTTTGAACCTGTTTAGTTGGTTTTTATTTCCCACTGTCTAGATTAAGAATTCTCACATCATTTTGGGATTAGGTACATCTTATTGTATTGTAACAGGGCATATCTTAAAATAAATTTACTCTTTTTCCTTAAACAGTTTAAAATAAAAAATACTGAATGTTAATGAAAAATTGTGTCCATAAAATGCAATAAATAACAGTGTAAAAACATAAAAGTGAAGAAAAACATATTTTGTTGATTTGCTTTATATTTTTTATTTTCTCACTTTATGCTTACAAAGAATAAAAAAATTGTTAAGTGACTGGAAAAATATTTTTGATTTCGTTGGATCTAGATTTAGATTTGCTACATGTATCTCAGGACAATTTTTTTAATTAAAAAAAATGTTGGTCTTTTTGGCCAAAAATTTATTAAAAATCAAAATTTCTTGAAATCAGCACCAAAAATTTTTATTAAATTTAGCTTTATACAGAATAACATTTGAGAAAAAGTAATTAACTGATTTTTGTAAACCACGCCAATTTTCAGATTTTATATGTAGCTGCCGTTTCAAATTTTTTTTTAAATTGAATGTGAGAAAGTTTGTGTAATGTTAATGTACCATTTGTTTTGTTTTAATTTGAAAGCAAATTTAATGCGAACATTAAATGTAATAAATAATGCAAAAACAAGGAAACAGTTGACGTTTTAAAGAAGACATTTGAAAAAAACGTTTTTCAGTGACTAACCTTGTGAAATGGTACTCGAGCACCATCAGCGACGCCCTCCAACTCTCTCACATATTGAGGAAAATTTTCCTTAACACAGGCTAAGGTCTTGTCATAGACAGCTCTGCCTTCTGGAGTCTCATAAAGAGGAACTTGTGTTTTGTTGACTAGTGGAGAAGTAGCAAGGAAACCCTGGATCAGTCCACTAAATGTTCGCCCCTGACAGTAAAATTTTTTGTTAGAATTGAAGCAGATTTTGAGAAATATGAAATATCAGATTTATAAATTATTAAGCTGTCCCATATGAATATTTATTGAAGAAATGAAAAATTATGCACGAGGCTGTCTCACTGACATGATAGAAGAGAATTTAAACAACAATTCTTACTTATCTTACATTTTTTTCAAAATACGGTTTTGTCATAATCATCACGTAGTCTATATTACATTGAAAGTACTTAAATGAACCAATACCGCCATCAAATTCTTTTTCGTAACCAATACATTTTGAAAATTTAAAACACTATTTTATGCAGATTTAACGCTGATCAAATCAGATCTTAAAAATAAAATATAATATTGTTACTTCCTTAAGATTTGAAATTATTAACTGAATTTTGCTGGATAATAGGCCTATACTTGTTTAGGCTATTATAAAAAATAATTTTATGCTGAATTTTAATCAAATCATAGTTCGTGCTAAAGTGAATATGCTAAAACACACAATTTAACGATCTCTCAAAAGTGAGCTAGAGGTTAGGAACGCTTAAAGGTCCTGGGTCTGGGTGTTACCATGATGGCGTGTCAACGAATTTGTTATTACAAAAATCGATTTCTGTGCCAAGTTGCAATCAATTCTGATAAAAATTAAGAACTTGAGAATGCTAGCATACATGCATGTATGTATAGAAATATTTAAGAAAAAATATTTATGTAAACTCGTTCTCTCTCTCTCTCTCTCTCTCTCTATATATATATATATATATATATATATATATATATATATATATATATATATATATGAGAGAGAGGATAAAATTTTTTTCAGGAGCTATTCCTATCATCAAAGGCAATGAAAATATACAAACATATTTTCTAAAATACATAGCTTTCTATTTAAACACAATTTTGTCTTCAGCCAAAAAATCATATCTTTTTAACGGTAAACAATATACGTTGAAATTTTACATTATTCTTAGTATTAAAAATAATTTAAATAATAAATAAATAAATTTTGAAATGAGTAAAAGAAATGGGTTAATTATTTTTCTCAATTTTGGTTTTTATAACAAGTATAAAGTATTCATCTCCATATCATTTACCTTTGAAAAGATATGATTTTTTATGTTAAAAAAAACAAAATGGCGGTTAAATAGAAAACAGCATTTTAGGAAATTTATGTATATAAACATTTTCATTGGTTTTGATGTGAGAAATAAGCTCTTTTAAACATTTATATGTATTTATAATTATATAGAAACTTAAGAATAAATTCTCACCACATCAAAACCAACTTCGTAATGTGTACCCCTGCAGTACAGCACTGGGATACAGTTTCTTCTTCCTATTTTCTCGACGACCGGCATCCTTGATCCTTATCCTTCGGTGCCCTGAGTCCTGAGTGGCCTAATGTCAAAGAACAGACTGAAAACTGACAATCAAATAAGCGTAACTTAATTATACAGTAATCTTTGTCAGCACGTTCTCTTCAAGGGCTTCCAGCTTACAACTTAACTCTACAGCAGATAACGTATCTGAAACAGATAACAGAAACATATTATTTGGACAATTTAAAAGAAACAATTCTAATTGCTGTTGACCTGATTTAGTATAATTTCTAATTGCGGCACGCAGGTGTCTCGCTAACGTGATGTAAGCGAATTTCTAAAAGTATTTCTTTTAATTTTAATCTTTTTTTTTAACTCTGGCATCACTGTTACAATCTACATACATTAGCAATTTTGAATTACATTAAAAATATGTACAAAAGTGAACCTTGATCGCCGTGCAGTTCAATTTCTTTAAACTTATTTTGAATATTCAAAATGCTAATTTATACTGTTTCTAACGCTGATTACGATGGTGAAATCACATTTTTGGAAATACGTTCACGATAAAAAAATAATGAGTTCTTAAAGATTTAAACTGGCCGCCATTTTGAAATGGTTGAACGGATCGTGCTGGGTAAGGGACTTGTGCAAGCTGTTACAAAAAACGATTTTTGAACAAAATTTGAATCAAATCGAACGAAAATTGCGAAAAAACGAAAGAGAGCTAACCAACACTTTATATATATTTTCGTTAATAAATGATGCAAAAACATTGCACATTATGTAGTGTAACTTTCTCACATTATTATTACCTCCCCCCCCCTGAAAATCCCGTTTAGAAGCAACAGACAAAAAAATTGTAGCCTAAAGCAGGCTTCGAAGCCGTACCGGCAACTGGCGTGTCTGTATGGAATTCAACACTGGATTAACTTCTTTAGAAATAAAATTCAAGTTTATCTGCTTGCTGTGACCCATATAGAGAGAAAATCCGCTGTCAAAATGAAAAACTGGTTTAAGTTTTTTACTGCAGTATGTTTTCCATAAATAACAGTAAAAAGCTAAAACCAGTTTTTCAGTTTTTTTAGCCGGTATAAAATTACAAACTTTGCAACGTGTTGTAAGAAAATTAACTGGGTAACTTAATACCTTTTATGTCTCTAACGATTGTCACGGACTTTTTTCCAACTAATGAAAACCTGGAAAAAATTAAAACACTTTTTGTAAAAAGAAAATAACACACTGCCTTATTAGCCATATGAATCCATATGAACTGCCATCAAGGTAAAAACAAGACCCGACAACTTGAAACGAAAGCATATATGCTCCTAGCGTTCGAAAATTTGGTCCGATTTGATTTGAACTTAGCACAACAATGGATTTTTCGATAATTTCGTTACTCTGCAAAATCTGATCAGTACTTTCGAAATGGCTCTCTTTTCAGATCATAAATAATCGCGGCACGCAGCTGTCTCGTTGACGTGATAAAAGCGAACTTTCAAAAGTAATTTTGTTTATCTTCCTCCCCCCCTTTGAAACTCTGATTTTACCGTCATAGGCAGTAAACTCTGTATATATTAACATTTTAAACTTTCAAATTACACTGAAAACAAGAAAATGAGCCCTGACCGACGTCAAGTAAAATTTCGTAATTTAAACGTATTTTGAAAACTCAAAATGTTAATTTAAGCAGTTTTTAATCTTAAGTAACGAATATTTGAAGATTTTAAATGTCTGCTATTATGACACACACACACACACACACACATATATATATATATATATATATATATATATATATATATATATATATACATACATATCCATGATAACCGCACTAATAGCTCATTTTTCAGTGAAAAATAACTAAAAAGAAACAAAATTTGTCAAAATCAGTTTTCAAAATTTATTGTTTATATAATAGTTTAGAATTTTATGAACTACTTATTGACAAAACGAAGCGAGGTCTCTGTTTCAACTCGACCGTTCGGCATTTGGCTTGTTTGTTTGTTACGCAGTTTTGGCCAAACGCATTGACCGATTGTTTTGAAATTTGTTACGAAGGAACCTTTTTATAAAGCACACATACGTATGTGTAAGATGTTTCCCCATTTACCTCTGTTTCAAGATGGCTGCCACTGATTTAACGATGACGAGTGTACGGAGTTTTAGCCATATGCATGAATCGATTGTTTTTAAATTTGGTATGAAGATATTTTGTATAAAGCCCAAATGATGTAGGTGTAACATTTTTTTCTATTTACTTCGACTTTAAGATGGCGGCATCTGATTTAACGATGACAAATGTACGCACTTTGGTCAAACGTTTTGGCCAATTATTTTGAAATTTCGTATGAAGGTACCTTGTATAAAACCCGAAAGACGTATGTGTAAAATGTTTTCCCATTTATTGCCGTTTCAAGATGGCGGGCCTAGTTTAACGTAGAGCGTGTAGTTGCTGATTATTTCCTGTAATATTGGCTGAACGCAAAACAAATAATAATTTTGACCGCTTCTTTGAGAAAAATCATAAAATTTTTAATAAAGTTGCTTCAATAAATGTTTTAGTAAATATTACTTTAGATTGGCGGAAAATGTTACGATCGCTATCGAGATGCGCTCTGTATACTAATTAAGGATATACTGAAAGGTCTACTGTTCTTTGAACTACCAAAAGTACCAAAGTTTCCTACGAAAACGTAATACACTAACCAACACAGGACTTGTATGGATTTTCATCCAATCATTTGCGCCTGGGAAACGCTACCCGCAATACAGTTAGGTAAGGCTACTTGACTGAAATCGCCTTGAAGATACACAAAGCTTTCACAAGGCCTTTTAACGACATTGTCTATACTTTTAAATATTTATATTTTTAACGTTTTAAAATTTGTCTGTCCTTGAATGTTAATAACACGTATGACAGTTTTTTACGTAAATGTAACAGATAATTGTTCCCAAAGGCATATTTTACAGGTGAAGCAAGGATAGACGAAACGGGTTTTTACTTTATCGGCAATACAATGTATCATTCTTTAATGTAGTTCAGTATAAAATAGTCATCGCACGCATTGTATCGCTGACGTGATGGAAGCTAATTTCCTAAAAATATTTAATTAGTAATGCTTTTTTGAAAGTCTAATATCATAATCATCGCTAAAAACTGCGCTTTAAACTTTCCCCGCAGGAGGTGCGGACTAGCTGCACCTATTGAGAGGATTTAGAAGTCCCTCGCGGTACCCGAGTCTAACACACACTTACACACTTACAACACTACATTTGCGACTTTAACACTTTACACTCACACTTACATTTAGGGAGGCGATAATAACCTTAATGTGCTTTTCGCCTTAAAATAATAAAAAAAAATAATAAACTTTCAAATATTATTGAATATTTTTAAAAAAATACCTCTAAGCGGCTTCAAAACCACTTTTACTAATTTAAATACATTTTAAAATTCAAAATGCTAGTTTGTGTAAATGTTAACGTTAGTTATGATAGCGAAATCAAATTGTTAAAAAGTGTAAGAAATAAAGGTTACGATTTTTTTAAATTTTAAATGGCCACCATTTTGAAACTGTTTTTTATGGATAACTAAAATCGATTTTTGTGCCAATCAAATCGAACCAAAATTGCAAAGCGAGCGTAGTAAAATACAAACCCCCCACACATATATGTATATATATATATATATATATATATATATATATATATATATGAATTTTTAACGCACCTTCAAAAAGCTATCACACAAATTTCAATATTTAAGATTTAACAACTCCTCAGTGCCTATGAGCCATAAAATTATATTCAGTTTTCTGTGGTCCATAGCAAGCTTCAGAATATCCTAAATAAGTCGTTTGAAGTATTAATAAGATAATCTGTGACCAGGCTGATATAGGGATGACTGGTTTTGTATTGAGATTATTACAAGGGCTATTTATCTGCCCACTCTTAGCCTCTCGTTATCTGCTAAAGGTGTTAGTATAAAATCGATTTTCAGACAAAAATTAACCAGACGGTGAAGTGTTTTGTAACGTAAGACCAGAATCTTTGTCCTCATAATGTAGCAAAAAGCACAGAAAAATGAACATACATATTATACAAAACGCTCACGTTTATAGTAGATAATTGTTATCAGTTTGGCGAAGCTTTGCATTCCATCGTAAGGCTGCGCCATTGTATCAAAACATTGAGCAGTGTTGCCAATTCGCACAATCTCCATCTCTAATGCCTCTAACAGTACAGTAGAAGCGTAAAAAAGGGTAGAATGCAATATGTTGTAAAACAGCTACCAAAAAATCTGCATATGAAGTACACTGCGCGATCTTATGTTTTAATTCTTAACTATAAATCCAGTTAACAACGCCACAATACAGACAAAACTTCTGTCTGTATGTAGGCCATACCTACAGATATATTACGTTTGTTCACTGCATTCTACAGCGTTATTCATCGGATTGGTTGTGGTAATGTTGTTGTTCTATATAAGGTGTATTGGCAAGCAGTATGTAGCATATAAAGTGCAATATGTCTTTCGCTCTCAGATTTTTATCACTGTCAAGGATAACTGGTATTATACACCCACAAGGTCAAGGTGGCTCAGTTACGAACTTGGAAGAATGGTTTTATTTAGTCTTAGACTACTCAGTTAAGTAATTTTATTGTGGTCGTTCTTGGAAGGATACCTAAGGACATCCTAGTAACGTGTTGCAAAGCATTCGTCATAGATAAACTAATATGTATAAAAGTACTAATTAATGTATCACCTGTACACATAGACGTAATTTGAATACTACGCATTGAAAACAAATACATCCTATAATTCTAGTTAATGGAACAACTTTCGTCGTTTCACTAGCCAAGTCTGTTCGCGTACTTGATATCAACAGAATACTTTTCACCGTGGAAAAAGGCCATTATATATATATATATATATATATATATATATATATATATATATATATATATATATATATATATGTGTGTGTGTGTGTGTGTGTGTGTGTGTGTGTGTGTGTGTGTGTGTGTGTGTGTGTGTGTGTGTGTGTGTGTGTGTGTGTGTGTGTGTGTGTGTGTGTGTGTGTGTGTGTGTGTGTGTGTGTGTGTGTGTGTGTGTGTGTGTGTGTAGTGTGTGTAGCGGTTTTTTTAACTCATGGGGACGAAAACGTAAAGATTAAACAAAATTTGAAAATCGATATTTTTCTTTGATTTCTAATTTAATTGTGTCAATAAAAATCACGGCACGCAGCTGTCCGCTGACGTGATAGAAACGAATTTCCAAAAGTACCCGAATTTCTTTATCTTACCTTTTTTTGAAATCTTGATTTCACTATCATAATCAGCAATAAAATCTGCAAATATCAATTTATGAAATTTTCAACGTTAAATACGACTATGAAGTCAGATTTTCAAAACTATTTAATAAAAACATTTTTGAATTTTTAAAGTTTTGAAATGGTCACTATTTTGAAACTGTTTAGCGAAAATTGCTGGTTGACAAACGTGTACAAACTATTACCAGAATCAATTTTTGTGTCAAGTTTGAATCAAATCAGACCAAATTGAGAACATATCGTGCTAACGCATAGATATATACGCGTAACACTGTATATAGGCCTATACTATACACAGTTAGGGAATTCGTTAAAAATAGACAGTCGGTAGGGGAGCCTGTTTGATGGAAATGGAAATTTAAAAAAGTGAAATTAGTGTTCATTGTTGCTTTATATTTGTCCAATTATATTACTGATCTTATTGCTAAGTTAAGATCATACAAAACTGATATTAAAGAAAATGATCACTTACTTATTTACATTATATACAAATATACAAGATCAATCTTGTACAATAGTCTATATCTAACTTTTAATGCTCTAATAATTGTAATAGTTGGTCAATAATTGTTCGTTATAATTTAAAGATTATTTATTAATGAACTTAAAGATTAATTTCACTGTGATCGCTCTAAACAATTGTATGTTAGGTGGTCGGTTATATAGTATAATGTCTTTAATAATGTTTTAAATATTTATTATGTACCTTATTTACTTATCAATAAATATTAAATATAAAGAAACTCACCACCCTTAATTTCATGAGCAGAAATCGTAACACTGAGGCACGAATGAGCGTAGAAACAATCTGCTCACTGGTAGACTTAAATTAACTTTAAAGACTACTAATAATGTGCACACGACAAGCGTGATTTTTTTTATATATTATTACTATCATAAGTCTATATTTTTCTTCGTACAAAAAGAGTGCTATCCTTACCTAAAAACGTTTTCACTTCAAAATACACTTTGTATGAATTGTCCACGTAAAACTAACTATTCAATATAATTTGATTTTCTTACAATTTTAAACGTAAAAAAAATTAACACCAAATTGTCCGTGGAAAATCTCTACCAAAGTAACTGTTTGTCCAAAAGAAACAACAGCTTAAAAGTAACTAACCTAAACTTTCTAGCAGTAGGTTTACTTACGAAGTAGTGATTATTTTTGTTCGCGTTCTGATATGAGTCAAATAGGCTACAGCTGACCTTGTAAACAGCTGATGATATTCATCGAAGTGATACGTCGTGTTTTTCTGTGGATGTACGATTTTCTTTGTTTTTTTTTAATTAATCGCGAAGCAATACACAATACAACAAACACTAATTGAAATTCCTGCCTACTTTGTAGGCCAACCCCACGAAATAACTATTAATTATTTAAACTGTAATTATAGAAACCGGTATTAGAAATTAATTAATTTATAATTTTGTTTTTATTCAGCTGTGATAAAAATTATACTTTTATTAGCACAAAAACGAATATTAGTACAATTATTGTTTACAACTGATCATTAACTAATTACTTACGGAAATTCACATTTATTTATTTGGAAACATTCTCAAGAACGTATTTAAGAGAAATTTTACAGTGTTCCATCAAATTTGAGATCAAGACCTAAGCCTTTAACCATCTACGACTTAACAATCTTTCAAAATTGACTTTAAGGTTTTTTTATAATATATATATATATATATATATATATATATATATATATATATATATAATAGTGCATATATTACCCCATACGGGCATAGTATATACTCTTTTTCTCACATAGAATTAATTTTTTATGGTTTGGAAAATCTCAGCCGAACAATTTTGTATGAAACGGAATTCTGTACGGTAATTTTGTGTAGAATTTTTCGGATTCTGTTCAGATAGAAATGTTTGGGAAATAATAAGATGAATTCGTAAACATTTATTTATCTTCTCCAAACAATTTTGCAATATCTGAAAACCAATATAATAAAATGAAGTTTCTATGTTCGTATAAATATTAAAAATAAATGTAAAAAACAAAATTATATATATATATATATATATATATATATATATATATATATATATATATATATATATAGGCTATAGGCCCTATATATAATTTTTGTTTTTACATTTCTTTTGTAAACATATTTAAAAAAAGGACATACAGTGCCTGGATGTCAGTTCAGAGTATATACATAGCTGTTAGTGAATTTTAATTTAAACTGCTATCGTGGCACATTTTTGAAGGGTCGTCAAAAATTGCATACGTGTTTGTACGTTTAGCACTCAAACGTTCGTAATTTTGGTCCGCTTTGTTTCAAAATTGGTATATTTTGGTAATACCTTGGACAGTTTCGTCATTAAGAAATTACGTTCAACAGTTTCAAAATGTCAACTACTTCGATTTAAATCTTTTAAAAAATCTTTAACTTTTTACGGTACATTTTTTCGAAAACTGATTTCACAATAGTAATCAACGTTGAAATCTGCTCAAATTGGCATTTTAAATTGTCTAATTCTTTTGGAAATAAGAAAATGGCTCTGACGGCGGTCAGGGTTTATTTTCGTTTCGTTAAAGTTAAGATACGTCCAGGTTTTTTTACCTACGAACGCTGCAAATGTATTTGGAATAAAAATCTTTGCAATATTGTACAATATATTTTACGATTTCATTTCCGTTGCATGTGTGTGTAAACTCAGATTATTGTCTGTTACGCGGTAAATAATTATTTTTAAAAAATAATGAGGAAAATACGGAAAATGAAGGTTAATGTTACCTTTGTATATGTTACAATGCCTTATGCACTCAATGACAGAATAAATTGGATAGCAATTGCTCATTTGTGATAAGATGGCAGGTAAATAAATATAATTGAATATAAAAATATTATTAGGCATAAATATAATTACATGCAATTAATTATCAGCTAATTTCCAGTAGAAAATGAGCTGTAAGGGTGTCCAGTAGACCGAAGAAACAGACCAGGGACCTTCAAGTAAGCACCGACCCTAACATCGACAATTTCTGAGAGGTCGTTAATTAAATACACACACACACACACACACACACACACACACACACACACACACACACACACACACACACACACACACACACACACACACACACACACACACACACACACACACACACACACACACACACACACACACACACACACACACACACACACACATATATATATATATATATATATATATATATACCCCATTTGCAATTTTAGTGCGATTTGATTCAAACTTGGCACAAAAATCGACTTTAGTAATAGCTTGGACAAGTTCGTTAACCAGCGAAAAGTTCGCCCAAAAGTTCCAAAATGGTTGCCCTTTGAAATCATTAAAAATTCTTAACTTTTTTACCTTAAATTGGTAAATCAAATCTCACCACCGTAATCAGCGTTAAAAACTACGTACATCGGCACTTTTAATTAATTTCACGGCGGTTAGGGTTCATTTTCGTATTTCCAGTGCGATTCGAAAGTTTTTAAATGCTAATTTGTACACTTATGATGGTGAAATCGGTTTCAAGTAGTGGGTGAGATAGAAAATTTTAGAAATTTGTTCGCTTCCATCAAGGTATGCACGCGCCGTGGTCACGATGTTCAATTGTAATTTAATACGATAAAACTATGAGCAATATAATGAGAACCAGATGAAAAGATGGAAGCGCTGAGCTAATGACCTTCACATGACCTTGGCCTAGATCTGGTAGTGTCTGGCTTGTGAAATATTTTTAAAACTTCCTAAGTGCCCAATACAAAACACGCTACCATTAAACAGCTGCAAGAAAATTTTACAAACAATCTCGCATTCATATAGGACTAACTAAACATTTAGATGAAACTATTTTAAGGCAGAAATAAATTGTATATAAACACTGATAAGCTTCCACACAATCAATTAGATTACAAAAAGCAACTAAACAAAATCAATGGCTGACTATTCTTCCATAGAAGGTCCTTCTATATTAAGAAGTAGTGACAATAAAACAAAATTGGCAACGTGGAAAATTTTAAACGCCCAATTTTCAGATTTTTCTCAAATTCAAGGCCAGATATGTCCTGCGGAAGCAGCTGCTTTGAGCAGCTGATGGGCTAATCTCACTCATCTACTTAAAATACACACATTCACTCCTCTGTAGGTAGCCAACTTTAATTTCTGTTTTATACTAAATTAAATGCTATGCAGTAGCGATAAAGAAGAGTAAATGTTTTTGGAAAGTGCATAGATTTTTCGCGCGCCTTGCCCTGCCTTCACCCTCCCCGAAGAAGAACACGTGCTCAACTAAACTGCGGGAACTTTTTTTGCACATGACATCATTCGATAGGCAGTGCAAATCATTATTCTATAACGATAATTATTCTACGTCTTATTATTTAAATGTGTACTATAAGGAAAACCTTCAACAGGAAATACGACTTTTCTTGTCTATTACGGTATAAAATTGTTACTTAGTAATGAAATGTTAATGTTATTATTATTATTGTTTATTGGAACAATTAGGCCTATCATAATTTGTGTATTTATCATTTAATTGCGTCACGGTATTGGTATTACTTTTTTTTATTATAATTACATAACAAATCGCACCTCGCAGCTGTCACGCTATTGTGATGAAAGCGACTTTCCAAAAGCAAGTATTTTATTCTCATTTCACCATCGTAATCGGCATATATATGAATGCGCGCGCGCGTATGTGTGTGTGTGTGTGTGTGTGTGTGTGTGTGTGTGTGTGTGTGTGTGTGTGTGTGTGATCACTCTCACGTTGCAATTTTGGTTCGATTCAAACTTAGCACAAATATCGATAAATATAATAAACGACGAAATATACATTTTTAACGACCTCTCGAACAGTGATCAAGACGCTCATTTCAATGTCTTGGGTCTAAGTCTTACCACAATGACTGCCTCATTTTCCAATGGAAATTCGCTAATAAAAAGCCAGCTGATTGAACTTCTGTTATGAAATTCACATTACTAAAATAAATCTTGCATTCAAAAATATATAAGGTTCGTTTATTTAGTATAAAATATACGACAAAACTAAGAATGTTTTTTTTATAAATTTAAACGTTGTTAATAAAAAGACAAATTTTTTTGTTAATTTTTTAACCGTAATTTTCTTATCTCATACACTGTCTGAATTGGATTTAGCATTTTCAGAATTTTGGCAGTTATTCTGGGTTTTTGGTCAAACAAATTCCAAACATGATTTTTATAAAGAGAAATAACTGAATGTCAGGAACGATAGCTCCTTATTTAATTAGCCTATTATGTAATACCTAGTAAAGTGACAACCACCACGTACTCGTGTCGAATTAGGTCGTTGAACTTGACCATCTGAAATCTTCAAACCCAAGAATTTTCTTCTTACTTTCCGGATAAGTTTGAATATACATTCGACCCGTTCACTGCGGATTAGTTGAAACGCAGGCTATTACTATGAAACATAACCTGAAAGAAACAGTTTTCAGTTCGCAAAAATTCTAATTTTGTTACCGTTTTGTGGGCGTGAGACTGAAACATTAACAATGTCCTTGCATTGCATCGAAGGTGAAAGGGAAATACCTTTGACCTGAAAGCAAGTATTGAATTACATAAAGTATAAGGATAAGGTATCTGGACACCAAGGCTACTGAGTACTGGCTTGTCTGAGGTTTTGTTTTAATTTATTCAATAAGGGCGTGAAATTCGATTACATACGTAACTAGTGGTTCAATGAACAGTAGACCTCGCAGTATATTCTTAATTACGTAATGTACAGAGCTCGTAACCTTTTTTGCCAATTTAATCGGTAACTGCAATATTTACGGAAAAAATGAATCGACTTCATTGGAAATTTCATGTTCTTTCTCCTCAAAGTTACAAAGGAATCTTAGTATTAAGTTAAAAAAAATCGGTCGATCGTTTGGACAAAACTGCGTAACTAACAAATACATACACAAACCAAATGCCGATCGGTCGAGTTAAAACTTTGACCTTGCTTCGCTCGGTTAATAAAAGATAAGTTTTGTATTTAAAATATCTGTTTCGCTTTTATTTTATAAGCCATTAAAAAACTAATGAAACCGGATATTCTATAGCGTTTGAAAGTCTACGAGTTATTAAAATAAACACTTCATCATTTATAACTGAGTGCTTCATTAAGTAAGAATTTGCAGTAAAATTACTAATTTAATTACTTAGCGCTAATACAAATAAAATAAACAAGCTTGTTTTGGCCATTTACCATAGTTTGCTTTTGATATTGTAAATTTACAATACTTATGTTTAAAGTTTAGCTAACCTATTTTAAATTTTACAAAAATAATTCAAATCACGTACTGAAGGCGCCTTGTTTCAAATACAAACTAAGTATTAACAACAATGGATCAGCTGACTGGACTGTACCGCTTGTAGCGCACGAAGTGCTTTTGAATTATACTCGATGTCCAAACATAAAAGTAATTTTTGAATCGTATTCTAATTGCTTTTACCCACACTGCAAATGGTCGAGCAGTGTAAAAAAAAAGTTTTTGATGATTTTTCAAAAGAAACTTTTGTTGAGGTCTATAAATACAAAAATAAATAAAATTTCGAAAAATCCTGAAAAACTGTTTTTGTTGTGATCCAATTTAGGCTTATAAATTGTACAATATTCGACTATTACGATTGTACTTAAAATTTAGGAAACTTGAAATTTTAAAGACGTCTGGCAGCTCCAAAATCTCAATAAATAGTTTTGCATTATATACGGACTTTGTATACGAATAATTATAATAGTGCCTGGCTAACATTATGATACTGCACTTTATATTCAAAAGTGATGATTATGAACAAGATCACGTCTATTCAGATTTCACTTAATACTATTATGAAATTAGATTTTTTTAAAAGTATTAAATAAACGTTACGATTTTGAGTAACCGCCAAGTGCTATCATGCTAAGGGTAAAAATTGTTGTTCTCGGGGCTCCCACATACTTCTATATCGACCTTTATTAAAGGGCTTCATTTGTCCTCCTTAAAACGTAGTTAATCTCATTGTTATAATTTTGATGATGTAGGCCTACATATTCAGACCTTTTTATAAGTATCTGTTGAACTTTTGTCATCTGCAATAGCAGAAAATAATATAATTAGGCATAAGCCTGTTGAGGGTCACAACCTCAATCCACTCTCTTAGGAAAAATTAATAAGGCTTTTGGTATTCTAACAATATAATTGTATCTTTTTTATATTCTTACTAAATTTTAATAATATACGAGGTGTGTACAGACTTATATTGTAAGTAAGTCTCAATATCTTAATGTTTTATCGTAAACTCAATCACGTATTGTCTTGAATACATGCTGTTTTGTATTTGAACTACAGATTCCAATTTTAGGTTCACAATCATTAATTAATTAATATCAAAATGTTGTTATTATTAATTTAATTATTAATTAAATTTTTTTTGCATTACATTCTCAATTAATCTAATTCATATTATATTTCTGAAAGTTTGTGTGTTTGTTTGTTTGTTTGTTATTCAATCAAGCTTTAACCACTGGACCAATTGAGATGAAATTTGGTACGTATATGGTTTAAGTATCAGAGATACATATAGGCCTATTCCCGTTTTACAAAACGTCATTATACTACTTACCCAGCCCAAAATAATTATCAGTTTTTAGTTTTGTAACATCTGTTAACTATAGTTAGGTTTAATTACTGTTTACTGAACATGAGATTTAGGCACCTGAGATGGACATAGATCTAATCCCATTTTACAAATCTTAATCTATGTTTTATTTATTGCAAAAATATTGTTTTTAAATATTAAACATTTAAATATTTTTAAACATTTTATCTAATAATCACAATCTGGTATTTTTCATTTAAGACTATTCAATGTTTTTAAAGCAGAGTGCAGAATATATGTATTATATACAATTTTATTAGGATACTTTAATTGTAAGGTAGTCTATATATATTTGTGTAATTACATTATATGAAAAAATGGTAAATATGCAGTGCAGCATCTATTGGAGTTTTCGATATTTTTCTTACTAAAATGCTTTATTATGTGCCCAAAAGCAAAAATCCAAAATATGAAAGCAGGAGAAGTACGATAAAAATCGAAAATAAAAGTGACCAACATAACCTCAAAATTGCTACCGGCGAAAATCGGTACAGTGTTGTACTGATTTTAGACGTATTTTTATTTTTTTTTTCCTGATCTACAGATCAGACGTATAAAAATACGTCTAACACGGGTTTGGGTGATAGGAAACCAATTTTTTAAAAGAATAGTGCATAACCTAAGTAACACGGTTGTTAGGCCAAACACGGTGATGAGTAAAAAAACCTTTATATTTTTTTAAAGAATACTACATATCCTAACTGACACGGTTGTTAGGCCTATCACGGTGATGTATGAAAAAACCTTTAAATTTTTTAAAAGAATACTAAGTATATTAACTGACACGGTTATTAGGCCTAACACGGTGATGTGTAAAAAAACTTTTATATTTTTTTAAAGAATACTACATATCCTAATTGATATGATTGTTGGGCCTATCATTGTGATGTGTAAAAAAAACCTTTATTTTTTTAAAATAGTTTCCAAACCTTAACTGACACGGTTGTCAGGCCTAACATAGTGATGCGTGATAAATCTTTATATTTTTTTAAAGAATACAACTAAAAAAATATATTTTTTTAAGCTAACTAAAATAGTTGTTAGGCCTAACACGGTGATGCAATAAAAGAACCTTTACTTATTTTTTTCAAAAGAGTACTCTATAACCTAACTGACACGGTTGTTGGGCCTAATACGGTTATGCATGGAAAAAACTTTATATTTTTTTTAAAGAGTACTCCATAACTTAACTAACACAGTGATGCGTGAAAAAACCTTTATATTTTTTTAAAGAGAACTACATATCCTGACACGGTTGTTGGACCTATCACGGTGATGCGTCAAAAAACCTTTATATTTTTTTAAAAAATAATATGGCTACATATCCTGACACGGTTGTTAGGCCTAACATACTGATGCGTGAAAAATCTTTATATTTTTTTACAGAATACTCCATTAGCAAACTAATATGGTTGTTAGGCCTAACACGGTGAAGCATTAAAAAAACCTTTATTTATTTTTTTAAAAAGAGTACTCCAAACCTAACTGATACGGTTGTTGGGTTAAACGGAGATGCAGGAAAAAACCTTAATTTTTTTTAAAGAGTACTCCAAAACTTAACTAACACGGTTGTTGGTCCTAACACGGTATTGCATGATCTTTAATGTATATTATGATTGCGGGCAAAGCCGTGACGGGTAACAGCTAATCATATTATATTTCTGAAAGTTTGTTTTTGTTTATTTGTTTGTTATTCAAATACACTTTAACTACTGGACTAAATGAGATTACATTTGGTGTGAACACGTTTTAGGTATCTGAGATAAACACGATACTATTCCAGTTTAATTGTATAATAACGACTTTTTAATAATACTGTATTTTATTAAAATATGACATGATCCTGTTTTAGCGTATCGAGTAGCAAAAATTTATATGTCTTTGCCGAAAACCATAAATCATATAATATTGTATATAGCAATATATTAAAATGAACAGACCTATTCTGATTTTGAAAATTGACTATAACTTTTATTGCTTACATTATAATTGCAGGCAAAGCCGCAACGGGTAACAGCTAGTTTATAATATTTTTAAAAATTATGTGCTTATATTGGGTATTGATATGCATACAGACAAAAGAAAAAGTTTAGATGTTCAAAATAAAGGAGTACAATTAAGAGGAGTGTGCTGATGGCCAAAAGGCTTACAGACTCTGAACATCTAAATGCTGTCCTGAAAATTGCTTTTGAAACTATTAAAAGCTATCTTAAGGGCCAGGAACTTTAAACGTTTTGCAGAAATTATAATTTACAGAAAGTCTGAGAACTGTTTGGTGTCCATTATATTGCAAATTCGCAGGATAAACTTCACTATTATATAATATTTTTTGATAGGGTAGTGTTAGTGTAGAGGCCTATTATGTTATTTTCATAAAAATGTATTTGTACTGCTGTATATTTTACATGACTAATAATATTTCCTTAATTTAGCTATACCTTATTTTTTTGTAGTTTAAGTGATAAAATAAGTTTTAATATTAATATAGTTTCTCCAAAATTGCTCATCAATTTGGTGCTGGTGTGTACTTTTGGTTTCAAAACTGTACTTTTCTTAGTGTTGTATTTATTGTAGGCCGTCCATAAAACCTAGAATTCTTATGATGTTCCTGTGACTCTTTTCTTTGACAATGATCTCTTGCGCAGCAAAAGATTTTGAAGTTAGCAAATTACAATATAATCTGAACTTATGTAGCAAATACAATGCAACAAGCCTGTTATTAGCAAATTTTAATCTTCGTAATAGTAGACCAAAAATGAAGATTAAATTCCCTGTTAGGTTTTAACAAAGAAATTATTTATAATTAAAAATGTATTTTTAAAATTAAAATTGCAGCAAAAGAATAGAAAAACCAATATGTGTTTTATTAGGTGTAGACTTTTCCTTGTATTATTTAAATTTTGGATTTGTGTCAATTTGAAGAAAACAAGTAATTGAAAATGTACAAAAGCTGAACATACACAAATTTGTGACAAGAAGATTTGAAAGAACTTTCAAAATTCAAGAAGGAAAACATTGTTTTTGTCTTTTTGTAATGTCCTTAAATAGTGAGTAGGCCTAAACATGTAAATAAATAGGAACAGGTGTTCTTTAGTACATAAGTTTAAAAAATGTAGTCTGTTGTTAATTCAGCTGATTTAGTTAAGCTGAATTAAATTAGAGACCAAAATATAAAATGCCAATAATATTTTCTATTGTCATATGATTATAAAGTTAATTATATTTTTCTATTTGTTTTGTATTTTAGCTAGTTTTATTATTATTTCTTTGATGTGTTTACATTTTTTAAAAAAAGTACATTAGTTTTGGACAGTTAAAATATTAGTTTTTATGACAGTTAAAATCAACATTATTTTTATGAATTAGTTTCTGTTTAAAAATACTTTTTGGATTGTTATCCAGTTATTTGAAGTTTAATTTTTACAATTTGAAATTTAAGTTATAAGTTAGACCTACTCATTAATCTTCCATAAAACATTTATTGATATAAACTTCTGTAGAATGGAGCAGTCAGTTTCTTTAAAGAATATTAATGAAAATGATACAAATATAAGTACAAATTTTAAAAAAGACAACATTAATAGTACAAACTTATCTACACCCACACAAAGAAAAGAAAGACATTGTATTAGAACCATTAGTAGAAACGGAATAAACTTTGTTGATAAACAACAATATGAAAATGTATATCTACAGAAAATGTTTAGACCTATGTCAGACGATGTGTTATGTGAAACTGATAAACAAGCAGCAAAAGTAAATTTAACAAATAAAGAACTTCTGGTGGCTGCTTTGTATGAATCATCAAGCATTCTTAAATTTATAACTGATTCTGATGGTGAGTATTATACAAGTAGCAATGGTTACTGACTGCTTCACTCATACAAATTATATCCTACTCTCAGTTGCTGGCTCCTGAAATATTAATTCTTTCAATTTTTTCCTTCTTCTTCTTCTTCTTAGTAATGTCCTCTTGCAACCTGGAGTGTTGAGGAGTTGTGCAAATAGTTTGTCATTCTTATATCCAGAGAACTAGGAGAAGGAAACATTATTTAGCCTTAGATTTATATATATGTTCAGTACAATATATAAAAATTCATATTCATAACAATAAAATTTTATAAAATTCACTTCCATATGAGAAAAAATAATGGTATGTTTGTAAGGTTGCTCTGACTCCTGATCATTTTTCTCTCTAACTACCAAGGTGGTCTTTGCCACAACTACACAAGCATAATAGTTTTATAGTTTTTCATTGTATTGCTATTTTTCACTGTGTCATATGCATAGTGCTAGAAAGGTATTTCGGTGATTCATTGCAAGTTTTTCTTTTATCATAATGGGATTGTTCGATATATGGTTCTGTTAATTTAACTGAATTGTTTATTAAATATACAAGAAAAACAGAATTATATTATAATATTTGTAGTAACATTTTTATTTTGTATTCTTGTTTGCCATTATTATTCCTTTAGTTAAAGTATTTGAATGAAAGGATTACATGTTTAAAAACAAAACTTGCACACTATAAGCACAACTTTAAGTTCCTTTAAAAGAAGTCTGAACTTTTGGATGCTCTACCATCCAAAGTTTTTAAATCAATATTTTTATTATCCTACTAAATAATAATTATCTGAATAACAGTATTTTATTCAGTGACAGTATTTTGAAAGTTTTAAAATAACTTGTTATTTTTTGATGGATTGCGCCTGTAAAAATAACTTATATATTTCTCATTGAGGGTAATTAGAAGTCAAGTCCATATTTGAAGGGGCTTAGCAACAGAGGATTTTAGTATTTGTTCCAATCTAGAAATTAAAAAAGTCAGTGTAACATATTTGAAAAGAAGAATGTTTTAGCCATAATTTTAATTAACAAATTATGTTTAATTATAAAGAGTTACTATTGTAACACCTAACAAGAAATTTATTTTACAACCTTATTTATTATTTTACAAGTAATGCAATAAATAAATAATACAAACAAGGCTAAATTAAAACCATATTGGAAATAATAAGTGTTTGTAAATTATAGTAATAGTAATCAATATATCTTGTACTGTTTCCTAATTATTATAAGTTATAATGAAAAACAAATTTTGAGTAATATAAGTAATTTGGTGCAATGGTCAACATCTTCTTTTGTTATTGAATCATTATTTGTTTCAGTTGCTTTCGTTTACATAACCAATCCAGTTACAGGTCATATTATCAAGGCACCTGAGAATACCAAACAGCAGCAAATTTGTGACAGCTGGAAAGTAGGTAAGATGTTGATCACAGAAAATAGAAAACAAAGTATGAATCACTCAAACTTTATTTAATCAGAGTATTATCTTGTTGATGATATATATCAGACCTTTGAATGATAAATCAAAGTGTTATGTTTAGTTTTTAAGTTTTGTTACGTTAAGAAATGAAAAAAAGGAGTGTATCATATCTGATAAAGGCCCAATGGTGACACAAATCCCCACTTATCAAAGATAGTTGAAGTCTTCTATAACTCTCCTAGAGAAATACAGTTTTCTATTGCTAGAAAAGAGTCAGTTGTCTGTCAATATAGGTTTTAAGTTGTTATTGACAGTTCAAATTATGTATTCTGCTATACTCTTTGCAGGTTTTGATCAGGTTAGTTTTGAGAGATTATGGGGTTTGGATGCAATTATTATGCAACTAAACCTCTTGGATTCTAAACCTCTTGGATTTCCTTCAACGTGTTTTAGCAATCCACTGCTATTTTTTCTGCTAGAGTTCCTCAGTGTTTTGGAAGCTAAATACTCGTTGCCTCTTGCTGGCAAAAAACTTATGATCATAGATTATGTGAGGCCATTTATCTTCCTGTACAAGATACACACCGTGGTATATTCCTATCCTGTTCATGTGCACTCTCAGACCACAGTGCTCGGTAATGAGTTCCATGGTTTTACTATGTTGCCCTTTGCCCAAGATATCTCCAAGTCATCTTAAAGGACCTGCTATTGGTTTATCTTGACCTTTCTTCCCTCTAAAAGCATCACCATATTAGGGAGTACCATTTCTTTCCACATGATTGATGGTGGTAGTGAACCTTCATAAATTGCTGTACTGTTGTATTTATTTTGGCCTATGCATATGTGTTAGAAAGAACTCAGCTGTAGACTGGAGAAGAGATGCTCCTTTTTTGCTGTTGCGTTCATTACCAGTATTACTGATGTAGCTATAGCTAGATATTTATTGTACCACTACAGTCATACCAAGCTCTATTTTTGACTGCCTGATAGGCCACAAGAACTACATCCTCCTTATGATTAGCCTATATTATTACCTATTAGCCTTTTAGCAGTCTCTAACATGATTGCTACTTCTCCATGAAAGTTTTGCTTCTTGGAATATTTATAGCTATAATGCCTTTAAATTCCTTGCTATAGAATCCAGCTCTTGTATCGCTTGTTTGTGGGCTTGTACAATAACTTATAGAGCCTTATCCTTTGAGTAAGACCTTAAGACTGTATTTTGTAGGTTGCAGGATACACAGCATTACAACTGTTGACATCTTGCTTTAAAATTCGCCCTTAACTACCTGTGTTAATTTCACCACATAATCCAATGTATTTCTTTATTTGAAGAAAGCTGCTTGACTGATGTCAGTCAAGCATTTGTCTCTGTGTAAAGAGTCAACCATACCAGAATAATATTTTCAACTACATTGCAGGAAATACTTGCAAGGAATATTAAATGGTGACTGCACGGATGTGATTAATTTGCCTTTCTGAATTAATTTCTGTTTTTGCCATTGGTCAGGTAGATATTTGAACCGTGGTTCAACTATGATGTAAAAACTAAGCAGTTTTTTTGGCATTTGTCCCAAGAAATTGTAAGCCAAGTTTTAAGTGTTTTGTTTACTTTAAATTCATGTACATTTGTGAATATAAATACATTGAAGTGTTAATACAGAATGCAAATATGTTGAAGGTCTTGGAACAACAATTGCAGCATTTGCTGTTCACACTAAGGAGTTTATAATTACAGACAATATATATGGAGATGATCGATTTCCACAAGGTTTGGGATACAAAGGTAAATACATGATCTCTCATAACACAGCAATACATGTTTTTATATGTAAACACATTTACACTTTTGACATTCATTGATATTTTATTCCAATATCTTTACAATTCAGACTAATCATTGACAAACTTGTGACTTTGTTTCTGGTTTTTTTAGTACCATACATCTTTTAAAAAATTGTAAATTTGTTTATTAAAGTGTACCAACATTAAGCAAGATATAAAAAAAAACAGGCTTTGCCAAAAGAAATATTTATTTCTCTCTTTGCAGAACTGAACTAGCATTACACATTATTACTGGTGTTTTAAATTTTTGATTTTTAGAAAACCTTATCTGTAATGTTATAATTTATTAGGTCAATTTCTTCAACTGACATCAATGTAAACAATATGAATTAAGTGTTATATTTTACCCTTTATTTAAATAATTGATTAAGTAAAGCAAAGGTCTTTGTTTAAACTTAACTGTTCCACTTTTGGTTTGTGCGTTTGTTACACAGTTCAGAATTATATAATACTGGTCAAATGTACAACTTTTTCAGTTAGTTTATACTGTTGTAACTGTTAAATTTCCATGAGATAGATGAACAATAAATAAATTTAACAAAAAATATAGCCTCTAGACATTTGTCTCTGAAAATTTTATATATGTTTTAAGTAAAATTTTGGCATTTGATTGTAAGTTTATAAAAATATTTGTTCCTTGAACAGTTCCTGTTTCTTATTGATTTTTACAAAACTTTAATCAATTTTCAGATATTTCTGTGCAATGTGTAATGACCGTTCCAATACTGACTCCAAACAACGAAGTAAAAGGAGTTTTGGAATTTGCACGGAGTTTTGGCAAGAGTAATTACACATCAGTATGTATTCACTAATATATCTTAATTAATTTTTCTTCTCTGCGTTAAAGAACAGTTAGTTTTTCTATTTAGTTAGAAATATATAATATTTATGTAAGTGTTTAACTATTATAAAAATTATGTTTCAATTTTTGTGTCCAACATTGTTTCGGCATAACCTCCAGGAACATAACCTGAGATTTACGATGTGGAAAGACTTTAAACTCGTGACATGTGTCGTGCAACAAATGGGTGATGTAGATTAATAGAAATACATTCAATTTGAAATAAATCTCACAACGTTAAGGTTATGAACAAGTACAAAATCAGACAGCATATGCATGTATAAAGTGCCAAAGTAGTTAATTTTATATATTTCTCAAAATTTTGACACTTTTGACTCTGAAGTTCATCGTCAATGAATTGCACTTTTTGTAATGCTCAGTTTAATTATTGTGGATTTACATTGTTCTTACTGTCAAAACTAAATCAAATAAAAAAATCTTTTGTGACTGACTGCAATTCAGATCATTCAATTCTTATTTAAAGGAAATAAATGCATCTCATCTGGTGACGCAAAGCACAGTAATTTTTGGCCCATTGTACTGCAGCTCAGTTATAAATTTACAACAGTATTTGCAATACTTACAGAGATGTGACAGTACTTCTTCTCGACTATGATTCATCAAAGAAAGCAATGCTTATTATTGTCTTGGATATTTTTTGTTATTATGTAATACACCTAATATAAACAACTATTAAATCAATACAACCTATATAATATTTAATCTTATACAAGTCAGTCCAATCGCTCAATCCAATGAATTTGCTTATTATTATTATTTTTTAAATAACAGGTTATTGTTTTTGATTAGGATTATGACCTATTCTTCCCGTCAGTGGTCTATCCACTCACTTCATAAAGGCTACCGTGGTTTCGAAACTCTATCGTTTCACCTTCAGGCCATTATACAAAATGTTAAATCCCTCTGTTGAGATCGTCACAAAGTAAAACATTAAAACATACATCACAAACACTGAGCACAATTACACGTTTAAAATATTCATCATGAAATTCGGCTTGGCTAAGCTACACACGCAACTCGTACGTCGTTACTTTCCGGACTGCCTGACATGTCCAGACTACATATCTGGAAGGCAGTCCGGAATGTAAAGACATAAGAGTCGCGTGTGTAGCTTGGCCAAGCCGAATTTCATGATGAATATTTTAAACGTGTAATTGTGCTCAGTGTTTGTGATGTATGATTTAATGTTTTGTTTGACTTTGTGACGATCTCAACAGAGGGATATAACATTTTGTATAATGGTCTGAAGATGAAACGATAGAGTTTTGAAACCGTGGTAGCCTTTATGAGGTGAGTGGATAGACCACTGACAGGAAGAATAGGTCATAATCCTAATCATTTGAATATCTGGTCCGGTGGCTATGTTACAATAATATTATTTTTGCTTATTATTTTTTTTATTTACCTAGATAGTCATTACCCATTTAGACTATTATTTTTCTATAGAGCTTCACCACATGGGCTTTCAAATTTTCTATGTAAATGTTATAGAGAAGATTTTATTTGATTAGATGACTACACACACATTTGTTCATTAACCAAGAGTTTATTGTTTGCCTCAGAATGCAGCACATTTAAAACTATTTTATTTCCAGGTGATTACATTTATATTTACATAGATTTCTGTTTGGAAGATAGATTAAACAGATAGATTTCTGTTTAAATAGATTTCTGTTTATTAGTTAGGAAAAGTTTTGTGATTAGAAATTTATAAAACTTGGTCAGTCTAAGTAATATTATTCAAATCAATTACTATTAAAACGTTTCTTCTTTTATAAACTTAAAATAGTGTCTGGTGTAGTAGGATTCAAGTTTTAAGGATGTTTTTTTTTTAATTTTAGAAAGAATTAAGTACTGTGTTATCCGCAACTGCTTGGATTGGTAACTCTGTTTTTTACAGTGGAATTTATTGTGTCAAGACGAAACTACTTTCAATCAATGAACATTTGATGAGCATAATTAACCGACATTCCTCAAAATTTGTGGCCTTTGAAGCAGCTCTAGCAGAAGTTATGGTTAGTCAAAAAGTATTTTTATCCTATTTTAATTTCATTTCTTTTTGATCAGTCATCAACATTTATTTCTTTATAATATACTGAGAAATTACATGTTGTCATGTCTTGTAAAACATGTAAAATATGTTGCTCAATAAATATTTTTCATTTTTCTTCAAATTAATTTGGAGTTTCAGTAAGTACTGACTGTTGTCGCTTTAAGTTGTAAAAAGGTATACAGTATATTCTGAGTTCCGCTAGAACTAAATTAGATTTATAGATGTGTATTATTATTTAAGGTATATTTGTTTCAAAACAATTTTTAAATTGAGGTAAATTGTTTTTAAAAAATTAACATTTTAAAAATCTATTTGAGTTTTATGTATTTTCTTTTCTTTAAAAGGAGAAAATTAATTTGCTTTTTGGTTACATTAAATAATAAGTAAATAAACTAAAACAAATAAATAAGAAATTCATTGTGGAAATTAAAAACTGTTTTTTAAAACTACAGATATTTGGAAAACACATAATAGGAGCATCAAGGTCAACATTTTATCTTGTGACTTCTGCCAATGGAGAAGGAACAATTGCAGACTGTTATGAAGAATATGATGAAGTAACAGTGAAGAAAACTAAAATCAATGTATTGTAAGTGATGAAGGTTTCAGTTTATCAATAGGTAAGGTAAATAAGTAGCCTAAGCTTATTTTGTTTGTTGTAAAGAAATTCTATTAATTTGTTACCCAAATAAAAATGTTTATGTCAATCTGTAAGTTGAAATTTGTCCAAAAATTGTATGGAAAGTACAGTATTTAGAAAATGTATAGATAAAACTTTTTTCTTGTTTTTTCTTTGTTAATATTGTTTGCCAGTTAAGACCAATGAGGACAAAGGGTGCATTAACAAAAAAGGTAAAACTTTAGAGCACTAACTGCATTTTTTAAATGCGTAAGTTCAGAGACGCAGCAGACTGAATAATGTCTTGCCACCAATTTCAAGCAAACCCTATGCATCAATTTCAAGCAAATGCAGACTAACCTACAAGATAAAATTATCAATTTAAAACAAATTAACTTTGAATGCAACTTTTACGTTTGAAATTGTCAAAATCCACAAATTGTAAAAACCATTGAAGCCAAAAACCACAAGCAGTTATACAGTACAGGAAACTAATGTTTTTGAAATAGACTGTACTTGGAGAGGTAGAAAAGTATAGTAAACATTATTCAACATTTATTTAAATTATCTCTCAAAGTATCTTTATTTACAATAGCAGAACAGTAAACCATTTAAATTGCCTGCATCGTAGATGCACCATGGTACATAAATAACGATAACCTCCATAGGGATTTGAAAATAGATATGGTCAGTGAGGAAATAAAAAAGTATGCAAAGAAGCACGGACAACGCATCTCTCAACACGAGCATCCGGAGATACGCGGATTGATGGCTGAGGCTGGTGTGGTTAGAAGGCTACGAAGAACAAAGCCACTGGACCTTATGGTTTTTGCTGGTCCGGATGGACATTAGTTTCTAAGGGAATATATCCAATGGGATATATCCCTTCAAAGTGTAAACATGTGTTAAATGTAAATTACTAGATGGGTATTTCTACTCAGTTGTAAATAAAATTAAATAAAAAAAAAAAAAAAAAAAATTAAGTTGCCAACACACTAACCTGGACAGTGGAACACCATGTCTTTGTTTCGACACTTATGAAGACAGGCCAGTCAGTTGACAACATGGAGGGATAGTTTTGATATCATTTCAACTTTGAATGATGTGGTATTTTCCCACTATTTATCAGCCTCTAAAACTGATTTGATGGTTTTCAAATTTGCATTTTTTTAAAGCTTCTCAATCATTAATATCTGAATTAATAAGCATAATAAGTATTAAATGTAAAATGTGACTATGAATGGTACAAAACAAAATTATTTTATATATGGAATTAGTAAGAAACAATAAGTTACCGTTTAAATAAAAGTTATTATTTTTAATCTTTCTACAATAAACCTGTATAAAAATTGCATATTCAACACCCATAAATACAAAAAAATATTTTTTCCACAGTAAAAAAATTGTAAATTTCTAAAATTATAAAAAAAATTTTGTACTAAAAGTATATTATTTAAGTAGAGTTCAGTAAAGAATTAGTGACAGGTTAAATGAGATTAGTATCAAATGTATTGATAAATCATTGTTATCATGCTTGTTTCTGTTCAACCAGAATGTCTGCAGCAAATCCAGCTATAGTAAGAGCGTCTGTCACTAAAGATATTGTCAATGAAAAAGGCACAAACACTGACTTTGATTTAGACAGTAAACATAAATTCAATACACTTTGTTTGCCTGTAACAAGAGACAATACAACTTTAGGTGAGGTTTAATTAAATTTAATTTTTTTAAATTGTTTTAGGTTTTTAAAAAAAGTGTGTGTTTGTTTATACTTACTCTATTGTGCTATACTCCCTCATATGTTTTTTCTCTATTCCCTTTTCACCCCGAGGATCCGGGTATGATTCACGGCCAGGGCTTAGCATTTTCATACTCTATAAATCATCCCATCTTTTGCATTAGCCCAAGTGTGCACATTAGTCGGACGTTGAACACAAAAAAATCTCTATTCCCTTTCCGTTTTCAATTTCCGTACTATTTTATACTTTATGTTACTAATTTTGCCCCATTAGTATGACATGGGTTCAAACTTGAATGTGAAGATATTTGAATATATAACTATCTTCTGTTTTTATATGTATATATATATATATATATATATATATATATATATATATATATATATATATATATTATTATTATTATATTATTATCTGCATATAGACCCTGTTGGATCACGCAAAGCACTCCGATTCATGTCTTGCTCCTTCTAATCCTCCACACCTCCCTCATCCTGTCCCCATGGATCCTCTTCCGCTCCTCCGTCCATTTTACCCCTGCTCTCTTTGGGATTTCATTCTCTGGCACCTTCCAACTGAGCATCTTTCTCCTGTATGCGTTCCTGTCTTCAACGTCTGTTGAGTCTATTTCTGCATCATGTAGGTCTATTCTGACTTGTGCGATCCACGTCGTTGTTGATTTGACAACTTGTATATACTTAAGGATTCTGTTGGCAAGTCTCGTTGTTGGGAGTCCACTGATGTGTCCATAGAACCGAAGCCTCCTTCTTCTGATATCTGCTGCCAGGTTCGATATCTTCTCTGTGTTCTTCCTGGAGTGCAACCTGTATCCACCTTCTGTTAATCTCAGGCCAAGAATCTTCCTCAAGATTTTGCGTTCTTCCTTCAAAATATCCTCCATGGTAGCTTTTGTGTAGAGTGCTAGCGTCTCGCTTGCATATAATACCTCCGGTTTTATGACTGTGTTGTAGTGTCTGATTTTTGTATGCATCGACATACATTTCGTATCACATACATCTTATATATATATATATATATATATATATATATATATACAGAATATATAAAAAATATGTATAAGAATATAGAATTTTTTTTTTTAAGTGAAAACTTATATGGTCGAGATTGATAAAATATTGGTATAAACATTTGCTCTCACATCATGCTTGATTCTATAATGCATACCTCACAGCAGATATAATTGTTTTTGTATATAAATAGATAAAGTGATTACTTTTAAAAAGCTTACTTTGCACAACAGCTGTTGCTTCAATATCATTTCAGTTAAAATTATGTTTAGTGTTCTTGTTAATTTTAAAAATGTGTATTTTTTAAATTTGTGTAGTTAAATAATTTAATGAATATGATCTATACAAATTTTCACTTCTGCTGGTACTACCCCAAGTGCCAAAAATATATTTTTTTTTAATTTTTATATATTTATATAAATATTAAACAGATTTTGAAATCCTTAATCAAATAATTGTTACATATATGTACGTGTACGTGTACGTGTGTGTGTGTGTGATGGAAACACATTTCAAAAGGCGAATTGCATTAAAATTAAATAATGATTGCATAATATGATTAATTTTACACAAACCAAGCTTTAAAACTTTTTAGATTATATTTTCAGTGCATTTTGACTGTGAACCTGCGTACTGAACTAACTGGTTATGCCCAAATTAATATTTTTATATATTATTTTACCTATAATCTACTTCAAATGTTTTCTGTAAGTTTAAAATTTAGATGTACAGTAACAGTCACAACAAAATACGTATATAAAATATTTTTTTAATGGTTTTTGAGTTTGTTTAAATTGATTTTTACACCAAGCATTTTAGTTTGAGAGCTGCTAACAAAAAAATAAAAAAATCTCAATGTAGATAATCTAAGAGGCATAGTTTCTTAAAATAAAATAAACAGTATGTAGTATATTTTTTTTTAATTTTAGTTACGATATTTTAAAAATTCATAACTCAAAAAGGTGTATGTGATTTAAAATAAAATTCAGTTTCAGTAATAAAATAAATTTACTAACAAAACTTTGTCATAAAATTCTAATACCTTAGAGCTGAAGTTTCCAAAATATTACAAATTCTTTAGGAACAATTGTTGTTAAAGCTGCTCTTGAGAAATTAGACCTTGTAGATTTCATCTATTGTAATTTTGTTGTTATTTTTCAGTAAAGTTATAACTTATCTCACACTAGATTATGAGAAAGTTTGTGCCATATTATTGCACTATTTATTAATAAACTGTTGGTTCTATTAAAGTAAGATATTTAATATTTTAACAATTTCAGCAATCTATGGATTAGTGGATAAGAAGAAGAGCGATCATTTTTCTGATGAAGATGAATTAATCATTCAGAACTTTGCCACATATTTTGTACTTCTGCTAGATATGTTTGAATTGAAAGTAAAATTTGAAAAAAAGGTACCTACATTTACATTTACATTAATTACTAATATATACTTAGAATCTGTAGGAAAGAACAGAAATTTAAAAAGTTTTGTTGTATCTGTGTGTCTACCACCTTAGCATAAACGATAAAATAATTAGTACCCGGTACTTATAAAAGTTAGGAGTTTTTTAAGTTGGCTTAAAATTTGGGAAGCATGTAAATAAATTTTGTTTTTAAAATTCAGAGAATAAAAATGAAATTGATTTTATTCACAAAATGTATAATGTTAAAAAGAAAAACCTTTTGACAATTTACATTATAAAAGTCACTACTTAAAAATATCTATTATTTTGATTCATATTATACTGATTCTATTATTTTGATACTTTCATTACGGGAGTGTGTGTGTGTGTATGTATATGTGTGTGTCAGCCTAGATCCTATGTCTTGAATTTCATTTCAAAGTGATCAAAAATTTATGTGATGTAATTTATGTAGAAAAAAGGAAAATATTTTTAATGTCTTTTTGAATATTTCATTTAGTATTATAAGAACAACTTAATGTTACATATTTTTTGCAGTATCAAAATAAAGTGCAGTACAATAATATCAGGTTTTTTTGCCTTTTAAACGTGGTTAACTTTTTATAAAAATAATTTTTCCTTGTATTAAGTGACTATGCAGCTACTAGTCATACTTTAAGACTACTATTAAATCAGTCATTATTCTATTGTATTGTCTGTACAAATATATTCTATATAGTGCAACACATTCTAAACATATTTTTAAAAACTGTCAGTGATCAGTCTACAGACAATGCTTAGGACTATTATTCAGGCTTATTATTATTTACTGTAACTACAAAAGTAATATTTTTTAAATTTAGGGTCATGAGCTAAACGTCAACAATGAAATATTATTGTATCACACTAAGCCTTGCAAGCATGAAGAGGAAGAATTAACGAACAATGAGGGAAAAGTTCGAATTCCAGATAATTTCATGACGTAAGTTTATTTTATGGTGTAGTTAATAAAAAAATAATATATAATTATTAATTTGTATTGAAATAAAGATTATAATTTTTATAATTAAATAATTATTTTAGTATTAGGACAATCATATCTATTTTACATGAATCATTTTCAATCCTAGTGATAAAAGGTAAAAATGTTACCTTTTTACTCATACTTTTTAACACGTTTCAGAGTAACATCATTGTGAAAAGTTAACGCTAAGATTTGCAGCAATATGTGCTCATAATAGAAATAAATAGATAGATAAACGTCTTTATTGTAACCCAATTTACACAATAAAATAAGACACACACACACACACACACACACACACACACACACACACACACACACACACACACACACACACACACACACACACACACACACACACACACACACACACACACACACACACACACACACACACACACACACACACACACACACACACACACACACACACACACACACACACACACACACACACACACACACACACACACACACACACATACATACATATAACAATAAAAAAGGCACACCCATGGCCAAGAGCTGTTAGAGCTATTTGACAGTTTGAAAAATTAATACATTACACTGGGAAAAACAAAAAAAAATCATTTTTTTTCTCTTTTTTACATAAAAATACTAAACTTCAATCATAAAAGTTATACAAAATGTATCAAATAATAATTTTTTTATATAAGATTTAAAACCTTCATTTCTAAACACCATAATGAATTTGTCCAAGTTAACTCATAGATTCCACCTTCTTATGTAGTTCTTAAGTGACAAAATCTATAATAAAAATAACAATTATTAGTATTATTGGTAGTAATATTATGAATTTGACAATTATTTAGTTGTTATAAATTATTCTTATGTAGACAAAAAAAAGTCAAAACGCCATATTTTTTGTTAAAACAATCCAGACATAAGTAAAAAAAGAATAATTTGAATCCATATGCATTTTTGTTTTACTTATTTGTTCCACATTGTTTTCACAAGTTATATGTGTGTATATATATATATATATATATATATATATATATATATACAGACATTCATAATAGTTGGATATTTAACAAAAATTAGAGAAATTAAAATATTTATCTAAAATTATATAAAAATCTCAATCCACCCAACATGCAATGCATAATACAAAAAATACTTACTAGTTAGCACTGAATTCTATATACAACTTTTTTTCAGATTTTTATGGTATCCAGTAGGAAACCATTTGAACAGTCTTGCAGAGCTGTCATTAGTTTTATTCCAAGAAATTCTTGGTGAAAACTTTATGAAAATGAACAATATGACTAAATTCATACTAACAGTTAAGAAATGCTATCGAGATGTTCCATATCACAATTTCGAACATGCTTTTACAGTCACACACACAATGGCTAATATTATTCGACGTAATCGAGATCTGTTTTCAAACCTTGAGGTAATACAATTAAAACTAATTTATTTCATATACCACTAAATACAATAGTCATTACTCCAAAACCCATGTTGTAACGTAACATGTTGTGTGACATAAACAATTAGAATCCTTCCAAAACTCCCACAATTCATGTTTTCATTGCTCAAATCTGTAAGTTAACAAACGTTATTTAAGTGAGGTGGTTTTGTGCTACTAGCCACAAAGAAAACATCGGACATGTCAATTATCTATTTGTATCTTGAGCAAAATTGGGACCTAATGAACAATCTTTAAAATTATTGTTGCAGCGAGTTTTTGAAACCTTGTGATGTAAAATGTCTAAACCCGTGTCCTTTTGGAAGAATGACTGTTGCATTAATTGAAAGTATTTCAACCACAGATTAATTTCATACATTATTTAGTCTTATTTACAGATACTATACAATAGAGTTTTGAAGTTTAGTATTATATGATTGCTTAAAATGTGACTAGTAGCAGAATAGCCTATTAGGTCATTGGTTTTTGTTATTAATTATTTCAGATTTGTTTTTTAAAACTGATAGATACGTCATTTCTATAATATACAATAGATCTATTAAATCATTCATTAAATTTTTTTTTTTTTTGGTGTTTAACGTCCGACTATTGTGCACACTTGGGCTAATGCAGACGATCATTAATTATTAATACCACTTGATATTCATTTATTATTATATTATATACTACATATCATTATTTTTTTACCCTTTGTACTTAAATTAAAGAGGGCATTTTTATAAATTTCCACATTATGATTACTAATTTTTATTCTTTATACCATCATTCTACTAATTTTTATTTAAAATAAAATTATGTTTATAACAACAACATTATTTTTCTAAAATATGCTTTCAGTTTATATGCTTCATTAAATTGCTGTGGTTCACTGACTTAATGTTTATGACAAAAAAGATATATGATATTGACAATTCTAGGAAAATATAAGAATACCTGTTTACATACAGTGTACCTTAAAATGTAGTTTTTAATTGAAATTTCAGTTGATTTTTAAAAATTAAATCTGCTTGAATTACTATAAACAACTTTAAATAATGTACAATATCTGCTCGTTTTTATTATTTATTATGATTGAATTCTCTCCTATGAAAGATACATGTTGCTTTGTTTTCTAATATTTATTTGTATAAATCGATTCAGAAAGAAGGACTAATGCTGGCTTCAATTTGCCATGATCTTGACCACAGAGGCTACACAAATAGCTTTATTCAAATGATCAACCATCCTATTGCCAAATTATACCAGGGCTCACCGATGGAAAATCACCATTTTGTTATGACTCAGAAAATAATGGAAGTAAGTAGTTCACTTACAATATTCCATACATGATAAGCCATCACACTATTGCCTCTGTAATGGTTTGAATATATATAGTTTAAATTGGAACATTATTTATTTTTTTCATAAAAATTTAAATGGGTTATATATTATCCCACATAAAACACTATCTATTAATTAGCCTTATATAAAATTTGAAATGACTAACTAATTTACCAATATTTTACTAAAATTGACTGATCTAACAATTAAATATCTATCATTACCTTCTAGTGATGTAAGAATATGGTCATAACGCTGAGTGCATATTGTTGAAACTATTTGTTTTCAACAATTGTTGAAATTGTTTTCATAACATGAACATGTACAAAAGTGAATACATTACTTATAAAAAAAGAAAGTAGATATTGTTATGTCACAACAACAATAACAATGACGATGGACGCGACAGCAATAGCAACAACAACAAGTAAAAAAAATAAATTAAAGTTAATTAAATACAAAATATCATACAAAAGTTGTTGCAAAAGAAAAAATACTTTCATACTCACATTCATACAACAACCAATATACAATGTGTTCAATCATACTTCAAAGCTGAGTCATGTCATTTAACCACCTTAACAATTTTAAAAACTAAATGCAACCATCAACAGTACTGATCATTTCAGGAAGTGAATTTCACAAAAGATAAGCAAACACAGTAAAAGATTTATTGAATATAACTGTTCAGTATATTGGTATTATAAGTGAATTAGAAGATCTTCTTGTGCTCTTTGCACTTATATCACAGGCAAAAACAAATTTTCTGCCAGATAACCTGGCACTCCAGTCTACAAGATAGAATGTAATGTAATCAAAATATGGTAGGAAGGCAAATAATTAAGTTTTAAAAGATTACATTTTTTGAAATAAGGTGTAATGTGAGTTTCTTATTTTCAACCAAAAATAAAATCTATTTAGTAATTCTTCGCCTGCTGCAGTTTATTAGCGAGCATCAAAAGACATGTTACTGATTAAAAGGTAAGTAAAGTAAGATAATGACAAAGTCTTTACTAAGAGCACTCTAATTTGAAAGAGTAAAAAATCTTGCATTTTTTTAGAGTGCATTCCTGCAAAAAAACTTATTATAAGTCTCAGTGACACAGTCATTCCAAATCAGTTTAGAATCAATTGTCAGTCCTAAATCTTTTACTTCCTCACAATCATCTATAAGGTTTGTTTTACCCAGAAGTTTAGGAGATGTACTTAATCAATTTTGTCCAACAGTCACAAATAGCCAAAAATAATTGGATGAATGTTGGTTTTCTTCATTCTCAGTCCATATTTTGAGGCCACACTATGATATTTTGGATATCATAGTTCATATACTCCACAGCTCTTTCAAATTCATCTGGTTTAAAGTGTAAATATATTTTAAAATCATCAATATATAAATAAAATTTACAATATTTTAGCACATTATGTGTATCATTAGATACTAAACTATAAAGGACTCAACACTGGCCCTTGGGGCACACCAGACAGCTTTCTTACCAGACCTATTCTCATCAATACAAACAGAGTGAAACATTCAGAAAGATAAGATTGTAGCCATGCAATGCATGAAGGAGACAGTTCTATATTTCCATATTTTTCTAATAGCAATCGATGACTAATACAATCAGGAGCAAATAAAGTAATGATAGTAAATTATCTGCGATCCATGACCAAGCTTATTTGATCAGTAATATAAGGAAGTGGTCTAGTGGTATTGTGACGAACAGAATCCAGATTGGAATGGGCTAGGTATGTTATTTATTCTAAGATAAAGTGTTAATTGTTGATGCACAATTCATTCAAGACATTTATTAGGGCAAGGAGAATGCTTATAAGTTGAAAATCTGAAGGGCTCTCAGATTGGAATATTTTCCCAATAGGATATACCATAAAAATTTCAATGTAAGCGGGAAAATATCAAATACTAATGATACATTGAGTAACTTTGTAATTACAGCCAGAGTAGATACAATAGTATCTTTGATGAAACTAATAGGAATCCGATCTGCACCTATAGCATTGGAAATTAGTCTAATGATTGTTTTAAAAACATCTGTATCCTTAACTAAGGAGAAAATGAAAGTATTATTTGTATGACAAGAACTCTGCTGCAACACTGATATAAAATTATTTATAGATTTATCATGTACAACAAAAGAAGGAGACAAAAAATAATTATTTATTTCATGAAGTGTTATGTTTAGTACGTGTTTAGTACTGATTTCCCCTAAACCCAATTGTTTAACACCATGCTACAATAGGATTTATTTTTGTTGAACATGGTGTGACATTACTTAATCTTAGAATTTCTTAAATGCTCCTTTACTTTATTTCTCAAGCTGCAATAGAATTCCATGTCTTTAACATGTTTAGTTTTTTTTGCTCTATGATAAGAAAAATCATTTTAATTCATGAGTAAACGAATATTATTCAAGATCCAAGACGCTTTAGTCCTACTTACTTTTTTTAACAACTGGAGCATGTTTATTATAAATGTTTAAAATCATTTCATTAAACTCCTAGACCATTTCATTATAATTGTTAAGATAATTTAGTGAATTTCACAATGGAGAGAGAATTATAACATAGACATGAAGTGGGAGTAGGGCAAAGGGGAAGCAGTACCGCGCTGCTTCTGATCTCCCTCCATGAGTGAATAATTCTTACACAGGTTGGAAACTGTCTGGCTGAACTATAATAAGTTTTTTTACTGCACATTAATGTAATTCTTTACATATAATTTGTTATTTTACTTTCAGGAATGTGATATGTGTATTTATATGGCACCGGAATTACTGAAAACATTGATGAAAGAAATATATGATGACATCATATTCACAGATTTATCTATATACTTCCATAGTAGGTTACAATTAGTAGAGTCTTTAAAAAAGAAACAATTTTCTTGGGACGAAGATAAATTCAGGTAATTATTCAGTTAATACACTAGTGATATAAAACAAAATAATTATACGTTAATAAGAAGAGCACTATAGTTTTGATCACCATCAGAAAAAATGGCTATTCAAAATATAAATTATTATTCCACACATAATTAAAAACATCCAAGAAGTAATAACATGTATTGTGAAATTAATTTGTAATTCATCAAAGGGTGGTAGTTTAATTTCCAATTTTAATTTCAGGTATTTAGTGAAGGGAATTTTAATGACAGGATGTGATCTTTCTGCTCAGACCAAACCTTATTACCTGTCTAAGAGACCAACATATGGCATTTACAGAGAGTTCTTTAAACAGGTATGAGCAGCTGGTTATTGTAGTGCCTTTAAGTTAATTTGGATTTGTACTGAACAGTATATCCAATTTATATATATATATATATATATATATATATATATATATATATATATATATATATATATATATATACTTTAGTCAGAGTTTTACTTTTAGGTAGTTTGAGTAAAAAGAAGGAAGTATTTATTATAAGTAAAAAAATCAAACTTATCACAAAAATTTGTTTAACAATAAGAATATGAAAAATTTCACAATTTGTATTGAAGAATAATAATATATTAGCAAAACAATAAATTTTAATATACTAGATATTGATAAACTTAAATTGTTCAACAGTTACAATTTAAAAATATTTTTTGTAATTACTGTTCATTATTACAGGGAGATATAGAAAAGAAGATGGGTTTGACACCACTGCCAACAATGAATCGTGAAAATGTACACGCTTTACCAGAAAACCAAGTTCAGTTCTTGAGTGTTATTATAATGCCATGTTATCACTTGGTTGCTACGTTGGTGCCAAATACAGCTGATTTATTTCAAGGGTCCAAGTAATTAGTTTTACAAAAAATTTATTAAGTTTTCCTTTAGTTCAATTCTGCAAATTAAGGCACTTTATCAAGTAATAAGAACAAAGTGAATTCCTTTACAAATGGAAAAATGTGAATTACATTGAAAACCAGTGTGCATCAGTTTGTCTACTTCAAAGAGGCTAGGTACAATTTTGGCTAAACATCGGAACGATGTTTCTTCTAGAAATAATTATAAGAAAGAGTTGTACACTAATTTTTAATGTAATTTATCCCTGAGTGGTAAAAAAAATTAAAAAAAACAATAATAAAAATAATGACAATACAATAATATAATAAGCACTTGAGAAAGAGTTGATCTAAACTCTCGAAACTTCATTTATTGTTGTATACACAAATGATGGCAAATATCAGAATAAATCATATTAATAACTCTTAGTATTACTCGTATCCGCCTCCAGAAGCAACACATTAAAGAACCATCAAAATCCCATTTCCTTAATATCAGAATACATCAATGGCAATAAACAGATATCCATTACAGAACCATATACCATATCAACTAACCCAATTCACCTTCTGGAGATAGACATAAATTTGTCTTTGGTTGAGGAAGTTAACAAGAGAGAATGCCCCCATCACTTCTCCGACAACTGGCCATCTCCACAATAGAAGAAAGATACCCCTCCGACCAATAGTTGAGAATCTACACAGATGGATCCAAGTATGAGGATGGAAGCACCGGAGCTGGAGTGTACACACCCATTTTTCCCTCCACTACCCGGGTGGGCTGAACAGGTCGAATTTTGATGCCGAGATGGAGACCATATCTAAGGCTGTTCTCCTTCTGCTGAAAACTTTGCATAAACACCGAAACTGTATAATACTGACAGATTCCAAGGCAGCAGTTCAGGCCCTATCATCATCAGCGGGCAACAATCTTAAAGAAATACATAAAATGTTACGAAACGCTTAAAAAATTAAACAGAAATTTAGTGTTCCAATGAATTCCTTCTCATGTAGGTGTGCCAGGAAATGAGCTGCAGATGAGCTGGCAAAAAAAGGTTCACTCCTACCCCAACACAAACATTAGCCCAATCCAAATAAGGCAAAAGCCATGCTCAAAAGTACAATGAAGAAACAGCAGATGGAAAAAATGAAGAGCATAGCAAAAGGCAAACGCTGGGAAAATATAGACGAGTAGAAAATGGGACGGACTGAAGGAAAAACCAAGGAGACAGTCAGTGGCACAGTTCCGTCTTGACACTGGTCATGACTGCCTCACCGCCCACTTGAAGCACATGGAGTCTACTCCTCTGAAATGTGCCATCTGTGCCAAGAGACGAACTCAAATATGAACAAGGAACACCTGCTGACATGCCCTGGATTGAATGCTGATTCGAAACGACAGAAGAGCTTCGCTCGACTATATTGGAAGGCAAGGAGGCTGATGGACTGGAGTCCGGGCTAGCCATAGGAAACAGCAACAACAGTATTACTCGTATAAATGAATTAATTACAGTGTTTGTCAATGAATGATTTTAAATTAACATAAACCTTATAAAAATGTTTAATAATTCTGTCAGTAGAAAAGAATTAGCTCATGGGTCTTTTGAGAACACTCAGATCTTTGCATAGACTACTGCATTACCACATTCCTTTCAAATATGTAGTGATACTAAGGATACAAGGATTACAATTTACCCACAACTAATTATGATGCTATATGCATTAGAAAAAAAATAATAGGTACTTTTAGAATTTCAATATTTATTTATTGTAACTGATTATATCTTGATAATTGATTATTGCTCTGCATTTTTTTAAATAAATTTTTATCACTTCAGAAATCTTCGCAGTGAATGGAGAGAGCTGGTTGACAGTGACACTTTGTCTGAGGATGAATTTTCGCCAGAAAATGATATGAAGCTGATGTCCTTTGTGAATTTTGAGTAAGAAGAATAAGATGTAACATTTGTCAGTAAAAATATTTTATTGAAGACAAATTAATTGTTAAGGTATTTTTTAACAATAAACACTTGGCTAATAATTTTATTAAGATCCATTTATTGTGCTAAATAACATTTATAAATATTTATTTATAATTTTGAGTCTTGTATTTTTAACTAAGCAATGTACAGGTGAATAATAATTAGAAGGTAACAAAAAGATAATTGTAATTGTGGTATAGTATTGTTAAGTTTGAGTTATTTATATTTATGAAGGAAATACTGTATAGATAATGTTGTCATTATGTCTCTAACTGACAATATTTGATAAACTAAGTAGACTTTATAATTATTTCCTGATAATGTTTATTTTATAATGTATTCAGGTTATATGAAAAGTAATTTTTGATTTGTACAAAACTGATATTGAGTTTTTCTGTCTTATAATTATGAAGATTCATAATCCATATCAGTATATAACAAATTTAAGATATTTGTAAATTTCAATGCCAAAGTAAATCAACAAACAAAACAAACCTACAGTGATCAAGACATCGTTCTGGTTTATCAATTTATTTCTGAACCTTTTATGTCAAAATTTGTTACAATTGAGAATAAAGCTTCATATATGTCATTATCAAAAAGTGAGCAAAATTTAATGAAGCAGCAAAATTTGAGTCCAAAGGGCCAATGTTGCCATTATAACTATTACTCCTCTGCAGTTATTGCTGCACATTAACAGTCACGCACGAGCGAGACTTCTAGGCATACTGGACAACTGTTATGAGAGTTTTTAACTCAGAATGGTGGGAGAAGGTGAGTGATAGCCGAGACGTTGAAGAATGTTTTACGCTGTTATAATTTTTTTATGTGTTGTTCCTCATCGTAGTGTTTTTTTTTGAAATTTTTACTTTTTTTATTATTTCATTAAAAAAAATAGTCCCTCGTTATGATCAGATTAGACCTACATGCCAAATGTTTTACACATACACACACACGTCAGTTTGATACAACTATTTCTAGAAGTCAAACTGAAGGAAGCTTCTGCTTGTAATTTCCTTGTTCCTTCTATAACCTCTGTATGACGCAAGTAGAAAGCGAGTTAGCTTGAGATGACATAGATCAACTCGTCTGTAACGCACAATAGCCCGCTTAGGCCCAATGACAATGGCGTTAATATGATTGCCTTTAGAATACAATTAAGGACAGCCTTCAACAGCAGATAAAAATTATGGATATAAAAAAAGTGGAACTAAGTAAGAAGGATGACATTACTAATTCATGTGCTACTTGAAAGACTTCCCTCAATTGTGTTTGAATTGATATATATATACAATTATATATATACAATACAGTCAAATATTGTATATCTCACTACATTTCTTAGCTGATGTTAGCATTAAGTTAATTAAGTCAGCACTTCTATTGTACTTAAACCAAACTCTGGAGAAGCCAGTGAAACTGGTGTGTTATCAGCTTCCACTCAGTACAGATTTCAGTACATATGAGTTCTTGTACACTATTGCTAAAGTAGATATAAATAATCCAGATTAAGTTAATTGTTTTGAAACATGTAACAATATATTGCCCAATGAACTAATACTATAATACCCAGATTTTGAAATGGAATTTGTATTGACAACCAGTAATTCTGTAATAGAACCAGTATTGAGCCAACATAAAAATGGAGCCGATTTACCAATAACATACACAAGCAGGACGTTTATTTATAGTAGTGAAACTAATTATGTGATAATTGAGAAAGAATTATTGGAAATAGTATGGGCAACTAATTACTTTAAACCTTATTTATTTGGTAGGATAATTCTAAATTTACACAGATCATAAACATCTGCAGTGGTTATATTCTGTTTTTACTTACTCGAATATACATTATGGTTTTATAATGTTACCAGACTTTTAGGCCAAATACTTTTTCAAAATATTTAATGTTAAAAAAATTAAATGGTTGACATTTTGAAAATATTTCAAGTATCTTTATTTACGTCATGTTCCATATAGAATATTATTTTACCAATGCGTATACAAAATCGGATCTTATATTTTCAAACACAAAGTTCAAAAACAAAATTGTAAGTGGCCAAAAAACGAAGCATTTACTAACTTCGTTTAATGAACCTTATTTATTTATTTTGACTAGGAGAATGTGACCTGAGAACTTCCTGGAATACTTTTTACCGTATAAAAAATTTAAATACTTGTCATTATTCAGTGTTTTAATCTTTCAGTGTTTTATCTTTTATTTAGGCCTATCGTTGCTTCATTATTTTCATAAATTCCAGTGATGTAAAAAAAATATAATTCCTCGTTCTGTTGGACAGAATATGTGAGTAAAGCATTAGAGCTGCACATGTAAGCTTCGTTTAAATCAATAACTAAGACTACGTGATACTAACACAATGGTAACTAGAAGATGCAATCGCAGCTGTAAAATAAACATTAAACAGTGACTGACGTTGTGTCACTGGACTGTTGGAGAGAGTTGAAAGGAAATATGCACGATAAATAGGCCGCCTATTATGCGACTGTGGCCTCTAGTGTGGTGTTACAGTTAATGCTTTAAAATTTTGCATGAAATAAATAAAAATTGATCAAACGCTATCGCGACGTTCGGGTTCGGTTATCCGTAACCCTTTTCCCCTACCACACTGCCCAAAGTGCAGTATCACTGTTTCATACCAGTTGTCCAGTATGCTTAGACACTCGTTCAATAAGCGTTTTTGAGGACAACGATTAGTCAACGATTCGTAGTTCTTGGTTATTGTTAATGTTGACTAATACACTTGGCTTTTATTGTATTTTGTACACTGTTGACATGGAGGGGAATGTAGGAAGTTGAATTGGCTCGCGTCTATTATAACCTTATTAACCTTGTGTATAGAATAGTTTGCTATTAATGCCAGTGTAATTAGTAATCCGATTAGTACTAGTGCAGAATTAGTAATGTAATCTGCAATAGTGAATTCATTTTTTTTAAATGTACAGTTTGATTCAGAATGATCAGTTACTTTTTATTTAAATTATTTATAATTACTCACTGGTTTAGTTCTGAAAATTCTTAAGTTTAATTCAGGAAGATCTTGAAAATTCTGTTTTTGGAGTTAGATAAAATGAACACAATTGTAATGACAAGTAAGAAATTATGTTATAATATATTGAAGTTAAGTTAGTTATTAACCTAGTTAGACTAGTGAGTACAGTGTAATAAATGCATATTTACCTGATAAATTATATTACGAATATTAAAGTCCAATTCATAAACTTAATTTCAAAAACTCTCCAATAATTATTTGTATTAACTTATTTGTTTACTAGCCTAATAGAATTAGTGGTATGTGACACTGGTGAATCTGCACTTTCGGGTGATTCATAAAATTTTCATAATTTTGGTATTTATGGCATTAACATAATTATACTAAAATAATGATTTTTGAATGGTTATTTCCCCTTTTATTATGTGCTTTAGTATTAAATTAAGATATATTCACCCATGGTAGAATTAATCTAATACATGATTTTATGCTATTTTTAATGAAACTATATTGTAACATCATATTGATCACATTCATCTCATTATTTACCATGATTGTTTACATCATATTGTTTCCATTGCATCAAACATGCTAAATCCACTATGCTAAGGTCATCACAAATCAAAGTCAAACGAGTTAGTAATCATGTGTGTGTGTTATTAATTTAATTGTCAATATAGGTTGTTGTATAGAAAAGTTCATTAATATAACCATGTCAATTGTGTTCTTGTTTTTTTTAAAGTATTGTTTTATTATTAATAACACACATTTAATTAATTGTTTTTATAATGAAAAGCATGTTACCTAATTTCACATATTAGTGAATTTAAGGTTATGCTGGTCACTTTTATTTTTGAGCCCTAACGTTGCAGGCAATTACACAAAAAGTAAAAAAATTCACAATAGAAATTTGTTGATGAGATGAAGGATAAACTGCAGGGTAAAGCTTATGATCTGTTTAAACTTTTTAAATAAAATAGGCTGCGTCCACATAGTATATCTTTAGCAAATTTTGGACAAGTTTGTAGTCACGATTATCTTTTCCAAGCATCTCTACAAAGTAAAGATACTATTCTCTGACAAGTGCAAAATTTTTCACGGATGGGTGTGTTATGAACAAGGATCACTTACTGATCTGCAGGGGTATAGATAAAAAGATGCAAGAACGAAGGTACTTTCCTAGACTTTATTGGAAGGAAAGATCCAAGATGGTGTAAGCCAAAAAGAGTCATTGGAGGAAGAAGAAGACATTTATTTTCAATTTTTTTGAACTTCCCATAGTTTCACACGTTTTTATTTTGTATTATTACAGAATGTACAATACATGTTGTTGTATATAACATTTTGCGAACAAATTACGAAAATTGACCTGTGGTTAATGTCATGTTTATTATGGGGAAAATTCTTTATTTGAAATTTCAAATGCTATTTATAATACAAAAGTGCTATGAACCACAAAAATGGAATCTTAGAAAGACATGTTCTAGCAGCTGGAGATAGCCTGCTCAAAGTCCTGTGTAGGCTATGTAAATCTTCCAGACAATTTGTTATTGGCCTAGACTAACTCAAAATGCAAGAACATTCCCCAAGTAAATAAAGATATCTTTTTAATTACAGTGCTCGACTTAAAGGTGACCTCATCTTAGGCAATATAGATGTGTGAAGTTTAAAAAACTGCCTATTCAAGTGGGAGTTATGTTTATTAATAAACTAGTGCTAAATCTAAACCAGCTCTATAAAAACTTCTTTACTCATTGGAGGATTTCATAAAGAAGTTTTAAACTAATTAGTTTAGAAAGAATTAAAAAGTAACTTAAAGGTGTACTTATAGTATTAAAATTTCATGAAAATAGAAATACATAGCATTAATGTACATATTATTAGAAACATTTAATGCTTAACATAAGAATGGTCAATCAAAAAAATGTTTATTTTATCTGATCATATCTAGACAGGAGAGCTCCATTAGCTTTACGAGAAGATGATTCATTGATCCCTCCGAATCGCCCCACCAGTGGTCCTGAAGTGGATGATTTAGATCCAAGAACTGGAATATCAGAAACAGATGACATGGAGCCATCTAAACCTACGTATCCTTCAGATTCTGGTATTGATGATGGTTTACTCCCAGGAGGAAATAATTTTCCCATGGAGCCATCTAAACCTACGTATCCTTCAGATTCTGGTATTGATGATTCCTTAATTCCAGGAGGAAACAATTTTCCCATGCCAGAGGATCCAATGATACCTGTAAGTTAAAAATAAAATGTAATAATATGTGACACTTTATCTTTACTACTTTATAGTAACTATACTAATTATTAAGAGGTAATAGGAAAACAGGTAATAAGATATTTATTTTAAATATTAAAAAGTAGGTTAGGCTGAACGTTAATATCCGGAACGTTAACACAACAGTAATGACATTTTCTTCAAACTGTCAATAAGAGGTATATAAAATAGTACATTTTTCCCAGTGAAATAGAAAATTTTGTTAATAAATGAAGGACTGAGGGAAAGAACATGTTCAGTCCAAAATCTTTGATTTTCTGTTTTGAAAGCCATGTGGTAGAGCAATAAAGTATGTTTTTGACAAATAATGACATTGGGAAAAACTGACCAGTCTAAAAATATTGAGATAATGAAATATACTAGGAAAGAATGTATTCAGTCCATGCAGTGCAGGGATAAAAAATATTCTGTCCAGGTTATATTTCTTTTAAGAGTTGGTAGCACTGATGTTTTCTTGTGACTGCCTGTGTGCCTCCATTTTGTGTGTTTACATCTGTCATACTGTGTTTGGTTTTGTTAGTATAAGTTGTTTAGAACCAGTATTTTAGAGTATGTGAATATTAATGTCTATAATGTGTGAATGTTTAGTTTTTACAAAGGGTTCCCTGCAATATGTACAAGTTTCACACACACACACACAACTAAAAAGAGAAAGATAACTGGTAGGCTATCACAGATTGAAATGAAACTTAAGCTTCAATCATTTGAAACTGGTCAAAATTGTAATTTTAGGTTGAAGTGTTGTGACCAGATTTTTAATTATAAAATAGATATAATTAAAATAATCAATTCACTAGAATCGAACAATGCAATTAATGCTTATCTTGCTGGGTTAATAGGTACTGGTTGAAAGACGTCAACCACACAATGAAAATATAACTAAATTTAGAGATGTAAATTTTTCTTATAATATGAGATATGTCAGTGAACAGGGACCAGTTGAAATTACTGTATGTAAGAAGGCATTAATGACTTTGCATGACATTGGCAGGGAAAGCTTTCATACATTTTAGAGTCATTGAAAAAAATAGGCGATGCAACAAATGACCAGAGAGGAAAACATAATAATCACAGTCATTCTTTACCTGAAGAAACTAAATGCTTAAAGGAAAATGAAGCATTTAAAAGGTAAATGCTTAAACACATTAAATGTCTTAAAAATAGTTATGTTAATTACAGTCTTGGGGATACAAACAAGAAATATTTACCAGATCTTACCATTAATAAACTATTCAAAATGTTAAAGACCTGCATCCTGAGTGTAATATATCCAACAAAACGAAAATCCTTCAGAAAGATATTTTCTACAGAGTTCAATCTGACATTTAGATATCCCCACAAGAATTGTGTTCTCAGTGTTATTTGTACTCTGCAAAAATAAGTTGTTTAAAATTTGAGCTACTATCAGCCAATGATGAAATTAAAGAAAAACTAAAAAAATGAAATTAGAATTCTAACTTTTGACAAACATATCCATTTAGCTGATAAATAGTACAGGATTAAAAAAATATAAAATACTGAAGGATTAAGTCAAAACTACTGAAGCTATAGTTTTTGACTACACCAAAAACTATCATGTACAAAACATAACAACCAATGATGTCTATTATAAAAGTCAGCTTGCTATTTCATTTTTAACACATATGTATTTTAACACATGTGGGCTGAGTTTTCTTATATTTGTCCAGAAAATACAACTAACAAAGGAAGTGACAAGGTCTGCTCCACTCTCCATCACTTTATCTACAATGTGCTTGATCCTGAAATGACAGATGCAGAAGCCTTTTGTGATTCATATTCTGGTCAGAACAACAACAGCACTGTTTTTACATTTTTTTCACCATGTTGTCAAAGACAAAAAGTTATATAGAGTCACATATACATTTCCAGTTAGAGAACATTCGTACAATGAATGCGATAACAATGCATCATTTACTTTTTACTTTTGTTATTTTTTATCTACTCGAGACTTATTTTCATTATTTTTTCCTTCTCATTTATTGGCTATAGGTTTGTTCTTATTAATAAATAAACATCTTTTGCAAAAAGAAATTATTACATTAGTCAATCTCAAAGTTAAAGTTGAAGATCTTGCCTAAAAAGCATCAAAAAAGTAAACATAATATGTTTGAAATAGCGAAATTAAAAACCCTTATGGCTTTTTGTTTATTTACAGGACCTGTGGTTTTAACAAAAGCAAAGTTGCAAGATCTGCAATGCTTGAAAAAACTTTTGCACCAACCCAAGAACCGTAAAATACTTTGAGGAACTAATTAATATGTGAATAAAATTTACAAAGGCGTACTAAGTGTTACATTACAACATTTTTATAAAATAAAGTTTTAGTAAGCTGTCTTTATTTTGTCGTGTGTTTTTTACAAAGAGAAAACATGCTAAGTCCAGACATTTTTTTGTTAACGTTATAGTTTTAATCAACGAACGTATTTCTGGTTAGCAACATATTGTTTAATATGTTATCACTAACATGTCTTTATCACTGTAGAAACATGTTTTAAAAGTTGTTAAACTTTAAAATTGTTTTCCTGTAAAAATTTGACTGAACATGTTCTTTCCCTGAACCTTTCAAATATTTTGCTTTGAATAATTGCTGTGTAACGTTATGTTTCCACACACGTGACTTTTATTTTAACTGACTCTCTTTATTTTTTTTTAACTTCGTTATAATTATTTTTCTCACTTTATAATGGGCTGATCTTGTTCGACTCATTATCTTGGACTTCATACACTTAAAACAAAACATTATTATGTTTTTAAGTTGAGGTAAAAGTATAAAAAAATATAACAGTAATAAGAGCATTTTTGTTATTAAGGAGTTTAATATCTATTATAATCCTAAAATAATATAAAGTGCTAAATCAACTTTGAATGTTATTCAAATTAAATATATTTATTTAAGAAATATATAACCTTACTGACTCCAGTCCATTTCCATGAATATGGATCAGTCCATAGCGTCATTTGAGTTACAACCCAAAAATGCAACTAGAACAGTTACATGATGCCTGCAAGCCTATGATAAAATACTTAGAAAGTAAAAACAAACTCTTAGGATGATCCTCTAACTAGGCACTTGAAAACAAGAATGATATGTACTCGAAATTTCATTTCTTTTTATATACACAAATGATGACAAAGTTAGTCACTTGAAAATGAGAACTCATCCAGACTCTTGAATTGTTGTGTATTGTTTTTATATACCCAAATGATGGCATTTTTTTTTTTTTTTTTTTTTTTTTGTTTAACGTCCGACTATTGTGCACACTTGGGCTAATGCAGACAATGGGATGATTTATAGCGTATGAAAATGCCAAGCCCTCACCAGGAATCGAACCCGGGTCCTCGGGGTGAAAGCCTAGTACGCTATCCATTAGGCCACCGAAGCGGCTCCAAATGATGGCAAACATCCGAATAAGCGATAATAATAACATAATTATTCCATATTAAGTAAAAATTTTAAAAAACAAAATTAGAAATTAATATATCTAATCAATTTTTAGTATTAAGTTGAGCAAGTTGATAGAGTAGCTCAATGAAGTATTAAGGGTGTTACTATTTGTGCAGTTTTGGTTTACTTACAAACCATTATTCATAACACTCTTAATGCACCAAAACTGAATTCTTACTTTAATATTCATTTTCTGATCTAAATATATTTGATTTTGAATTTATTAATTTTTTATCATCTATTCTATTAGGTGATTATTTTAAAACTTTATTTGATATTACCATGCTTTAAATATTCGTATTTTATGTTTTAAGTGATTTTGTTCCCATTTTGTAATGCAGTTTGTAAAACCCTGTAATACATAAACACGGCAGCAATTCCTCGCAAAACGCAGTTTTGATTATGTATGTCGTACATTTATACTTTCCCATTTTTTAAAAAACAAATAAATATATACATTGAACTTGTAGTGCACACATTACAACATTACCTTGCACAGTCAAGTCCTATATTTAGAAAGAACGGGTGAATGGAGTGGTTTTGTTTATATAGAGTAAATATCAAGAAGGATTATTGATTTTGGGTAAATGTTAACACTGGATTTTCTCTAATCAGCTAATTATAATTATAACAGAAGCATTTATGCCTGGGTTTCAGATTAGCTACAGCCTATTATATCTCTTTGATATCTGAAATCATGCTTTTACATTAGTTTTTTGTACTTATTGTAGTTCATTGTTGTTAGAACTAACAAAATAAATAAAAAAAAAAAAAATAGTTATGTTAGATTAGCGAGGAATTACTATATACAATGTTACAATTAAGTATATTTATACTTCCAGTTTCATTAAATTTCAAAAATAATACTGTACTATGTATGATTCTATTCTATTCTGTTACATATTCTACAGAATGTTACATATTCTATTCTATTATTCTATTGATCCTCTGTAGCACAAACACTCCCTGTAATCCAACAGTTGATTTGTCCAGTAGATGTTGGATTAGAGACTTAAATAATTAAAAATATACAGTATTATGTCCTATAGACCTACTTTAATTTTTTACAACTTTTTGATTTAGGATATTGGAAGGAGATTACCAGATGTAAATGTGTACCAACAAAAGAAAACTCTTGCGCAAGGCATGATGGATTTGGCATTGCTATCGGCTAACGCAAACCAGCTACGCTATGTCTTGGAAGCAGGACCAGACCATGTGTACTATTACTCTAACTTATTTTTCATTGTTACAAGCATAATATTACAGGTTGGTATGTTTTAATATTTGGTAATAATTGTATTCCTTAGTTATTTTCACAGTTGCTTTCGGTAAATTTAAGTTATGGTCTGGTCATAGAATTTCTTTATGTGACTGAATCACAAAGTTTTTTTATAACTGACTTAGTTTACTATGAATTGCAATTTATTTATTAAAAAAATTGAATTGATAAGAGAATTTTTGAATATTAAAAGTTATTTTGAAATTGTGAATTTACGAATAAACCAGAAGAAATTGTATGCAAAAGTGATTTTTTAATAAAATTTTTGAAATAATAATAGTTATTAAAGGATTTTTAAAACTATAATAATACAAGCTTTGGCCAAAAAAATTAATGATATTAAATACGAGGGTGGGGTGAAAAGTTTCCGGCCTGACCAAGAAAAACGATGTTTTTAAAATTTTTTTTGCTTTATTTCTCAACATAATCTCCATTGAGACTGATACATTTCTCATAACGGTGTTCTAATTTAGTTATACCAGTTTTAAACATAGATTCGTCAAGCTCCTCAAAATACTGATTTACAGCTTTAATCACTTCTTCATTGCTCCCAAATCTCTTATTGCCAAGCCATTTTTTTAGGTTAGGAAACAGATAATAGTCGCTGGGGGCTAGGTCTGGAGAGTAGGGAGGATGCGGCATCAATTCGAAGCTATCAATGGAGGTTGTCAAACATACGACTAAAATAAGATTGTTGTTTTCGTCTAATACATGTAATTATTTTTTCCTGTATTTTAGTTTAATGATTGTATTTAGTGTATTGTGAAAATTCTTTACTTCAGCATTCCTCAAATATAGGCATCATGTAATGAGTGATCAGTACTTATTTCTTATCAGATCTAGGTCTACCCAACTGTACCATCATGTCCTCTAAAGCCCTAAACAGTTTTCTCCGCTTTGAATGCCAAGTGCTAAATATGCTCAACCATTTTCATATTTTTTATCAGAAAATTACTGATGACATCCAGCAGCATTATTTTGCACTTCTCGTGTGCTATTTACAATTCCTTAGCCTGTGACCTATCCACAATAGCTACAATCCAAATGTATATTTAAGTTCGAGAATAAAATGTATGGTATTTACTTCTGTGAATTCACTATGATGATGATTTAGGTTACAGTAGGCATCTTGCTCCTGTGGAATAGTCGCTTCAATATCAAGAAGGAACACCACATGGTCAAAGCTAACAGAATCAATAACTTCACAGTTACTGGCATCTTTCTCATTACTATCTTAAATGTGTTCATCTCAGCTTTCGGGCTTCCAGAAAAAAATTTGCAGAAAATTCAAACGTCATGATTTGTAGTTTTCACTACGTTCTGCAAGTCCTAGTTTTTAAATTTAGGCAACAATTTGAGAGATGCCTTTGTGATAAATTAGTAATAATTTTGGAAATATTTACATAAATTTTCATAAAAACAAATATTGTATATCTTTGTTTTGATATTGTATATCTTGGCTTTGATATTGTATATCACATTTTTTTATACTTTCAAGTTAATAAGTGAAATATTTGATTCTATTGGTATATACTTGTCCTGAAGAGAGATAATCAGGTATTGAAACTATTATAAGCTTCAAACGTTTATTACTACAGTGGAACTTTAACAATGCAAACCTCAAGGGACCGGTAGAAAAATTGAAAATGCAAAAGTTTTCTAAAAAGGGGTTAACTATAAAACGTTTGAAATTAATGACTGAACAAAAACAAATGTTTACTTATAAAAACAAAATAATCAATATATATTTGTTGTAATATTTACGTGAAACTATTGCAAGTACACACTAATGAAAATAAACGAGAAAAAAATTCATTGTTGTAACATGTAAAAACATGGTAATGTACATTGCATGTTCAGAAAGTCATTACATATACATTTACAGTTTCTGAAAAAAAGTCATTCATCTTTATTTGTTTCTTTGATTCGAGTTTTTTTAGTAATAAGTTCATAATGTGTTACGGGGAATTTCAAAGTCGCTTGCTATCTGATTTCTTCTGTAGATCCTTTTCCACTTTGTTGATCACTGCAACTTTCTCTGCCAAATTTAAGATTTATAAGTCCTTGGTTTAGAAGATGGACACAGTAGGAGTTACACAAAAAAAAAAAAAAAAAATAAATATGCAAAATAGTTGTACATTACATACTCACCTAACAAGGAATTCACAATGCGTAGTACTTGAATATCCATCAAGTCGGCATAACCGACCATCTGCTCTATGAGTTGTCATTTTAGAAAATGCATAACGAACTTCCTGAATGCATTTGTTATCTCTCACGATAGTCAGGATAAAGCAGTCTTCTGATAGTTTTTGTCTAATGTGCTGAAGTGTCTATAACTGAGATGATAAAGTAAACATATCAAACAGTTTTGTTTTGAATGTCTTGACTGAAACAGGGTACACTGTAATACGAAAATGTCAACACACAATAAATAATGATCATAAAGTCATTCACTTCCTTTAAGTGGTTGTGTGTATGTGACAGCTTCCATGTACATTGGTGTATGTTCAACCATTGTTGTTTCTTCTTATTGTTAAAATTAATGGTTGGTAAGAGATTACTGTATTTTACAACATTTTTCGTAGTTTTATGTTGAGTATTTTTATTAATTTTAATACATATTTTTGTTTCTCCTATTATCCAGTCTTCTCATGGTCCCAAGGTATCGTAGGTCTTTATTGTATCGTAGGCATAAAAAGTTTCAATTAACTAAAATAAAATTTGAATTAAAAGCAATTTTTGTAACATTGGGTGGATATAAAATTGGATCAAGTAAAAAACTGGAATGAAAGACAATTTCAAATTATAGAAGTTCAAATTAGTCAAGTTCCACTGTATTATTATAACAATACTGAAGCATTAAAAGCCTAATTTTAGATCTGCTATAAGTGTTGCTCAAATATTTGTATGAAATAATTCTTCATAGTGTGTTTAAAATGTAGTTACTCTATTAACATTATTAACTTATTAACATTAAACATTATGGAAACAAAAATTTCATGACACTTTTACTTTTTCACTTGATGACAAGATTTTTACTGTTGCATACAGGCAGTTTTAGCAGTCATTGATATAGTAATTGTGAAAAAATATTTTTTGTTTTTAGGATTTCCTAACAATTATGTACTTGCTGTGTAGAATGTACAAGTACAAAGTGTGATTGATGAATAAGGTGAATTATTAGATAAATAAGTTATACACTGCTATAATTAACCTCTTAAAATATTCTTTATAGGTAGTTTAATGAACTTAAACTTAGCTCTCTTTGTTCTTTATGTGATACTCTTTCTTGCTTTAAGGCTACCCTACAAGCGTACATATGTATGACACACATGTATGCACAAACAAAATAGACCTTGTCCCTGAACATTCAGATATGTAGGAGAAGATTACTTCCTCTAGTTTGTTGGCACCAACATGAATTGTAACTACACTACAGGAAATGTTCGACAGAAATACTTGCACATACAAGTTGGCAAAGAAGTTAGAGTAATCTAAGATGTTTATACAAATTTCTATCCGGCGTTTTGTATGAAACAACATGTGTCATCACTAGACGCATGAAATATGTTGGCTCCAATTTGTTTGCACAAACAGTTTTCTACGTTTTGGCAAAAGATCTGTGTGTGAAACATGCACATACATGTTGCTATGAATCAACTGGGGTTTGATTTCACTTGGTTTTGTGTGCACTTAGCTAGTGTATCGTATCAGCTGCGAGCTTTGTTTTCTCTGTTCAACTGCTGCTGGAAATCTGCTTTTAATTTATATTTGTTGTTTTTTTTTGTGATTTACCGTTATTTTTAGTGTTATACTGTTGTTTAAAAAAAAAATATGTGATATACGAAATTATTCTGTAACATTTGTTCAAGAATTTATAGAACTTTATAAAGCACACCCTTGTCTGTGGAAAGTCAAATCAAAAGATTATAGTAATAGAAATTTAAGGAACAAGGCATACGTTTGTTGAAAAACTAAAGGAGATTGACGCTGACACCAATAAAGATTTCGCTATAAGAAAAATTATCTCTTTAAGATCAGCATTCAGAAGAGATCGTTTTTAAGGTTCTCTTTTGCAAAAACCCTTAATTTATTCAGGAAATTAACATACGAAAATCTGTCACATTTTTCAACCACACTTTACCCACTTGCTACGTTTATTTTTCTGATTAAAATTATGTATTACTATTATGGCAGCACTAACTTTTATATTACATGATGAACTGTTTCCACAACACTATTATATACACTATTGTGTTTAGGGCTGTAATTTGTATGAGCCAACATTTGACGATCTCAGTTTTATGTGGACAAAAGTCATAACACTAAACACTAGGATTTGTATGTGCAAACAGAGGAAACGAACAAGTTGTTACAATTTTGTTCAAATGTCTGGGGGCATTACATGTTGACAGAGTTATTGTTGCATTTCTACAACATGTAATGTCCATACACGCTCAATTTTGTTGGCAAAAATTGTTGATTCAAACATGTTTTAGCACAAGTCCTACAGTTTGGTGCACAGGGATATGGTCGTACATACATGTCTGTCATACAAATCGTCACATCTATGGCCTGCTTTAGGAGAAACTAAATGTTTTCTAGTGATTCTGTGATTTCATTATCATAAATACAGATTGTGGGGTAATTTTAAAAATGCAGATTCCCTATTATGATTTTTTTCTAAAAGTTGGAATCGCAAAAAATTAGACTGTCGGAATTGAAAATTGCTGTTTTGTTAGTTTACCAAAACAAGTAGAACAAATTTCTTGTCATTTTCGTTCAAATATATTTGAAATAGGGCTACAAGAGATGTTTTGTTTATCAGAAATTTACCAAATAGTAAATTAACTATTTGATTAAATTTTTTGCTTGTCTTATTCAATTTCTTTGTTTCTTTGAACTTGATTATTCTTTTTTTCAGCGATTTCAAAATCACTTCAATGTTACTCATTTTTATAGCAACAATAATTTTTAAAATGATACAATTAGATTTGCTTTTCAAGCTATAACCATTCACAAATTATGTCTTTAAGGGTAACTAATGTCACTAAATTTATTGCCATTTCATAAAAGTGCATAATTTATTGTATCTTTTAAAAAAATCTGTATAGTAGATTTGTCAAATGGTAAAGATTTACTGTGTGATTAAAATCATTGTATTTATTTTTTATAAAAAATATGTTACATAGACATATTGCTCAAGCCTATAAGCTCAAAGTGGTTATATAGATTATAATATGGGGTGGTTGCAATTAAAAAACCTGTTCTGCATTATTTATATTAACTTCAATAATTATCCAGAGAGGAAACCCATTAAAGATAATTAAGCTGCTAATAATAAAACATGTTTCTAATTGAAAGAAATGAATATACTTAACAACTAAAACAGAAGCATCGTCTTTGTTAAGTAATAATTCTGTCATATCTCATTGTTCAAAAATGCATGAATAAATGTTTACGTACTTGCATCTATATGCATGCTGTAACTAATATGTACATCACATTATCTGTAAAAAATAATTTTTGAAATGAAATATGTTCAGAAAATTAAATTTAAAAAAATGTGTAATTTAGATTTGTTTAGTGGTAGATATTTTGTTTAAAATATTTTTTGCTGCCTGAATAATTGAGGTTTACTATTTTTGCAGAATGTTTTTTTTAAATATACATAATAATAAAATCAAAGAACAGAATCAAAAATACAGTCTTTAAAATTAATTGTTAACACCATTTTTCCCCAAATTATTGCTTAGAAGTAAAGGTTTCCAAGAATTAGAATAATTTGTTAACAAAAAAATTATATTTTTTATATATTGTTAAGTTTTTAGATTATATATATATATATATATATATATATATATATATATATATATATATATATATATATATATATGTGTGTGTGTATGTATGTATAAACATTATTATATTTGATATAGGCAGTAGAAATATTTATACTATTTAAAAGAATCTCATGATTTTATATATATACAGTATATAATTTTTGTAAACCAAAGAAGTGCAGATTAATGTCTAGATTTAAAATTTTTTACTTAAACTTTTATTACTTTTCTAAACTATGTATATTTTGTTAGATTTATATTATATTATATATATATTATTATATATAATATTATTATATAATATAATTATTATAATATAAATTATTATAAATTATATTATATATTTTTTTCAAATTTAAGCCCACATTGGAGCACACACAGTCAATTTAATTAAGTCTTTTGGTAATTTTATATTATATAGTATATATATTATATTATATTGAGATCATTCAGAATCTCTATTTTCAGTTTTATTACCAAACAGTGTGTTAACTAAAGAAGCTATCAATCATATCTGACATGTTGTTTAAGTAAGTACTATTTTGAATTAAAAACACAGAAGTTACTTTTTTATTATTTTATTTTTACAATAAAGCATGTATCTTAATCTAATTTTCAATGAAATTTTCACTAATATTAAGGCACATATCACGTACAATCAGCTTTTGAATTCCATCCTCATTGAAATCTGTCACCTGATTTGATAACTGCAACACTGCTGTTTTGACCTCAACATTATTACCATGGCACTGACCACCCAGGTGCAGGAATATATGGAAGTCACTTGGTGCTAGATTGGGACTGTTCAAAGGCTGATCAAGTTGTTCGCAACCAAATTATGAGATGTTGGTTGGGAACAACTGTGTGTGGACAGCATTTTCATGAAGCAAATAATCCCCTTAGGTTGGTACGTCTTTTGTTTTGGATTGCATGGTGCAGTTTAGTAAATGTTTTACAATAGGTCATAGAATTTATTGTGTCATCACAAGCAACACCTTTTCCGATTCTAAAACGCAGTACACTTGATTTCCAAACTGTAATTGTTTCCTTGAGCTGCAATATCTTTGGTGATGTTGAATGCCGCTGTTCCATAAATTGTTGCTTCAGTTCCAGTAAAACATAAGTCACCCATGTTTCGCCACCAGTGATAATTTAGTTTTAAAAAAATCAACACCTACAACATAGTGTATCACTCAAAAAAAATTAGTGCATTGGCTAAATGTTTGGTTTTGTATACTACAGTCATTTTTGGTACCCATTATGAATATGACTACGATAACTTAAGCATTTTGCCACAGTTTAAAGATAAAGAATACTTTTTGAAATTTGAGGAAACTCATAAAACAGCGTTTTTTATTTTGAATTTATCAGTTTTCTGCTTCAAGTCTACAGTAATGATAGATGGTCGCCCATTTATTCCTCACCATAAATGTGTGTGCGGTCCTCTTAAAAAACTAACCATTCCATTACTCATAGTGTATTCTCTGTACATTTCACTGATTTTCTGAGGAATTTCAGCAGCTTTTATGTTTTTTGCATTAAGAAAACCAATGACAGTGCATATTTCACAGTTGGCAGGATATTTGGTTGAATGCTTCTGTAATTGCATCTGTGGCTAGCTATCAAATGCAGGTACACCACAACACTCATGTGGAATGTCCACAACAGCCAAATTTCAAAATGGAATGTACTTAAAAAAACATGTCTGATAGCTGATTTAGTAAACACATTGTATTTTGGCCGAATATGCTGTAAGGTTATAATTATGCAATTTTTTGTTTTGTAAGCTGTGATTATTAAGCATAGGATAGGCTATTGTTGTAATAAATAATGGTATTGTTAGGTTAGATATGTACAAAATACCATAGAGAAATTATAGCTAAAAATAATTACCAATTTAGGCCAGCTTCAAATATGAAATTCAATCTTTTACTTTCACTTTAGTTAATTTATGAAAAATTAGAATCTATGTGACAGTGAATTTATATATTTTAATATATTTAAATTTTATGTAATTGCTTTATATGCAGGTACTATTGTCATTATAATTAAATTTAGACAATAAATGTGATATTATTAATATGTGTAATGTAAAATTATATTAATATGTTGTCTAGTAAAAATTGTATCGAGAGATTTTAGTTTTGAAATTAAAAATGTCTTTTGTTGTAATTGAATACTTAATTATAATGGAGCCTATAAGGATTATGTTGTACTTTTAATAATTTTATATTGTGTGCCTACATGGATTATGTTATACTTTTAATAATTTTATATCAAGTGTTGCAGTCTGTTTATATTTATTGTTTATTATTATTATTTGTTGTCATTGTGTACACATTGAAATCATATTTGATTATGAAAGTGTTTTGCAAAACAATAATAAAACTCAACCCCTATTGACACATTTTTTATTGTAGGAAATTTGTCACAATACTTGAAATTAAGAATTGAATTATTGTAATTTTCAATTCTTATGGTTTAGAGGAGTGTATAATCTATATTCTTAATTGCACTACATTTGACTATGATTTATAATAAATAGAAACTTTGAACTATAGATGTCCCTTTGCTTTTGATAGTAATTCTTTTTCATATTTTTAATAACTAAAATTGCTAACTTTAACTATTCATAATTTCAATAACTAAAATGCTATTTTATGCAAATTTTAATACTGATTATGATGGTATAATCCAGATCCATCCTTAGTGAATGTAAAGCCTTTCCATTTCAATGAATACAGTGAATATACAATATATGTTACAATATACAGTGAAATAAACCCCCTCTCCAATCCCACCAAGCAACAGTCTCTCTTCACATTATATTTTAAAACAACTTTTGGCTCATACTTGTAAAAATAATTTTTATTTCTAAAACAACAATAACTCTATATAATTATATACAAAGAAAGGAATATTGTTACTCTTATTTCAGAATTAGAGAAGATTGATTTTTCTACATAAAAAAACAATATTACAGATAAGTGATAAAAACAAGTATAATAATTTAACGCATATGTCAAGAAAAATATAAAATCAACAAAACAAAAATAGGCGTATTGATTTTGCTTAACACCATTTAAGGAGTATATTACTGCCATTGCGAATTGTCTGAATATGCATTTTTCAAATAGGTAAACATTATGACACTAAAAGTAATCAGAACGAATAAGGGGAAAATTTTTATAACATTTTGAAATCAAACTGTTTATTATTTATAAAAATGAACTAAGTACAAAAAACAAATAAACATAACCAACAATTTCTTGAATGGTACTATTTAAAACAAGGATATGTAAAAGTGCCACATTACAATCATGGTAGTTATTTTACCAACAACAATAACTTGCTTTTTAATAACAAAAGCTTCTGTCTAAGCTTTAAGTAAGTGTGCAAAATGGTTGTCAGGAACAAGTTTCAAGGTTACAGTTTCAGTTCAGTAATATGTTTCATGAACCTGTAAAAAAATAACACAATTCCAATTATTTCAACACCAACAAAATATCTGATGATACAGAGTGATACTGGCCTGTAAAAAGGATCTGTATCAATACGGCTAAAATGTAAGATGCACACACATCCCAAGCCAAGATGGAACATAATTCACTTCCAGGAAATAAATAATTCAGAGTGCATGACAATCTAATACACATTCATCAACTGTTTCTTGATACAGTAGTGTGCCATTTATCTTAAATAAAAAGATTGAATTGCTGTTGTTATATATATATACAATTATGAATGAAGTATAATGCATTCATTCCGCCAATATTTTATTATTTATACCAAAAAATAATTATAAACAATGTGCTGTGTTTATTTTATAAAACTCCAATGTTTATCATGGAACTGAGGTGTTAACATTAAAGTCTGTATCATACGAAGAGTAAGCAGAATTAGGATCATAGATATTTTAAATCTCCACTTAGTTATCAAATATTGTCCTTTATGTTGAAAGTCCATTATAGCAACGACTGACAGTTGTATGAAAAGCATATTTGATCATTTAAATGAATTGTCTGTCCTTTCACATATTTTACTATTTTTCTCTGACATCCAAATTCCTGTTAAACAAATTTCCCTGACTTTTCCCAGTATGTGAAAATAGAAAACCTGAAAAATAGTAACTTATCGTAAGAAATTTAATCTTCCTCGGGTGAATATATCTTAATTGAATAATAAAGTACTGAATAAATTATTCAATAAAAGGAAAACATTTTTTAAAATCATTAATTTTTTAATATTCCTTTAATGTTATAAAATTAACTTATGCTCCTGACCTAATTTGATAAACCCTTTACCTTTTTTATGATAGATAAACCCCTTTAATGTTATACAAAATTGACTTCTGCTCCTGACCTGATTTGATAAACCTTTTGAAAATATCCCAGCCTCCTGTAGGCTCCAAAATATTTTTTTTTATATAAGAAATTAAAATCTTTCACGGTGTCCTCAAAGAACTTTTTCAGTGTCTCCTCAATCCACCTATTTATGGCACGTTTTATGTCGGTTAAACTTTCAAATCGAACACACCGTAAGGATTTTTCAAATCTGGGAACAGATGATAATCACTGGGTGCAAGATACGGGGAATAAGGTGGGTGCGGAAGCAATTCCCATCGTAAATTGTTCAAAACATCCTTAGTTTTTCTTGCGGTGTGTGGTCTTGCATTATCCTGTTGCAATAATGGACGCTTATGCAACTTTCCAGGCCGTTTTTTGACAAGTGCCTGTCACAGTGGTCCGAATAATAAATTCAAATAATATTCTGTGTAAATTGTAGTACCTTTCACCAGATAATCCATAAAAATAATCCCAGAATATAGTAAGCATTACCTTTCCAACAGATGGAACTGCACGCGCCTTAAGTGAAGGCCTTTCTTCAGGTTTGCGCTATTCTTTGGATTGACATTTAGTCTCAGAATTGAAATGAGGAATCCATATATTGTTAGTGGTTATTATTTGTTGCTAAAATTCATCACCGTAACAGGCTAACACCTCTTGAAGTTGACGACAAGTATCAGACCTATTGAGTTTCTGTTCTGGGCCCAACAGCCTTGGCACCCAGCGCGCTGAAACCTTGCTAACTCCCAAACAATCATACAAAATGTCATGAACTTGTCGTATACCTGTCCCTAGGTTTTTTTTCCCCGGCGAAAAACCGTTAAGGTTATCATCGCCGTCCTATCCCTAGGTGCACACTAATTTGATGAATTGTCATTCGCCTGTCCTCTTTCAGTAGGTCTTTGACGGCAGTAAAGCTTCTTTCATTTACCAACGTGCTTCGGCGCCCACTACGAGGATCGTCTTTTAGTGATGTTTTACCGTTTTTAAAACAATCGATCCACCAATAAACAGTACTTTTGGATTCTGCAGACTCACAAATACTCCTTGCAGACGCTGAGTAATTTCTGATGTTTTCACACCTTCTTTCCACAAAAAGAAAATTATTGCTCTTTGAGATTTTGCTGCATCTTCCATGGTTACAAAAACAGTGATATGAAAACATGTTTATATCAGTCAAACACCTAAATCAGACTGAACAATATTGCACTAGATAGTTGCATAACATGTAAAGACTTGTCTGGCACCAATAGCATTGCCTATAAGTTCTGCGTAATTTAATTATAGCATAATTCCCAGAACTTTGGAAACATCCCTTGTAGTTAACAGAGCAAATAAATACTTTAAAATCATGAAAGTAGGTGGTGCTCAACAATTACACAAATACCATAAATATCTAAGCAGCAACATGAAATGAATGCCTGGCAAAATATTGCAGTTGAACCAATTCTACACGTATCCAGTTGATATTGTCAATATAAATTTAAGCCACATTAACAATAAATGGCAGGTATTACACTATTATATTTCTTTGTCAAAGATCATTGATAGAAGTTATTTTACAATATCTTTGATTGTGAAAAGGGGAATTTTTTCTACGCTGACATATATTTTATAAGATATAAGAGATTGGCATTTCCTTTTATAAAAAATTTGTTCAAAAAAAATGTGATAGTGAAGTGTAAGCCTATGATTGAAATTCAATCATTCCTTTTCACTGTCATATCATATCTTGAGTGTACTTTGTTAATAATGAAATTATTTCTTAATATAAACCTATGAAAATCTTCAGCCTAATTTAATACAAAATAAACTGAAATACCATAGCTACTTTAACACATTTCAAACACAACGAATATTAATTATTAATTAACAATATTACAGATTGTTAATATTATTATTAACACAAATAATAATATTATTAATACGAATATTAATAATTAATATTAAAACACTAACTTATTTCCTCTTAATTTTGTTCAGTTATTAATTAATCTGTCCTGAATATTTTTAGAATCCCCCTTTCCTGTTGAGTATTTTAACTATGAACTTACTTCTATTTTCCGATAACTATGTGTGGGTTTTTGCTTAAACCTTCACAGTGATATAATGTGACTTGTCTTTAGACAAAGTCGTGGCATGCAGCTGCCTCGCTGACATGATTGAAACTAATTTTCAAAAGTATTTTTTTATCTTAGGTAAAAAATCCCTTCTTTGAAATTATGATTTCATTATCATAATCAGCACTAAAATCTGCATATATTTCCATTTTAAACTTCCAAATTGTATTGAAAACATAAAAGTGAACCTGACTGCCATTAAATTGAATTTCTAATTTCAACAGATTTTGAAAATTCAAAATTTTTCAATGTGAGCGTCTGACACATACAGTAAACACACACACACACACACACACACATATATATATATATACACACACACACACACACAGTTTATAAAATTTTACTAAATGTTGTGGTTCTCGTTAAGTTCCTGGTTCTGGGTCTTACCATGATGGCTGTTTCAAAAGCTGATTCTTTAAAATGGAAATTCATTAATAACGAGCATGAAAATTTAACATGTTTTCATTTTCATGTAAATAAATTACATAGTCTGGTAAGAAGTTAACTGGTTTGAGTTATTCTTTAATTTTGCTTTCAACTTTTATAAGAAGTTTATTAGTTTGTAGGGCTGAATCTTGTGAATTATACTGCCTTTATATCACTGTATATTCATTTTTGTTTGTGAATTCCTGAATCTTGGTGATTTGAAATCGGAGAAATTATACTTAGATTGGATGTGCAATGTTTTTTTTTTTTTAATTAGTTTTACTTATTTATAAGTTAGAACTTTTAACTAGCATTAGATGTTAGTTGAATTAATTAGGGACAGTAATATAGTTCTTAAAAGTGTGGTGCTATTTGCGATATTTATATATTGTAAATCTTATGTAGTTGAAGATAGCGTGGTATTTTAATAAGTCAAATTATAAATTAAAACGTATTTTTCGTAGGCAAGATATTTATATTTTTTTATGAATCTCCAACACAGTGTCTTAAATAAATTTTATAATGAGCATTCAAGTGAATACCTCTCTTTTTCAATATGAAAGTTTAGTTCCATATTTCATTCAAAAATCCCTCTCATTTTGATGAGTTGAAATATAAATGTTTTAAATAAGGAAAATGAAGATAAATGTGCGAGATTTTTCAACTGCTTATAATTTTAGCTACTGTTATAGTTTTAATTAAATGTTTAAAGTTTGAAAACATAACATTATATATTTTTTACTATGCCGAAGTTTAAATTTAATTTTAATGTAATTTTCAGATTTTCTTTTTAATGTATTATCCGCCTCCATACATAACCTTTTGAAAGTTTTCTTTGTCAATTGCTTGACAGTTTTGTGTTGAGATTCCATTTGATTTTTTGTATATATATTGTGTAACTAACTTTTTTTGATTATATTTTTACATTGCTTCGTTAATGCTTTTATGTTCCACATAACCATAAATATTCTAATAACATCAGGCCAACATATTTGGTAACTAGTACAAATGGTACAAAAATGTATATAAAATTAACATCTTTTAATGTGAAACAAACATTTGTTATTTAAAAATCACAGATTTTCTGAGCAAAACAGTGGAATACATGTAAAATAGTGATATTATATTTTTTTATATCCTATAAATATTATATATTTAATTTTGCCTTTTTGTGACATATTGAATGTTTCATAAACATCACAAAATTTAAAATATTATGTGGAGTTCAAATAGTTTTATTCCTGCTTTTTATATCATTATTTATTTTAGCTTATTAAAATTAAATATCAAACTAATATCTTACTAATTTTAAAAACATTAATATTAATTTCAAAATAACTGTTTACTCTGTAATATATTATTACTTGTAATTGTATATGAGCAGCTGTTTTGAAATTAAATGAAGTAGCTCTCTAATTTTATTTGTTAATTTTATATAGCTATATCGCTAACATTGTTTGTGTTGCTAAATTTTTTATACTGAATTTGTTCAATAAAACGATTAAAATAATCTGTTTAAAATATTTTTACTTTTTTACACATTTTCTTACTCCTGTATTACATCCTGCAGCAATACCTTAAGATCCGTACACAAGTTCCAGATTAACTGCACAAACTAATTTTGTGATAGAATGAGTAACATGTAGAAAAGCATCACATTTGCTGTAAACACAAAATTAGTATTCTTGAAGTAAACAGTGAGCCGATTGTTCTGTTACATTCATAAATCAGTGCTATAATTTCTGCTTGTAAAACTAAAGGATGTTTGTTCAAAATAAGCTATTGATTATCATTTTTTTTACATTTAATATGTATGTGTATAAAAATTGTCTATAAAAAATTCAATAATAAATATTTAAGTTTTAATGAACTTTTATTTTTAAAAGTTATAATTAAATTTTATAATTAAAAAGTTTTATTTCAGTAAAAAACCATTATACTACATACCCGACCCTTGTAACAATACTGATTGCAATGCTTACAGATAACTTCACACTGTATATAAAAAAGTTCATTAATAAATAAGTAAATTATTAATGAACACCACTGTAATACATGCCCAGCCCAGCCATCACAATTATTAGAGAATTAATACTTGAATATATTGTACAAGATAGTACTTTTATATTTGTACATTTTATGATGTAGATAAAGTGTCCATTTTTTTTAATATCAGTTGAATATACTGTAATTTGAATTTAGCAGTAAGATTTGTAACTGGACCAATACGAACCAGCAATGAATACTAGTTACTTCAGTTTTTTTAGAGGAGTAAATCCTCTGACTAACTTTTTTAATTTTGTGAAAATTCAAAAAAAATATTGTAACCTCATGAGCCAATTTTAACGAGAATGGTTCAATTCTTTACACTATTGTTTCCATTATGGTTATGTGTATGTCCTTTTAATAGACATTAGTTTTATTAAGCAAGAAATTTAATAAATATTACAATTCATCAATATCGTTGATGAATTATAAACTACATAAACAATTTTGTTTTATATGGTTGCAGGCATTAGTATGAAACATAAAATATGAGAAAAACAACTTATGAACTACTGGACTCATTTTGATTAAAAAGGTCTCATTTTGTTAACTGTGTTCTTTAATGAAGCTGCACTAGGCAATATCCAAAGCTGGTGTAAAACAAATTTTGTTGACTAATTGCACGACCATTAACATTATACAGAAAGGTAAGGATATTATAAGACTGATGACAAATGTAGATGATAAACATAATTTGGCTCATTAAACAAATTTTATATTCTTTTAAGAAAATTTCAATACAACATTTCATAGCTTAGTCTTCTGCTACCGGATCATCATCCTCACTAGGAACATCGATATCCGCATCACCTTCTTCTCCGTTCTCTTCCTCGTCATCATCATCTCCAGCAACTTCAGCATTTTCAGCTTCTGCTCTTTCCATTTGACGTGCAAGTTCTGCTTCGTCAGTGGCAGTGACAACTTTGGGCTAAAAATAAATAAAAAAAAATAATTCATAGTGAGAAAAACATATTCACCTAGGAAAAACGGTTTCTCCCCCTCAATCAAATTAGTACTTTCAAACAGTATTTTAATTCCAAATATTCTAACATCAATAAAGAGCAATGAACACAATGAAAACCAATTTACCAGTAATATAATAATACTACTGTTTAGAAAGTATGGGCATCACATTTTCGAAGAAGGAAAATATTAAGTCCATCGCTAGAAACTTACTGAAATTATTTGTATTAATAAAACTGAAGCAGGGCAAATTTCATCACAAGCATTTCTAGGATTTTAAGCAATCTGTTAAAGCAGAGTGAAGAAATTGGTAAACAATTGACGTTTAAATGCAAATTATCTATTAGAATTGAGCCAACCTTGTAAATTCATAAATATATGGCAGGAAGATAAATTTTATATCTAACTTTTTTTAAACTTCAATAAAGCACCAATTTCAGGTAAAAATTTGTGTAGACTATTTACAGATTTTTACTTTTAATTTAAATTATATAATTTTTTAAAACTTACCGCCATTTGTATTTGAAAAACACCGCCCATGCCTTTAATTGTTTCTTCTATTTTTACTATGGCTTCTTGCAATGCTTGAATACCATCAGCTTTTTCAGGTGTTGCTGTTGTCATTACTGCAAAATAAATAATGTTTTAACTAACACACATATATTTATAATAAGCACAAAAACAAATATTTTTTGAAAAAAATACTCTCATAAGTGTTAAATTAATCACTCATTTGATGTTAAATTAAGTTTGCTACTTACAAAAGCAACTTCTAACTTTTACAAAAGTGAAAATCAGCATAATATATTCTCAAGGAAAAATCTTGAAATTATAAATCTGATTGAATATAGGTTGTTATAATATAGTTGTAAAATTACAGAAGTCTTTTAAAGAATTATTTTAATAAAGTTGCAGGTAACAAAATCCAACACTTAAAAAAAAATTACCGTAATTTAAATTGCTGTCCAAAGTTGTTCACATTTCGCCTAAATCATAATATACTCAAACAGTACTGTTGTGCAATAAAAATTGACAAAGTCATTAACTTTCAAAGTAGTTACTAGTAGAAAAACTGTGTGAAAATCATGTTTTTCGGTGAATTTCTTAAAATATAATAAAATTGATGTTTGGAAATATATTAACGACATTAACATAGTTTCATATAGAAAAGAACATGCTTTAATTTGATGTATCTAAAATTTCTTGAGAATAACTGATTGGAACGTTACATCATTTTTAAACTCAAAGACTATAAAAATATTAGCACAGCGTATTTGTCTTAGGCCATTTTGAAAGCCAAGAAAACACATTACAGACAACTTTTAGTCATTTGCAGATTGGTTGGAGTGATTGCCATGGATAACCCACATATAGAACAAATTTTCTTCCCATATAGGAAAGAAATTTTTAGAATCAATAAAAACATATAATTTCACAATAAATACACTATGTGCAGTATTTAAACTACATCGTTTACAAATTAATTAGAAGAAGAATGAATAATAATTAACTTTGTAAATGAAAAAGAATGATTTACCATACTGAGTCGCATAACTCGTTTGCTTAGCAAACTAAGAGACAAACAACCATAACCCATTGTTATTTATTTATTACCTTAGCTATTACTGATGTTCCTACTTTTGATAAAATTTGCAAAATATATCTGAAACTTTATGCTGATTTTTTTATTGTGAACAACAAATGTAATTCTTTATACTATAACATGTTAAGATATACAGAATTACTGTATAACAGTATGTGTATTTTGCTTTACACAATTTTTTTTTAAATACTGTATTTGAAACATAGCTATATGAAAAAAGATAAATCATTTACTATCATTTTTTTAAATAGAGGTTTATGTTTGTTTCATAATGTTGTCACTGCAGATAATTGGGAGTTGACTACAATAGAAGTTACAGATGTACCGATATGATTATAAATTAAAAATGGGGCATGTAAGATTGCCTACCATATAAAGGAGGTGCTATAAGATTGATTTTAATAGGTAGATCTTCAGTAGAACAGGCAAGTCCTGCTTTCAAAGCAGCTTTGACAGCATCAATTCCTTCATAACCATAGCAAGCTACCTCTATGTCTGCTCGTATTTTCACTGCTTGAGAAGTCAGTTTTCTTTTTATGTTATTTAACAAAACTTCTTGTGTCTTTTCATCAAGCCCACATTCAGCTAATATTGAAGGATCTCTAAAACATTACAAAATAAAAAATTACAAATATGATGAAATAAAACAGTAGAACCTTGTTTATCCAGCGTAATTAAGGAAGGAAAGACATGGTTAACAGAAATCACAATTAAGCCGCTGGCAATAAGATAAGCAAAAAATATTGTACCTAAAATAACACATAAACAACCATACTAAAAATCCTCGTTACTTCTCTCCCAGCTATTAAACATAAACAGCTGAAGCCTGCAAAACCTACCTCACTCCTGTCATCCAATATTCATATCCGATTGGTTTGCAATGCACATGTATTTTGGGTCTATACTACACTACACTAATACACTTCTGCCCAGGCACTACTGCCAGCGCATCGCATCACATCTGTGCACGAAAGCTTCATTCTGACTGGTCCAATCTTTCTCTAGTTTTAACAACGGAATTCTGAGAAATTATGGTGCCTGCCATAATTTTGAGTATAAATATAAGTTGAAAATTGTTGTTCGGCAGAACATCGAGGAGGACCGCCCACTACAGAACTACATGCAGCCTACTAAAAGTCGTTAACAACTACACAACACCACAACTTGCTTAGGAGAGATCCAGTCAACTCTCAACCAGAAGTGAATTTCTATCACTATTCCTCGCCACCCTGCAACTGATCTGATAAACACCCGGACTTCTATTTCTCCTACAGAATATAACAGTTTTTAAGAAATAAATCAAAATAATAAATTATTAAAGAAAAGAAAAAATTAAACTAGAGATATAGAATTTACATGAAAAACAAATAGATCCTACATGCATAGGTCTTGCTAATGTCCATTTTTATGCATGACTGAAATAGCAACTTTGTTTTTTGATTCTCTTATTTTTCTTAAAATTTATTATCAACATTTTTGTAAAATTAATTTTTCACGTATAAGGTTGTCATCTTGTCACAGATGGTCCATCATAGATTCAAAATTACATTTGCATGTCTAGAGTTGCCAACAGATTGATAGTTCTTAACAACTACATTATCAATAGGATAGACTGCTTTCTCATTCAATGAAAACTAATAGCTGACTTTCACAGATTCAGTATATTCCCTTTGGTAACTATATATGAAATTTTAAAATTATTTACTCCTCTATGTCATGGTATAGTGTTTGGAGGGTTAATGAAAAATCCGAGTCAGCCACTACCTGGTTAATCCATCCCCGGGTAATCGAGGTTCTATTGTATAAATAATATATGTCTACAATGTTTTTGAGTTCTCTCAAATTTATTATTTTTAGTAGGAGATATTGAATCATTTTTTTTATTGCATTAAATCTATATAAGTGTTACCAAAACTCTCCACCTTTATAAAAATTTGGTTCTAGGAATAAGCCAATTCTCTGATTTCAGAAAACCCATGACTCAACAACTTTTGCACTACTGTATTTCCTTTCTCAGAGTGAATAGGCTGATATCATTTTGAGTCCTCCTTCAGTCTCCTTGATTAACAAGTTGATCCCAACCAATACCATGGCCACATCTGTCTTTACCGTCTTACTGAATAGTGGCAGAACTTGATTTAAAATTTTCCAATCACACTTGTGTTGCCAGACTACAATATGTGTTACTAATGTTGTGACTGAAAAATAAACATTTCCTCCACCCCTAACAAGCTTGTTTTGGGATTAGCCTTGGTGGTAAACGAGATAATTTAATGCTTACAGTGTGATATGCAGTGCATACTCGTCAATATCAATGTGCATATATGATCAATACTCAGCTGGATTACTGACCTTAACCCATCACTACATAAACGTTCACCAGGAGCTTCATTTTTTTGGTCAGCATCTAAATTTTATTAAGCACTACAGGGCTGGCAAATTAATTATAATACTTACTAAAATACTAGTAATCATACAAAATTAAATGGTTATGAATACAACAAATATAGTACAATGCATAGTAAAATTCAAATCTTGTGATTTTTCATAAAATCATCACAAACAATCTGCTCACAAATAACTGTAAGTTTGCTAAGAAAGGAAACAAATGTAAGAAATAAATAACAATTTTTTTGTAAATATCAATTCAAGTTCAAAAATACACTACTTTGTTTTGTTTATAGATTCATATTAACCTATACTTACAAAACTGCTTGTTTGAAAAAGTCATAAGCAGAAGCTTTCTTTTTAAGTCGTTCCTCAAAAACCCATGCTGTTCGTTGATACAGGTCTTCTAGTTGTTCGTTATTTTCGTAGTGCAGAAGTTCAGCAACATGTCTCAGGATGGAATTTACTGCTTTGGCTTTAGCAAAACGTTCTGTACATTTTTCTATATCTTCAGGAGACACACGACGTTTACTCAAATCTATGTAACCTACAAAACAAAGATAAACCTAAAATTACAGATAATAATCTATAAAAAAAATGTCATGCTTTCTCATTAGTGTAAACACAAAATAATTTTAATGAATTACAATATCTACAAGTTTGTATAAACTGTGTCTAGAGGTGTTTGTAATCTACTGGTCTACCTATTTTTCCCTGCTACTCACAGCCTAACACACTGAATCTGTTTTCTCAAAAGCCAGATTTTTTCTTTCAGTGATTTATAACTATTAACAACTTTGTGGAGTTTACTTTTTATTTTAATTTATCAAAGGTTATTAAGTTCTGTTTCTTAAGGGATCTTACTTAATTTCATGTTAAATTTCCTTGTTTACATAGTAAGACTCCCTCCAGTTCGGCCACTTTGGGATCGGAACCTACACGCTGAACTATGTGCTAATAAGACCAAATAACTGGCTCCATATGGAAGGGTTAAATAAAAAAGATAGTTATAAAACTGTACAAATAACGTTTCAAGAGTTTTTTTTACTGTATTGTACTGTTTAAAACAAATTAGACTAAGCCTAATTAGTACAACTTATCGAATAGATGGTCCATTTACCAATTTTACTGATATTACAATTGTTACATAGGATTAATTCACCTTTATTTAAACGCTCTAGTTTGTAATTTTTGATCCATCGTTACAAAAGTATATTTCCATTTAGCACTCATTTTATAAAAAAACAGTATAGTGGATAGAATGCTATAGAAAAAAAATATGAACAACTATGTACAGTGCTGTACTACATATATCTCATATGATGGCTATATGAGTTAGGCTATATGAGGGCTGTTCCTTTGTTAGAGGACACAAAAATAAGTGTTAAAAAGAAAGGAACAGTGGTGAGTTTTTGCTGATGTAGTGGTACAGCTCAGCATTAAGTAAACATATACAAATGATGTGTCACCTGTGCAGCAGCAGATGAGCTGAAAGTGTAAAACTGTGCACCTGTCATGCTCATGTAGCCAGCTGTTCCATGTGAAGGTGAACTAGAGGAAGTCTACTGTAAATATTGTTTTTTCTATATTATTTAAACAAAAAAACAGCAAGCAAAAAATGTTTGTAGGCTATTATTGTCACTTAATTTCTGTCAATAAATAATTTCTGTCAAAATGTGAACTTACAAAAGTAATGGTTGTAGCTAAATAGTTTATATTTACCTTTCTCCTTATCAACTCGAATGACAACTACAGGTTCAGTTTTTCCAACTCTTATAAGTTTGTTGATTGATCTTATACGTCGTCGGGACAACTCAGATAATAAAATCATGCCTTCGATATTGTTATATTCCAAGAGATGCACATATGCACCCATTTCTGCTATACTTCGCACGTTAACCATGACTACATCTTCCACTTCTGGATATTTCTTTTTATAAAAACGACACGTAAGAGGCATTTTGACTGTAAAAGTACAAATAAATTAAAATTTAACAAAAATTTAAGGTGTATGTATGTGTGTGTATTTACATTTTACCAAAATCATATTTGCTATTTTCAAAGATGGTTTTGTTTTTTCTAGAAAATAAAGGAATTTGATGGTCTATATGGTTAAGACACCAGTTTGCCTAATACATCTGATATGCACCTACTCAAGGTAGGTTTGGGAGTTCCAAATACTGCCATAAGCTTTACCCTTTCCATCAATGTCAATTTCTCGTTCTTCTTAGTCTGACTGGCATAAAGTATGGATGTCAACACAAAAAAAATCTAGGAATTGATGAATCTAGAATTCAATGTAATTTATATGTTTTTACCTTCAGGAGTATAAGCTTTTATTTTATTAAAATAAAGTAGGCCCACAAATTTTTAACATAGGAAAAAATGACAACTATTTACAAACCATGACTTTTACAACTATATGCAAGTATGTACATATACTATATAATGCAAAATAAGAATAGCACTCTACATGTCTAATTTATGTACACCAACATCTATTTTTGTATTATTAACATTAGCTACAAGTTCATTAAGACAGACAGCCAATAGTTTTTTTGACAGAATTTTTTTTAGTAAATTTATGACAGCATAACTACAGAAACCTTATCTAATTTATTTTCTTTTAAAGTAAGAGGTCATAATTACTTTTTCAAATCACAAAAACACCATTTATTTATGCACTGTAGGTTGTTTTTTGAAATAGTGATTTTTGAATATTTTTTACATACCTTTGTTTTTCCAAGTAACTTTTTTAAAAGATTACTTATGATTTAGGCTATTTTTCATGGAACTATATTTTTACTTCATTGCTGTTTACATTACATGAAACATACTAGATTGCCTACACCAACTTACTGCTCATATGCGCTATCATTTACTATACCGACTTCCTGATCATGCACAATATCACATTCTAAAAGGCTTAATATGTATTACTTTGTTCTTGTAGTTCACTACAATGTTATTAAAATGATGTCCATTTAATTAAATAGGTTTTCCACCCAACATGGTAGCAAGTTTGAGGTTATGATGATCACTTTTGTTTTCAATCATACTTCCCATTACTTTCTGCGCTTTTATATTTTTGATTATTGCTTTTGGGTATGTAATAAAACGTTTTAAAAAATGCCAAAATCAAAAACAACATACACTGCATATTTACAGAAAAAATAATGAAAACTCAAAAACAACCTACACTATATATTTATCAAATACCATTTTTCACATCAAGAAACAATGATTTAATTCTAGATAATATGGTGTAGGGCATAGGCTTACTTATTAAAAGGAAAATAAAGATACGGTTTTCACAACTACAAGATTAAATGGAACATCTATACTGTTTTACTAATGAAAAGAATGGTTTTAATATAGTGGTCATGCCCTGTTCTACAGAAACTCCCAAACTTCAAAGCCTGACTGTCCTAACTACTCATTAATTTGTTTCTTAAAAAATACTTAAGGGTAACTATATTATAACATAAAATATTCTTTTAGTTATACAAGTTGGGAAAATAACTAAAATAAAATTGTTAAAAATTAAATAAATACACTCATATAAATCATAAGACGTAAACGTGGATTTTTAGGTTATGATGCTTTTTGTAGGTTATGTTAAAATAATTATTTAATTCATTATACATAACACTTATATTTATATCTAAATATACCGTCACCAATTATACTTGAATAGTAAATATTACCTGTATCACAAAATTAACCTATTTTACACAAAAAAATTAGTTATAATTGAAGTGCTTCAATATTGAATTGTTGTATAAACGTAATCCACACAATTCTCGTTTCCATCAGGACATCAGTGATCGGTATTTTTCGGCACTGTAGAGATTTTAGAATTTATTGGATGATGCAATCTTAGTAATAGACCATTGAAAGTTTATTATGGTTTTCTTTTTTATAATCTGTAAAATAAAGTTGTCCAGAATTTTGTAAGAAGTTTTTTTATATACTAACATTTAAAACGAATATATAATACTTTTCTGTGGTAAGGTAGAATATTCTAATATGTGATTACATTAATATAATTATTGTTTATTATAACATTAAATAATTAATGTTCATGAATAATTAATGTATTCATTAATATAATAATTTCCAAGCAATAATTAATCATATATTAATGTAATAATACAATTGATATCATAGTCTTCCTTATGCAACTGATACCATCAAATTTTTTCCTACGAAATTTAGAAGGTATTGGATTTACATTTTAGCTACAAATGTTGACCAGTGACTGTTGAACTGTTGCTATCGTTGTTAGATGTGTAATTTGTGGATGTTACATTGTTATTATTTTTTTGTTTTTCAGATTTTAATACCGTATTAATTTAATAGAAAGTGTACATACATGTTTATTTAAAATGTGATTCTTGTTAAAATTAATTGAGTAGTCACATTTAAAGTACCTTACACCGTTTAGTAAATTGTGTTTGTGTTAGGTTATAACTATCATATAGGTTATTATAGAAATATCATGTTCTGTAATAGTTTACCTGTAAGAAACTAACAGTTTTTTATTAATTACATTTTTTTACCTTGACATTTATTTAGTAGTAGGCCTTTCATCTTTATCTGAACAGTAATATAAGATAATCATGAATAATGTTACTGTTGATGTAAAAAAGAAATCTAAATTATTGTCCCAGTTGGAATTAAATAATTTATCTAAACAGGTGAGCATATATTACACATTTGATAATTATTGTTCACAATAGCATTATTGGTCCATTAAAACGGAACTTTTTTCAGTTTTAGTAAATTTGCACTGATATTAATTATATTTGGATATTAATAATCATAATATATAAGAGTGTGGAATCAATGGGAAGTTAAAAAAAAAAAAAATGGAAAATAAGTGACAAATATAATCTCAAAAAGACAAATGTGCGAAAGTAGATAACATATTTTAACAAAAATTATTAATTAAATGTGCGTTAATAATAATGAAAACAATAGAAATTTTTTTTAAAAAAGACAATAATGTAACTAACATGATGGTTTGTGAAAAATGGAACTGATATAGTTGTGTGTGAAAGAGTACTTAAATGTGTGTTATTAGTAATGAAAACAATTTTAAAAAATGGCTTCCTTAAGGGACTTACCTAAATATTAAAACAGTTGTTGTTTTACAACTACAACTACCTACAACAATAAAAACTACAAACTTCCTGTAGAAGATTTGCTCACTCGTTACTGGTAGCTAGGTAATTCTTATAATTTGGAAAACACCATTTTTTTTTTGGTCAAGATTCAACTGTACATCCATAATGCAAGTTCCTTTTGTATTTCTTGTTGGATTAGTGCAGCGGTCTCAGTTCTGTGCATGCGCGATATCAGTTGCTTTAAGTCAGGGAGAAGGGATTCATGTTACTTTATCATTTTGTTGTTGCTTACACTTTGTAATGCTTGTTTACAATAGTAAAGTTAAATGAAAATCTTGCTTCTTGTGAGATTAGGTTTGTAATTCGTTTTTTGATTATGAATAGTATTAAACCAGTCAACATTCATCAATAAATTTACCAGGTTTACAGAGAAAATGCGAGAGTGATTCAGTGGTAAGGAGAGAGGTATGACAGTTCATTGAATCAAGTGCACAATGATGAATGAAAAATATTCTTTTCTTAGTAATGAATTCTAGGAGAAAAGATTAAGCGAAATTGTAAGTTTTTCCAGTTTCTGCTCTTTCTATGGAATTTTTGCAATTTCAAGATTACTTCTTCATAAATTGCTTTTGTATAACTGTGTTTTCAAAGAGTTTGTGCTCGTTGGGTACCAAGAACTCTTACAGAGCAGCTCAAAAAACAGTGTGAAGGCAGTGAACTTGATTTTTCAACATATTACGACAAAGATGGTGATGAGTTTGTGAATTGGATTTGGATCAGAGACTTAAAGTCGTTAAGGAAACCCCTGAATCAAAATGATAATCAGTGGAATGGAGGCACAGCAGAATTGATTGAAGTTAAGGAAATCTTGACTACTAAGAAAATTATTTGCACATGTTTTGAGACAGTCATAGCATTCTGCTGTTAGATTTTTTTACTGTGAGGTAAAACAATTAGTGCAAATGTTTATTGCAAGATGCTTAGGAAACTGATTCTTGTAATACAGAATAAGAACCAATAAATACTCATAAATGGTTACTGATTAAAGACAGTGATCGTTCTTTTACTATGACCATGACATGACAACTTTTACAAGACAAGTTTGACCTCCCTTTGTACAGCCTGACCTGACCTGTAGAGACTTTAATTTTTTTTTTACCTGAAATTGTTTCTTAGTGGTCAAAGCTTTAACAACAATGTTGAGCTCAAAGAATATGTTACCACTTGTAAAAACATATTATTAATACAAGCAGCAGTGTTTCATGAAGGTATAAAGAAACGTGTCATGCTATGAGAAGTGTCTAAAAAATGCTGTGTAGAAAAATAATTTGAGATTAGTAGATTTTTTTTTACAATAAATAGTTTTTTCTGCAATCTGCGCTGTTTTGTTTTTATTACCAAACATAATTTACTTTCAGGATGTACCTTATACAGTAATGTGTATCGGTATTGTAGAATGAATTGGTTACCTATACATGTACATGTTATTTATTTTCAAATAGTAGGCTAACCTAGCCTGTAGCCTGTATATTGTTTAATTGTTGAATACTGACTCAGAGGTATACCTAGGTCGTACTATATTTTTAAATCTAAAGACATTTTTACGTATCTTATTAATGTTCAGAACCTTTTTCTGAATAAATTTGTGCACTGTGTGTAAACAAGTAAAAAATTTATGAGCTCAAACAATGGAAACTCAGTTTTAGAGTTAAAAACTGATGCTGTACCAGTAGTGATATTTTGAAAATTTGTACAGTGGTACTGGATTTCTTGTAGATTACATAACAAACTATATCTGGATTGTGAAAGAAGAAAGTGTATTATGTTTGCCATAGTATTGTGACATTTAGAATGGTGTTTATTCTAATTTTAAAGAAACTAGACTGTCAAATTTTATCAAATGCTATAATTCTTTTGAACCATTTTAGACAGAAAATCACATACCTTACTCCACATTCTGGAAGAAAAAAATTGAGAGGTCTTCAGTGATTATTTTTTTTTCAAAATAGAATTGAAGAAGTATCATTTCACAATTTAAAACTTATTGTATTATTATTTTTTTCAATCGTACTTAAGTACAGTATGGGTCTACTTAATCTACGTGATTAATTCTCAGTTTTTAACTAGTTCCAATTTATTAAAAAAAGCAAATACCTACTTTTAGTACCTCCTGTTTCATTGTTGTGTTATTTTTAATTAACATCTTAATTTTGTATGTAGAATAGTTTTTTAATCATGGTATCAAATATTTTGTTTTAGGAACTTATTGATAGAATTATTCAACTTGAAGCTCACAATTTTCAACTGAAAAATATTATGTCTAAAAAAAATGTACAAGATAATGCCATCAAAGAACAACAGTCTAAAAAACAGAAACGTCCTTTTGATTTTACTAGGTAGGCCTGATTATTAGACTACTTTTTAAAGTTGGAATAATTTTTTCTGTAGGTATATGTTGTGATTTCTAATATTGTATATTGCTTTTTGGTTCAGGAACAGACCTTGAAATAAAAATTTGGTGCGAAATATCTAGAATACCTAAGGTTTGTAGTATTAATTAGATTTATAATGTGTTAGTTATTTACAATTAAAAATAAAACATGTTATTTACCAACATGTTTTATGGTAAATCTTTATGAAGTAACACTTGGAATGACACATATAATAAGCATACGAAGAAATGGAAAAGGGCTTTGTTTTTATAATGTAAAATATAAAATTTACAAATTTGTTTTCTTAGTGATACTACACTAATTCAAACACTTTAGGTTTGAAATTATCTTTAATTAAGTTTGGCTTGGTCCATGTTATATTGGATTTAAATAATGGTAAAAAAATCATTGATACTTCAAATTTTATTTTGGTTAAGCTACAGTAATTAGAACTTTTTTAATGTTCTCTAAAAACAATGGGATGTGACATACTTCCTTTTGTGCAAATAAAATACTGTAATAAAAATTATTAATAGGTGTAAGAAGCAACATATACTCCTAAACGTCCTCTACTTGGGTTGGGACTATCAGGGTTTTGCATCACAGGAAGACACCATAGAAACTATTGAATATCACTTATTCAAAGCACTCACAAAAAGCTGTCTTATAGAAAGTAGACAGACGTCTAACTATCATCGTTGTGGTCGCACTGATAAAGGTGTTAGTTCTTTTGGCCAGGTAATGTGGATTTTTAATTATAAACATTGATTCACTCTATTAATTAAATAATTAGACATTCTTTATGCCAGTTTATGCTTGGTCACAGCTAAAATTTAAAGGTTTAATTTTTCTGATGATGTGAAATACAGTATAAGAAGTGACACTTTTAGTTAAAATTATTAAAGGAACTGAATAATATAGTAAATATTTGAAAGCTTGGGTTATTTTGAAGACAGAACTGGTTACAATGATGTAAATACAAGTATTTTTGATAAAGGAAAACAATTTAATGACGTTATTTAGAATAAGAACAATAAATTTTCTTCACCTTCATTTTGCAGGTGATTTCATTAACAGTAAGATCTGCTGATGAGGGTAAAACTCCTTTGTGCTATTGCAAAATACTGAATAGGCTCTTGCCTAAAGACATCAGAGTACTGGCTTGGAGACCTGTTACCTCAGATTTCAGTGCTAGATTTAATTGTTCAAAGAGAACTTATAAGTATTTCTTTCCTCGCGGGGACCTGGATATCAAGGTACAATACAGCAATAACTTTGATATGAATGAAAATAAATTTTATAGTTGCATAATATACATGGTGTTTCCAAAAAAGGTACAAAAATGAGGGAGATAGTTCCTCAGACAGTTTTTTGTTGTTGTTGTTATTTTACGGTAAAAAGCACATTGAGGCTATTATCGCCTCCCTAAATGTAATTTGTGGAGCCGCCTTGGTGGCCTAGTTGATACTAGGCTTTCACCCCGAGGACCCGGGTTTGATTCCTGGCCAGGGCTTGGCATTTTCATACGCTATAAATCATCCCATCATCTGCATTAGCCCAAGTGTGCACAATAGTCGGATGTTACAAAAAAAAAAAAAAATAAATAAATAAATAAATAATAAGTAATAAATAAAATGTAAATTTTAAACCAAATAAAATCAATTACAGTAAATTTTAGTGACAAATATCAAAGTAATTTTTTTGTAACTCTTTTAATTTTTTATAAAATAGTGAACTTTCAAAACTGTGGAGTAACAAAAACAGCAAAGTTATGCAAATTAATCTGTCAGTCATAATAATCATGGATTTTATGCCCTGACGGATTAATTTACGAAGTTTTGCTGTTTTACTTGCTTTGTAGCTTTGAAAGTTATACCATTCTAAAGCAAATTAAAAGGGCTGCAAAAAAAGATGTCAAGACATTTGTTTATTAATGCAAATTTATTTGTCACTAAAAGTTACCATTATTGATTTATTTTTGCTTAAAATTTATAGATGTCCACCATTTTAAAATTGGTCGGTGTATGAAGGTGGTTATTTTTTTCTAATTAGACTTCTATTAGCTAAACAAGCATGATAAGTTTGAATATTATTGATCGGACCATTGTAGAGATAAAAAATATTTTATTAAAAAAACAAAATGGCAGCTTGTAAGAAAATGAAGCGTTTTTCAACAAATGTTTGTATGGACTTTTTTATTATTTTTGATCTGGGGAATCATCTTCTTCATTTTTAAAATGTTTTTTGGAAACACCAGTTTATTTCATTTTTGTACTTTTTTCTTTCTTTATAAATTTTAATTTCTGTTATAAGACACATGTTTAAAAGTAAACAACACATATTCCTTTGAAGCTCTTTGATTGAGAAGTTACCATAAAATTTAAATTTATTTTTTTCAAGAAAAGAAGCATCAGTGTTGGAGAATTAAGTATTTTTTAATTACTGAATTATTTTTACATGTTGTATTTTATTATGAACATAAATAGATCTTATGTTGTATTATTATAATTTAATATAAAATAGTTTATATTTTGTTATTTAGGTTATGCAGGAAGCAGCACAATATTTAATAGGCACACATGACTTTAGGAATCTTTGTAAAATGGACGTAGGCAATGGTGTTGTGAATTTCATACGTACCATCTACAAAGTTACTGTAGACGTTATGATGGAAAATACTCTGTTAAATTCAAATGGTAATAGTGTGTTTTCTTCTAATTCAACTGATTCTATTTGTACATTGATTTTAAAATTATCTTTTCATGAAATATACATAATGACAAAAATGCACTTTTACAAATATTTGTAAAACCTTTGATTTTCCATGTACAAATTTTACAAAAAAAATGTTACAATATTTTTTACTAACACCAAAACAATCTGTAATAATTACAGCACCATCTGTTTTGTTGATATAATGATATTTTAGTAATTATTGTAGGTTTGACGACAATGCAAAAAATAACTGAGTAACTAGTATAATAGGTTATTCTAAGAATAATAATTGGTATAAAGAATGCTGTTATTTAATGTTTTGTAGGCTATTCAGTGTTTTGTAATGTTAAATATTGAAGTATACAATAATTGAAAATTTATAAGACAGTAATGAAAATTCATTTAGAGCAAGAAAAGAAAAATCAGAAATTATTTTCAAAGAGCAGCATATTAAAGTATAATAATGTTTGGTCTTTGTATAGATTCATAATATTTAAAAAAATGTTTTGTGCGATGTTCAGCCAAATCTGTGGCATATAAAGATCTGAAATGTTTAACTTAGGTTGACAGAAAAAAGTCGGACAATATCTTGAAGCCAGATTTTAAAAATTCTGATTAATTTTTTTTTTAATTAAACATATAGCTGAAAGTTATACCTGTTCACAGCTGTATGGGTTATTAGTTCAGTAATTACGAATATTTTTCAGACATTTTACAAAAACACTTGTTGTTTTCCACTAACCTGTTTCTGTTGATAATACTTCAGAAGCGGTGTTCTATCTAGATTATCAAGAACCTACTATGTGTATTACATTTTTTACCTATCACAGACATTTCTATGCCGGTAAATTATTTGACATTAAGAAAGTAATCATAATTGCAATCAATAATTATCATTCTTGGTTTTCTTCCAGACTATGATATGTGTGTATTTACAATGGAAGGCCAAGGGTTTCTGTGGCATCAAATACGCTGTATAATGGGACTGCTGCTTCTTGTAGGTAATGGCAGTGAAAGTCCACAAGTTTTCCAACAGTTGTTAGATGTAAACAAACATCCAAAGTAAGAAAAAAATCTAACATGTCATAGTGGTTAAACAAATTCTTCTATCACAAATTATCAGTAAATATAAAAAACTACACGAAATGTTAAAATCAGTGGGTTTATTCTAACATCATAGAACAATACAGTAGAACCTTGATAATCGAAACCTTAGTAATTTGAACGTTTGATAATCTGACCACAGTACAGGCATACAAAATTTTTGCTACAGTAACAGAAAATTTTGTGATAAGCTTTTTGTCTCTTCCAAAACATCTGAATATGTGTTCCGTGGCCTAAAAGTAGTAAACAATTTAAAGTACTTTGAAATTAATAATTAATGCTTATTATTCATAGAAATGACATTAGGAAAAACGTTTTAAATAAAATTTACTGAAATTAAAAACATATTTGAAGGTTTTATTACATTAACCTTCGAATGTAATTGAAGTCCCAAATTACATTAACACTCGAATGTAATATCTTTCATGTTTTTTGGTTTGTATGGTAGCACATATAAAACATTTTTTTTATAATTCCCTTTCTTTCTATCAGGGTACCTGGGTTGGTCATTTGTTATGTAGGAAGACACAGTGGATGTTAGTGCTGCTTTTCACCCTGTTCATTACCCGATAAGGGCAGTTAGTTGCTCAGATCCAGTATCTTCTTCTTGATGTCAAAATAATGTTGTAATATTGGAAATAAAAGGATTTTCTGTCACTTATAGCACTTTATTTTATAGGTGTATTATTATTACTAAATCTAGTTTAAGTACATTACTGTACAATTAATACTGTTCGAAAAACCAAATGGTTTGGTAATCCGAACTACCTCCAGTCCCTATTAGTTCGGCTTATCGAGGCTCCACTATATTATTGTGACTATTTTGATAACAAAAGCTCCTGATTCTAATAACAATTCTCAGAAGAGTAAAGGCTATAGTATTAATGAATAAAGATGACAAAACTTTTGAAAAAATTGATGTTCCGATATATTGTTTAAATGTAATTATTGGTTGTTAGTAGTTTGATTATATTACACAAAATAAAAATATGCTTGTCAAATATAAACCTGAAAAATGTATTGACCTGAAATTTTAAAAATTGATCTTTCTACTAAAATTATTAGTGTAAAGTGAAATTACAAAGCTTATTGTTGACGAAATTCTATTGGAAAATGAGCTGTTAGGCAGCTGTGGTTGTTCTGGGATACTCATACGTACCAATCCCAGTTTCTAGACACACATTTTTTTTTAGCTCAATTTATAACTCAAAATTGCCACAAAAACTGATTTTTGTTATAGTAGGGTAAGTTAATCATTCAGTAAAATCAAATACAATTTTTTCACATATTAAAATTTATTATGGAATCAGATTTTTATTTTGAATTGTTCTGTAGTCACTTTATTTTTTTGTAAAGTACATATTGTTTTTATAATAAATATAATCGTTAAGTTTTGTTACTATATTTCATAACAATAGCTTCAAAATAACTGCTTTTTTAATTTTTATTCATCATAATTAAACTAATTTAACTACATTATTTAACAATTTACTAAACATGCTATCAATAACAGACCTTTTTTTTCTACTTAGGAAGCCTCAGTACTGCATGGCTCATGATGTCCCGCTAAACCTGTACCATTGTTTTTTTGATTTTGAGAGTGTTGGAGGAGAGTGGATCGTTGACTTGCAATCTATGACTGAGGTCGTGAAAACCCTTCAACAAACTTGGTCATTACTAGCTGTAAAGTAAGTAGCATTGTTTGAACTTCTATTATGGTACTTCAGGCCAGATCGCTGAGATTTAATAGTCTTCAGTTGTTGCTGATAATGAATACACACATAGCACATTTGTTTTGGTTCATTGTCTCGACTTTAATAAAGAGAGTAGAGCAGCAGAATGTGACAAAAAGACATAAAAAGGCATTGAGTGATTAGCAGTGTATTGTATAAGGAGGCATCTGGTAAGTGCTACAACCGTAAAATTCTGAGAACTACACTTAAAAAAATGCCTACTACAGTATAGTATATACAGTTAATACCTAAATGTTTTTTTTAATGTGTACAATCAATTAGTATACAGTACTGTACACTGGACTGTTTCAAATAATATGTTTTTCATGTTACCTTTGAACATGGAAATACAGCTTCTATCAATCATCCAAAAAATTCATGATCCAAAACAACTCACCCCCTTTATTTTGGTTAAAAAGGTTTCTACTTTAATATCACTACTCTCATGTCTAAAATTAAATAGAAAATTTTCAGTAAAAACCAAATACTGCAATGCATATCGGAGGTCGTGGATCTATTGTCTTACAACAGATTTTTTTAAATTACACATTCACACTAGGTTAAACTAGTACAATGTTGGGAGAGTGAAAGTAAAAAATATTTGTCAACATTGTTTTCCAGTTAAGTCTATTGTACAGTACTTATTTTGGGCAATACATTGGTTTTGCTATTTGAATGCATTTTTTTTTTTTTTGTAATAAATCTCTAATTTGGTGTTTTTGTTAATCCACAGTCTTATGGTCTGATCTGACACCTGCATTTTCCATAAATTTCAATTTCTGTGCCAACAAAGTTATTACTGTTATTATAATGATATTTAGTTTTTAATTACAGAGAAACAATGGTGGCTTCCATATTGAAAGATGTACAAACAAACATACCAAATATCCAGGTGACTCATCAGTCCTCTTGTTTGTTGCAAGGAGTTCAACCTAAAGTCTATGTTCCTGTTCTTCAAAGACCTACATGTGGTTAGTCTAAAAAGCACCTGTACTGTATTAGCATCTATAAAATTGATAAGAAAAGCAGTCAGCACCAGCTGAAACTGCTTTGATACTTGTGCATGTAGTTACAAACACCTTCACTATTGTGTTTCCCCAAAATGAATCTATTTGTAGTATAGATGAAAATGGGTAAATTATTTACAGGAATAACCACAAATTTTTGGGAATTCCTGTTTTAGACTGACCTATGGTGTAGCACTGAGTGGGAATAAATATTTGGGGTCTGCAAGGCCCTGAATTTTACGGGTCTGGTCAGGCCATTTGAAAAGCCCGACTTCGGTTCGGGCCAAGCTTACAGTTTGGGTTAAAGACAGGTCAGGCCAAGTAAATATTTTTATTTTTAGGTAATAGTGTACACAATAAGCATACATATTTTTTTACCAAAATATATAACAGGCAAATAATATAAATAAAAAATTTAATTATCATCGAAGTGTTTAACCACGTAGTCATATTCTGTTGGTAATACTCGGAATTAATTGTTGTTGATCTGTCAGTGAGCGGAGTATTATCGTTACTCGTTTTCTTTATTGTTGCTATAATGAGAAGGACCAAGTGGACTTTGCATGTTTACAAATACAGTTTCCTTGTCTGGACGGGTCAACACATTGCCTTGTCAAATAAATATGTGAATGTTATTGACAACAGTACACAAGCAATGGATTCGTTGTACAATAATCGTTCCTATTCGCAGTATGATTCAATGGTAAACGAAAGACTATTGATCGATTTTACCACCATTATTTTATTTGGACACGGTGGAAACTATTTATGCACATTTACAAGTGTGGTTTTGACAATCCAGTAACACACAGACGTCTTGGTGTCTAACAAAATAAGTTTAACCAACAAAACTTTACTTCTACACCCTCCAAAAAGCATTACAGTATTAATCTTAACTTTAGCCGTAAAACTCTATAAACGTCTGACAAGTAAAACTCGTATTTAATTAAAGTATTTAAATTCTGTAAGTTCATCCAACACGGAAAAATTGCTCTAAATTATATCAAAAGTAAAATATTATTTTATGCTTCAATTATGCAATAGTTTAACATTTTGGATGTGCACCTATGGATGGTTATACCTGTTTGTTTTGAAAACTGTTACAGCACAGTGTTGCCGGTTGCCACTACACTGCAGGGAAATTTCCATAAATCGTTTACTAATAATTTTCAAAGAATATCGGTATTCCTATTAAAGAAAACCGTACAAAATATGCATTGTTAAAACTATAAAAACACGTGTAGTTTCATATTTAGGTTTTCTTATGGTAATTTCAACTGAAGTACATTTGTATTTTAGTTATAGTCCTGTATGGTATTCATTCAGAAATTTTTGTTTTTATAAATGTTTAAATTTAAGACTCTACAAGTGTAAATTTTTTTGTGCATTTAACCTTTATATGTAAATTTTTTAGCAATTATGTGAGAATAAATCCTGAAATTTCATTAACATTTGACAAATAAATAAATTTATTTTCCAAACATCATAAAAAACTGTATTTTTAAGAATAAGGAATTTTAAGAGTTATAATTTTTTTGTAATAAAAATAATGTATTGTCGTTTGTAATGCAGTATTCAGTGTCATTATCTTATGAAAAAAACTTTTGCCTTGTATTAATTTATTTGTTGATATTTTATCAAAAGAGAACAATTGATTTTGCATTATCTTCAAATAATGCTGGCTCAATGTGTTTATAATACAATATCGCATCCTTAACTAGCAGTTAGGAGTTATAGACATGATTTGGTATGCCTTAGTGTAAACTTAGCATTTAGTGCTATCGAGAAAGACTGAAAGAGTAAATCAGACTTAATTAACGTCCATAAAAACATAAAACGACAATAAATTAAAATATATTGTAATAAATGGATGAATTTTTTTCATTTCTATTTTTCTAGAACTTTTCATTTCTAGAAGTGTATACAATTTATAAGAGGATCTGTATTACATCGGCCCATGGCGGTATTCATACAAATTTGGCATGCCGATATAATCGGTCCGTGGCATATTCAAACAGCATTTAAAAGCCAGTTATATCGACTAGTAGTGGTCAAAGATTAAATATGAAATGACAATTTTAATTCACATTTTTTTTTTAAGTCAGGCCTAGCTAAACATGTGATAGGTTCCCCATTTAACCGTTTGGCCCGACCCGACCTGAACGCTGAAAAAAAACCCCGACCTGACCTGACCCAAACTCAAAAAATTTGGCCCGCAGACCCCTAATAAATATTTTTTTTAAATTTAGCGTGGTTTATTTATTCATGCAGAATGTCTATTTTGTTAACTAATAAAGTGCTTTGTATATTTTATTAAAGCAATTTCTGTTACATTTAATTTTTAATTTCAACAGGCAGCTGAGTATTTGCTTTTTATTGTCAATTATTCAATTCATTAATTAACCCTTTGCACTCAGATTGTCAGTCTGTTTGGTCCACACCCAGTTAGACTTTAATATGTACCACATTATATATAAGAGTAAGTCAATAATTATCCCCAATGCAGTTGTATTTAATTTACTTTCATGTTGGCAGCACTGTTGCACATGCGTGGTTTCATTCCCGTATTTCTGTACAAATCTGATGCTGCTAAATTAGTTCCATTGTCGTCTCCTTACCATTAATCATGGCTGCTCTGCTTTCTGTTTGCACTAAAGAAGAGCAATGATCAGTGATCCGGTTTTTGTGGTCTGAAGGTGTATCAGGGGCCACAGTTTATCAAAGACTTTCGACACAATACAGGAACAATGTCTTACGAAAACAGAGTTTGTATGGATGTATTGAATATTCAAAAATGATTGCACTAATGTTACGCATGATGAAGGAGTCTACAGCTACAAATGAGGACAACATTGAGCGTGAAAGTGATTCTGTTAGCTCAAAAGGTGCATGTACGCTGTTGAGCGTGCATGGTTCTGTTAGACAGACGAGTAACTATTGATGATGTGGAACAACTTCTGCAAATTAGTCATGGTTCTGCCTACGAAGTCATCAACAACAGACGGGTTTCATAAAGTGTGCAAGATGGGGTTCTAAACAACTCACAGAGTTGCATAAATAAATGCATTTGGACATCTCTCAAAAACATTTAGATCGCTATGACATCTTCTTAGACAGAAATCATCACTGGTGATGAAACATGGATCCATCATTACAAGCTGGAGAGTTAACAACAGAGTATGGAATGGAAACCCATAATCGCCCTGTAAGAAAAAGTTCAAAAGCCAATCATTTACAAAAAACTGATGCTTACAGTTTTTTGGACTCACAAGGCACAATAATAGAACATTATCAGGAGAGGAATACATCAGTAAATAGTGTGCATCACAGCGAGATGCTTATTGACAAGCTGAAACCTGCAATTCAAAGCAAACACCAAGGACTACTGTCAAAAGGTGTTGTTGCATGACAATGCCTGACCACATACCGCAGGCCACACTGCTGAACACTCTGGAAACTCAATTTTGAAGTAATGGCCCATCCTTCGTATAGGCCCTTTCTGGCTACCACTTGTTTGGTTCACTCAAAGAGGCAATAAGGGACCGTCGATTTACCTCAGACCTAGTAGTGAAAGAAGCGGTGCATGCATGGCTTGCTGCTCAGCTGAAAAAGTTCTATTTTGAGGGCATTAGGAAGCTTGTGTAAAGATAGACCAAATGTGTTGAAAAGCAAGGGGATTATGTTGAAAAATAATGTTAATTTGACTGTCCTATTTGTATTACATTAAAACTTATAACTACATTGCGGATAGTTATTGACTTACCCTTGTACACACTAAAATCTATTTTTGTCATTTATGAGGATCCTAAAAAAAAATAACCTGTCTCAAGGATTGTGTGTTTGAATATACTAGACCAGGGCTTTCCAATTGGTATACAAAGGTGAATTCAGATGGTATACGGTCGTGTCAAAAAAATATTTTGTAAAACTACTAGTTTTTTTTTAAGATTATTTTCAAATACAAACAGAAAGGTACTTAAACTCGATTTTCAGACATCTGATGATGTGTCTATAGATTTGTGTTGCCTTTTTTTACTTTACAACTGCAGTAGGGCCCACTGCTCTGCTAGAAGCACAACAAAGATAGGGTTCCAAAAAATAAAGTTATCCATGTACTTAATTTATCACTAAACAAATACATATCTTTTGCTGATAAAACCTCAAAACTCATCATTTTGAACCCAGCTTTCATAAATGCTTTGAGGACCATTGGACATCCCTTTACGCAGACCTTTCCCTCAGGTATTTTAGTGGTTATACCAAATTGCTATGAAAATGCTAAGTGATAAAAAGATTGGTAACTCCTGGCTAGACCACTTCAACTAAATGAACTGCTAATAAAAGTATAATTATTCAGCTGTTCTGATATAACACAGAGTAGCTTCGAATCCCTTAGTTTAATAATTGGCTAGTAACTTTCAGTACAATCAGACTGCTAAAATAAATATCGTACCGGCATTGCGAATTCAAATCTTAAAACTATTTTTTAAAATAACTATTAACCTTAAATTAATGCACAGATAAATTTGGATATAATAAAATAATCACTTTAATACTGTAATAATAGTTAATCATACTAGACTAGTTTTGGTGAATTACCTTTGTAGTCAGATGGCATGCCTAATTGGTGTGTCTATGTGAAAATGTCAGTCTTTAGGACATATCTTCCTAGACTGGATAAAAAATAGGAATGTAAATATTTTCATTTGCTAAAACTTTTTGTTACAATTAAAATTTATTTTGGTTTTCAGAAAGTCTAGAAAGTAGAATCGAACATTATGTGAAAAAACGAAGACTTGAAGTTAAACCTACGTGACAGATATATATATATATATATATATATATATATATATACACTACGTGGATGCATCTGTGATTATGAATCTGGGGCAAATAACAGGATTCATGGAAGTGCATTTTACTTGCAACATGAAAATAAATAATTAATTATATTTAGAATTTATTTAATTTTATACCTCCAACTGAATAAATCCATTCCTTTTCACTAGTATGAATTCATTTTCAAACTATATATGTTAACATTGACCCCCCCTCAGTCCTACATTAACCTAACTGGTATTCTCAAGAGAACAAAGAAAATATCATTTAAAAAGTTTAATAGTTAAATTATTGACAGACCAAATTATAAATCATTCTAGTCACATTGCTTTGATATACTCTAGGTAGTAGATACAGCATTTTTTTTTACAAGTAACTTGTTGAAGTTAAGTGGAGAATACAGTTTTAAATTATCACTGTGCTGTTAAAAATTTAAGTTACATATAAACATCTAATACCATTTTTTAAAAGTGGTGTATCTTTTCCACGATTGGCAGTTTTTGAGTGACTTTAATTTGTAATTTTTTTAGGTTGTAAACTCTATAGTCAAAAATTTAATAATTATATATATATATATATATATATATATATATATATATATATATATATATATATATATATATATATATATATATATATATATATATATATTATATATACATATAATTATTCTTTTTATTTATATTTATAATTATTCTGTATGTAATGGTTCTTTTTCATAAATTTTGAGTTGTAAACACAGTTTAAAATGTTTTGAGGTATAGAAATAAATGTATCTTAAACATAAATACTGATTAATAACTTTAATCCAAAAACACGGGGATTGTTGGGTAGAATAAATCTATGAATAAATGAAAATGTTTGTCTTTGTGTGTATGATATACTATTTTTGTTCAGAAAGTAACGAGAATTTTTAAAGTTCACAGGCTTGGAGAGTTCGATTGTCAAACATTTTTTTTTCATTATGTTGGTATACTTGCCCTTCAAGTATGATAAAATTTTTCAGCTGTTTTAATTGTTGACTTTGTCTGTGACAGCCACTAAGGTTAGACGTGTTTTTATGGTCTCGGCGATTTTCGTTTGTTAAAAGAAATGGATCAAAAAATTTGTATCAAATTTTGCGTAAAAAATGGAATAAAGTGTAACAAAGTGTGTGAAATGTTAACAAAGGCCTATGGTAAGTATGCTATGAGTAAAGCAACGAGTGGAATAAGCATTTCCAAGAAGGCCGTGAAGACGTTGAAGATGATGAATGCCCTGGACACCCCAGCACATCAACAACCGATGAAAACGTAGAAAGAGAAAGAAATGGTTACGAACAATCGCCGAATCATAATTAGAGAAGTCGCTGATGATGTTTGCATATCGATTGGATCATGTCATGACATTGTTTCCAGTGTTTTGTGTATGAAAAGTGTGGCAGCAAAATTTGTTCCAAAATTGCTGAATTTTGAACAAAAACAGCGGCAAATGAAAGTGCTCAGGAGTCACTAAATGAAGTCAACGATGATGCAGAATTACTGAAATGTATTATAACAGGTGACAAAACATGGGTTTACGGATATGACATCGAAACTAAGGCTCAATCATCCCAGTGGAGGCATTCTGGCTCGCCAAGACCGAAAAAGTCTTGACAAGTGTGGTCAAACGTGAAGGTTATGCTCACTGTGTTCTTCGATATTAATGACATAGTGCATCATGAATTCCTGCAACCAGGTGAAAAGGTCAATAAGGAGTACTACATACAACTTCAATTCCGTTTGTGTGAAGCAATCCGAAAAAAACGCCTGGATCTGTGGAAAAACAAATCATGGTGCATCACAATAATGCACCAGCTCACACTTTATTGCTTGTTCATGAATTTTTGGCCAAAAACAGTACTGTAACGATGCCCCAGCCTCCATATTTGCCAGACATGGCTCTGTTGGACTTTTTCCTATTTCCAAAGATAAAGAGAACCTTAAAGGGCCATCGTTTTACAGCTGTAGATGACACTAAAAGCGCATTGCTGAAAGAACTAAAGGGTATCTCAAAGATCGAGTTTGAGAAGTGTTTCGAGGATTGGAAGAAGCGCTGGCACAAGTGCACAATCTCCAATGGGGACTATTTTGAAGGCGACAACATCAATGTAAAAGAATAAATAAATATTTATTTCAAAAAATTAAAATTCTCGTTACTTTCTGAACACACCTTGTACAATCAGATTTATGGCACATAGATCTGAAATTTTAGTGTAATGGAAGGTCGGACACACCTCAGCCAGATTACAAAATTAAATATTTAGCTGACATAGAAACAAATATTTAGCTGTAATGTAATAATTATTACACGACTATCTACATATGACATTCAAGGTAGAAACATTTCAATTTCATTGGCATCACCTTGTGGGTACTGCTGTTTTAAGAGAAGTAGTTTGGCTTTAGTATTTAGAATTCTAATACAACCAACCACCAGTCCTTATTGTCTAACTTAATTCTACATGGTAAGGATGGGCCAAAGAAATTAAATTATAAAAAAATATGACTAGATTTATTTGGTATAGAGAAAATTCTTGAATTTTGAGATCACCCTTTTATATCCACAGGGTATCTAATATAGGTTAAAACTGAATAAATTTGAAATGCAAGTAAACAAACCATTTATTTATTTCATAACAAGTACATATATGTACAAAAAAGAAAAACAATTATGTACAAATTAAAATATTTTGTTAACATTTCACATTTTCTTGTATGTATACAAATTTACTACATTGCTTAATGTAGTTTTAAGAATATTAATACAGTAAAATATCAATTGTGGATCTCTTTATAAAAATCTCTCAATAATGGCAAAATGTGTTGGGTCTCTTCACATTCATAGTAAATACATGTATTTTAACTTACCCTATTGCGGCCAACAAAATTCCAGGAATCTATATAGCGGGAAAAATGATATATAGATCACTTTTCTTGCTACTCTTTAGTACTATTTCTCAGTATGCCAACATGTCATTCAGTGTTAAAAGTGATAGTACGTCAACTGAATCAAGTGTTTTGTAACTAGTATTAGTACATTTTACAAGTAGTGCATTATTTTTTTAATAATTTTGCAATAGACTGTATTGGCATCTAAACCGAAAATTTTATTGTTAGATGTAAAGGTTAGAGTTTAGATATTGTACAATATCATGAGTTAGGGAAAGGTCTGAAGCAAGTTGATGTTTTGTTGAAATTTTAATTTAGCTAGTTCTTATGTTGTCACAATTTTGAAAAATAAAATAATGAAGGTAATAGCTTCAAAAAATTCGAAAGCCAGAATTCGAAGGAATTGATGATTCAGTTCTGCAGTAGTTTCAGTAAAATATTGCCCCTGTCTCACAATTATAGTTTTTTATACATACAGTATTATTTAACAAATATTGTTTTTTAAAGACTACGTGATATAGTTTTATTTCAATAAGCTTTGCACTCAATACTTCAAATTAAAAATAGTGTATAAGATTTTTCACAAATAAAAACACATTTTATACAAGTTTTGATTGAGCTCTCTCTACAAAGCTCTTTATAGTAGCGAAAACCATTCAAATGCCTCTATAGAGAGATTTTACTATATAATAATTTTTCTACATATTATCCAATTTTATTGTTTTAAAATAAAATTCAACTATAACATATTAGATAAAATGAAAGGGTAAAATACGTTTGGATCATGTGTTGAGTGTTAACATTATTACCCAATTATCATGAGTAGAATTATAGTCATTAATACATAATATTAATTAAGAAGACAAAACATAATTAGGCTTTAAAATGTGTATTAAATAATTTTTTACAAATCTTATAAATAAGTTGGTTTTTTCTTCATTAAATTATGTACAGATTTACATTTTTGTCTTAATACTACTGTTTCTTATACTTATACAATTGACAATGGACTTATACAAATACAATTTGACAGTTTATGTCCAACATTTAAAAGGTATACCCTTTTGTTCTGAGTGACTTTACTTTCATTTGAAACATTAAATATATACAATATCATTTGCGTTTAATTCTGTAATTTATGCTTATAAGCTTAATTGAGAAAAAAGAAACCATCATAACTAAGTGAAAAAATTGTGATAATAATACCAACTGATTTAAAGCTTGATCTTGAGACCTGTTAAGTTACTCTTATGATAGTAACTGATGAATAGGGTTGATATTTGATAGCTAATGTTCATTGTACATGTTATGTCATAGGCAGACATTTTTTTTGTTATCAATGTTTTGGGGATTCTTCACATGATATTTTTTGTAATATAAGACGGTAGAATTACTTTGTTACCTTTATAATACAATAGTTAAAGGTTCAGGAAATAGAAATATAGCTGAATTAAACAATGTTGTATTTTCCTTTTCATGAATTATCTATGTTGTCTTAACTTTATAAGTTGAAATATTTGAACAATTTTTTTGTGAGCTTAGTTTTGAGCTAAAATGATTTCAGTAAGGGCTAAAAGGAAGCAATGTGTTCTGGTGGTTCAAATGCAAGCAAATCAACCATTTTGTATTCCTATTTTGATTTAATAGGAAATTGAAACAAATGACAAAAATAATCGAATTAGACAGGTTCAACTATAACATATTAGATAAAATGAAAGGGTAAAATACGTTTGGATCATGTGTTGAGTGTTAACATTATTATACAATTATCATGAGTAGAATTATAGTAATTAATACATAATATTAATTAAGAAGACAAAACATAATTAGGCTTTAAAATGTGTATTAAATAATTTTTTACAAATCTTATAAATAAGTTGGTTTTTTCTTCATTAAATTATGTACAGATTTACATTTTTGTCTTAATACTATTGTTTCTTATACTTATTTTTATAAATGCCATAAATAATAATTATATGACAAAGATGAAGAGCAGCACTGCTTAAAAATGTTGAGGGATATGTGTTCCAACATAATTCAATTATTCCCATAATAACTAGTCGCAAAGTGTTTGAGTAAGGTGTTGACCATAACAGGTAAGGCAGGGTGTGAAAATACCAAACATAAAATTGATAATGTAATGATCGGCTACATAATATACCTATAAAATTAGAAGTAAACATTGGAAGAAGGAATAACTGCGAGCTTGTATCAATGTTTACCAACTCTTTTTTTTTTAACTGAGGCTTTACTTGGTCATTCACTTTCTTTAAAATAGCAAAACTTTTTAGGTACGTTCTCCATGTTGATGAAAATAATATTAACAAACTAAAATGTATAAAAAGTAATAGCAAATGGAAATAAATGTTTGTAAATATATCTTCAGGTAAAAATCTCCAATTTACTGTCCATTTATGAAGGAAAATGCGCCCAAAATCAAATGAACCTTTAATATAACCAACAGGGTTACTGAGCAAAAATGGAAGACCTAATATAAGTTGTAAAAATGCACAGATAAATAACTGTATTAAAGTTCCTTTAAAGCCTAGACAAGCCCAGTACGCTAACAACAGAGCAGGTGAATAGAGTAAAATATTCATTTTTACAGAAACAGCAAAACTAAAAATAATACTCCCCGTAGACCAGTAACCATCCAAAAATAAATTAATTGCTAAGTATAACAGTAAAATTGCAATGGGATCATTAAAAAGCCTTAAAACAAATATTGAATGAATTCTATATGATGTACAACATGCTAGTAACAAAACAAATGGTGGAACTTTTTTACTTTTGTTGTAAATTCTATATACTAAATATAATGTAACAATATAAAAAAATGCATACAAATATTGAGCCAAATGAATATTAATTCCTCGATTTGTTATAAAGTAAAATATGGTAAAAATATAAACAAATCCTGCTGGATAAACCAGAGGTCCAGTATCACCTTTCAATTGGGAGTAATCATAAGTACCATTGATTACACCCTCTACTTCTTGCATATAAGCAACCCAATCAATTTCAGTATATCTAATTTTATTAATAATTAGTATATTAACAACTATTTCAGCCACTAATATAAATATTGCAACTACATTCAATTTTCTAGGATCAAAAACTAGTGACAGTAGAAAATTTGTGTTAAAGTAATTCTTGAATGAAGTTTTAAATATATTAAAAAACTGGTTTACTGTAGATTTATTACTTTTTCTTGTAGACGCCATATTTCGTACTGAACTTTTTTTCAAAATAAACTACATCGATTTCTTCTTGTAAAAATGAAAAGTAACCCTACTAACTCCTAAACCACATTTGCTTGCTGTACAAATAACCGGACAAAATGTTAACAACACAACAAGTAAACACGCGATTGTAATACACGAGGAGGTAAGGTAATTTGTACAGCTGATCAGAGGTGTCTAAATCTCTAAGCAACATTTTTCTAATTACATATTTTCACAATAATAATTTAATTGAGCTTTTTAAATGTAAATGAAAACATTGTTTAGTTTGTATATTATGTTTCTTAAAATTTTATGCAAAACAACAATTTTAACCTGTATTACATTTTACATTTAATACAATTATTTTGCAATTGATTTAGATTAAAACGAATTATGACTTTTTTCTAATTTTGATACAATATATCACCCAAATTAAAATCAGCAAAAAACTGAATAGTACTTTTTACAATATTACGCTATAATTTTTAATTAGGTCACTATAAAGTGAAGAAATGTCATATAATATGATTATTGCCAGTTGTTAAGGGAACAGTACAATTAGAAGGAAAAAAATGCTCAAAATAGTTTAATAAAATATTTTAAAACTATATGAACAATTTTATATTATAACAAGAAAGTATTATAATATCCTTCTGTAAATATACCATTTTATGTACTATACCATTATTGTAATTTTTTTATTGGAGATGGGACCACTTGATGTAATGTCTCCTTAGAAACTAGTTTTGCCTTAGTGCTAGTAAAATGCAAATGGCCGCAGGCCAGATTTTCTATCTTAAGATTTTTTGTGGAAGTAATTGTTTAATTTGGAACTCTACAGTTTGAGTGCGATTAGTTTTACAAATTTTAATTGTGTTAACTAATCTTAAAAACGCCTAAAATAGTTGGTTAAGTGGATAATATTAACGGTTGTTTACATACTACTAATGAATTGCTTTCTTGCTTTGCTTATAGACTCGGAATGACAAGTAGGTTAAGCCTATTTCTTTACAATGGAATGTAACGTTACTGTGATTTCAAAGTGTGTGAAAAAAATGTTTAATTTGTGTTTATCACCATATTGTTGAATTGTCGAACCTTGTGTGCTTTGTAAATATGGTATGGGGTCAAAAAGTGATAAAGTTTTTATAAGAACAGAATGTAGCACAGGTTGGGTCTAGGCTACCCAAACAAAAAGGTTACTATTTGAAATGAGTGACTTTTGTTACAGTTTTTTAAGACATTGACTCACTCTATACTTATATTTTTCTTAGATTGTTCTGGTATCAAATATTTACTTTGTATTTTTTTTTTTAAATAGCCTGGCTTACTTGATATACTTACAAGAAAGTTCTTGATTAACCAACAATGTTGACAGTCATGTTATATCAGGCTCCATTGAGGTGGATTTGTAAGTGTTATGGATAAGTATCTGTCATACATTTTTGATAAGAAATTTATGCACGTCTTACAAACTTTGTTATGTATGTAAGTTTTTGTATTTTAACTGTGCAATGTAATAGTATTACAATGCAATTTATTACTAGAAATCGATTCTGGTTTGAATCTGTGAAGATGGTGTATATTTCAGTAATTATTTTAATGTTGTCACTAACATTTTTCAAGAGTTATATTAGAGCAGATGACAATACAAGTAGTGCAATGGTGTTAGATAAAAGATTATTACATGACAGTGATACTTTTGATATATTTAATAAAACTTTAGCATCCAAACATGGATCTGCAAAATTTTTGCCAGGACCTCGTAGTGCAAGGACACCACCAACTGTACCTGTGCCTCATACTACAAAATATCCATCAGTACCTGTACCAACAAGTCCGAGTGGGAGAGAGATGCCATCATATGCACCTCCAAGCAGAGCATTTTTCACACCACCGTTACCTCCAGAGTTCCTTAATCCATTTGCTGATAAACCAACATTAAGAGGCAGTAATTCTGACAGTGCAAGTGTTGCAAGTAGGAGGCCTATTCCTCCTCCTCCTCTTCGATTACCTTCAGAAATAGAATTAATTCCAATTAGGCCACCAGATCTTCCAGTTCAAGATACTCGTAAAAAAACATTAAATACTCCCAGTTTTAAGAAAGTTGCAGATATACCATTTTCTGACACCACAAGTTCAACTACTACTAACTCAAGATCAGTTAATGAAACATTTGATTTTGTCCCTATACTTCCGTATCCTAGTGTGTCTCGTATTTTATCAGGGGGAAGTGGTCGTAAACATGACATTTTACAAGATATCTTAGAAAGGCCTAGGTTTGATCCTGAGTCTAAAGCACCTCGGACAATAAAACAAGAAGTTGTTAAAAGTTTGATCCCTCCAAGTGTCAAGCCCCCTGAAGTAACGGAGAAAAAAGTTCCTTCAGTAAGTGTGAAAGAAGAAGTAAATCCTCCAGCACCTCCATCTAAGCCAACAACATCACCAAGAGCGATTAATGAAGAGAATCTTATTGAAATTACAGAACCACCACAGGCAGCTAAAGATCCTCCAGAAGTGTCACATTCACCGGAGCCAGAACCTAGAATTCGTCAAGTTCTTGGTATCGCATGGGACATACATGTGTATTTAATAGCTATTCTTTTCACTATACTTGCTGTTTGTTCCTTATTCAATATAATAAGAATAAGTTCCTTTAAACGTCTTTTAACTCGAGGATATTTTCTAACACTTCATGGGTTTTTGCTTTTAATAGGATGTTTAAGAAGCGGTTATTTATTTTACGATGCTTACAACATAAACCATTCTTTACCAGTCCCTATATCTCATCTTCTTCTTAATGTAGTTTTTCCTCTTTTAACTTCTTCATTTGCCATTCTATTTTTATTTCTTTTGTTAGCTGGTGAAGTGAAGGTTGTCAGCAATAAGCTTCAGAGAGCTTCTGTGCTTGCTTTATTTATTATTGCACATTTAGTGCTCAGTATTAGTGTTGATTTGTGTTCAAGTACTACTCCTTACTCTACCCTTTTACCATTAATTTGTCAATGTCTGTTTGTAATCTTGTGTGTTGCTCTTGGCCTTTCCTATCTTTATCTTTACAAATCACTATCTCATTCATCACTTCGAAAACAGGGTAATATTTTTGGCTCTGTTTTCTCAGACTCACATCGTCCCACACTTGCTCATGCTGTTCGTGTCACATTGGCAACTGCAATGTTGAGTCTTCTTATGGCTGCTGTTCAACTATATGGTATGTTTGGAGTATACGAAGTACTTGGAGAAGAACCTCCACATTTGTGGCTACTATGGGGATTTCAATTTTCAGTTCGAGTTATTGAAATATCTATGTGTTTCCTAATGTCATGGGCTGGAGTGCAACCCTTACGGTGTGAAGCTGAAAAAGAAACACAAAGTCATAATTCATCAACAGGGTTTGCATTATTTTCATGCGGTGCTACAACACCTCGAGGAAGTGAAGGTGGACAAGGTGATGATATTTATCCAGCAATTTGTAGTTCTAATCAAGCAATACACAACTACTCACTTAGAACGGGGAAACAAGTATATGATGATACATTTCCATTAAATAATTTACATGCAGGAAGTCATATGATTGCGCACACAACAGAGAGACGCTCTTTGAAGAAGCATCCCATGGAAGAGGAACTTAGTAAATCTATCTGTGGTACTTTAGTACCGTATGATAGGCGTTTACAACCTTCACCATCTATGCTAGTTGCAGAAAATGGATTTGTTCGGTTTCGGTCATTAGCTGATGCTGAACTGCAACAAGAAGATGATACATTCGCTCCACCCAATGTAACTCATCTAAGAGAAGACTTCACGTGAGTTATTTATACATAATGATAGTTGTATATTTTTTGTATTATTGCGAAATAAACTTATCCAGTCGTGATATCCTGGATTAGATGTTCCTGTAGTTAAATGTTTTAGTGGGATCGACAAGTCCGTGTTGTGATTTAAAGCGGTCTAATTCGGCTCTTATTTTGCTAAGTTTTAGTAGTCAGGCTTAGGTATAATGTTTATATAGTTTTTTGTTATCTGTTAGTATGATAACCGGATTCAGTATTCAGATATTACCTAAACATCACCTACAAAATGCGATATTCTGTAGTTTTAGTGAATAATTTGTTAACATTTTAGCTCTCTTCGAATAGTCTGATATTGTATATAACTGTCTGGTTGTGGGAGATATATAGGCTATATATAATCCCAAAATAATATTTACCATGTACTTGTTCTGTCCAAAATATTTATTGTAATATAATAGGTAGCCTGTTTAAGAATATAAACATTATTTATGTTTTAACCTGATTAATTATTTTAGCCAAAATTAACAAAATATTATTTCTAAATTACACCTTACAGTCCTTACGTGTAAACTTGCTGCTAAACTAAAAAAAAAAATATATAGCATGCAAGTGTTATTTATAATATTTGTATTTTAAGAAGCAAGAGGAAATTAAAAAGTCTATACCAGAATAATCATGAAAGTTGATGAACTTGCTAATTTATTAGTTTTCAGTATTATTAATATTCATCAAATAAAATGAGTGATACAATAGATCAAACCTGTACTTTACATAGAAACCACAGGCTAAATAGGCTAAAAATTATTTAAATGAGTTTTTTTTATTTGTACTGCAGTTCATTCAGTATAAGTTGACAGTGGACATAAACATAGATTAGGGATGTGCGGCTGGCATATTTCATCCTAGCTTAACTAGCAATATTTAAACTTAGGCTATATACCGGGCTTATAAAGGATTGAGTTGTCGGTTTCTTAGACATAGGTTTTTGATAAAAGTGGTCAGACAATATATTTAGTTATCAGGCTTTAAAAATTATTGTTCACAATATATTAGAGTATACGGTATTACATTTAAATCTACAATACAGGTTATACTTCAGTCATCTAGTCACAATATGATGATGGAAACCTTACCAGATTTTTTCTTTCTCTGATAGTATACATATTTTCTGAATGAAATGTTTACAAAATTTATTTGAAGACACAAAACTGGAAGGCATGGTGGTTTTCGAAAAGTTGGAAAACAAGCATCATCTAGCAAGTGCATATAGGCTTACTGACTTTGTACATTGTGTGATGTTATAAATAACTAAATTTACACATTTTATGAACAGTGGTTTGTTTATTGATAAGAAAAAAACTAAACTCTATGTTCATCAACATTACTAAGGTTAATTGATTTTGTATTTTAAAGTACTATCTGTCTAACTTAACCTGACATTCTTGTTGCGTAAATTGGTGCTTATATGGTTACTCAGTTGTTAATAATTACTAATTTTTAACATACTTTCTGTATTACAGAAGGCTGTAAAAATTAGTAGGATTTTATAATTAAGTTTTAATAATGTAACATTCAATGTATTGAAAAGACAAACATTAGTCAAGCGTAACTTTGATGATTAAATTAAAACTCGTTTTAAGTTCAAAAAGCGCATATGTGGAAAAAAATTCCTCAAAAAAGTTTCACACCAGCATAGCATGGTTAATGGAAAGTTAACAAATTAAATTATAATTTTCAATTAAATTCAAATTTAAGTTAAGGAAAAACATAATTAAAGTTAAATTCTTGCAGGCTATGTATTATTATAATGATATATTTAAAATTGTTATGCAAAAAGATAATACTCAAGATGGCTTTTGCCTCTAGTAATTTTTAAATACTTTGTAGAGGTTTTAATACATATATTCAGTAGATTTTATTTTTACGTTTATACAATATTATATATATATTATATATTTCTATGCTGTTGATCTGCAAGATGTTGTACATTAAAATTAGTATTATTATTTTTAGTATGTGATTGTATATTGATTAATGAGGATAAGCTGTAAAGGGACTGACAGGCTGGTTTATGCTTGTAATTAAAATAGGTGATATTTTTTGAGTATAAAATAATAACTGACAACCTAATTATCCTACTTTATATCTATACTATACTTCCTCTTTAAGCTTAAATGATCTTTCATATTTTAAATTTAGGTTTTTCCAAAAGTGAGACTTTAATTGTATATGTATGATCTCTGTTTTCATAGTAAAATCATAGGCCTATTTTGTACAATAAGACGTAACATAACTTAAAGGCAATAATAATATAGGTACATTATTTGACTTATTTTTTTCTTCGTTTTAACGTTACAGTAGGGTCTGTTTGAAATAAGTGCAAAGATAAATTATTTTGACTTTATATAGTATACTTTAAAGTTAGATTTACAGAATTCAGAGCATGATTAAATGTGTGATATTTAAAATGAATAATGTAATATTTTGATGACATAATTAACTATTTTACACAGTTTAAATTAATTAATTTGAAATAGTTTTTAAATGGATTTTTCAATATTGTGGTAATTTATATCATGTTATCAAAGTGTAGGCCTACTAAATATAGTCAGATTTCTTTAACCCAGGTTAAATTCTGTTAAAAAGTATAATAATTTTCGCACATATTTATTTGGTTAATTACTATGTTTTCTGTTAGTCATTAATTACTAAATATTCAACAACAATGAGGAAAATAGTTGCCGGCTGCCTTCAAAGTATTATTTAACTATATTACAGTCTGCCTAATAACATGCAGTGGCACAACTCTTTGGGTTGTGCTTATAACAAACATGCACTGCACAACATGCAGTGGGTTTGTGATTTAACTCTTTCAGTACCAACGTCTGATTTACAGATGTCCGTTTCATATAAATCTATTTGTTTAACATTGCCAAACAGTAATACAATAACCAACAATTTATGAAACGTGTTAAATGAAACAATTTCAGATTGGTCAAATGGTGGAGCAGTCTTAAGACGCTATACCTGACCAATATAATATGTTAGGCCTTAACAGATTCAAACTTTATATTTTTCATTTATTTTTCTGTTCAATTTACTTAAAGTTTGCCTGTCTGTGGTAGAGGGAGAGGCAAGGCCCACATTACATAAACAGTTTGGGTGGAAGATGACAGGGTCAAGTAAATTTTTTGTTTGATAGCTGACTTTTTACTGTTGTGTGTGTGTGTGTGTGTGTGTGTGTGTGTGTGTGTGTGTGTGTGTGTGTGTGTGTGTGTGTGTGTGTGTGTGTGTGAGAGAGAGAGAGAGAGAGCGTGCACATGTGCACACACTTGAAAGTATAATTTTCATAAAATATACTCGTGTAACTTTAAAATATATCCAAAAATATAAAATTTTGTCATAAAAAAACTTATGGCACTGAAAGGGTTAACATGACCTGCCTGATCCTAATAACATAAGTGGACATGTAAGTAGGATGTAAGCATATCACTAATTTTATAATTATGATATTAGTCTGTGCAACAATGCTGTTGATAGATTTAAGCTGCAGTGCATTGTTTTGAATTATGTTCTTGGCATTATGATTTATTTTATGGGAAATGTTATTTTTGGGCACATACATAAAAAAGTTTTCTAAACTAAAACAATCTTATTCTTTCTTGTTTTGGAAATATAAAATATCCTTCAAAAGAAGTTTCAGTATAGGATTGGGTGTACTATTTTTTTAAAATTTTTTATTGGCATTTATAACAATAATAGGTATCAAAAAACAAACACAAATTAGTTGAGTAGGCCTATATAATAATGAAAAAATTATGTTTCTTAATTCAAATGCTTTACAGTAATTTAAAATAAAGCAAAGTATTTTAGACATGATTTCACACACTATGTGTAGTACCTCAACACATTAGCTTAGTTATGCTATGTCTTTTACCATTAATTTGTTGGGTTTTTAATGATAACCAGATATTTCCACTGTCAACCTACCCTTTTCCCACAGTATGCAAACATAAGAGGGGTTAAACTATAATTTAACTGAGATTATATATAGGTACAGAAGAATATGTCTACTATTACTATAATTTTTACACAAGCCTACATTATTTCTTTAAAACGAATATTAAATCAGCTACCTACTTTGTTTTAAGTAAGTTTTAACTTTGCATAAGTTTGTAGTGTTTGTAATATAATTTTAGGGCTGTACAATACAAGCTAAGTTTGGTTTGCTTAAATTACAGTTGATATTGAAATAGATTTATAATTCCGAAGAAAGTCACATGGCATTTTAGCCTATTTATTTCAATTTTATATATTAGCAAAATGTCATTGTCCATGATGATTTTATATATGCTTATTGTTATTAAAATTAATTTAATATATTTTGATTCAAGTTTAACTCATAACGCAGTTGTTATGCTACTTCCAAATTCAAATAAACTTCATTTCACACCATGAAAAATTAAAGCTTGTCATGAATGCACATTTTTTCTTGTTATTTTCACAGCTTGAAAAATGAATACATTACTTATCAAATGTATTTTATGACATTAAGTAAAAGTTATATTTAAATATACCATAATTTTTAATCATAAAGATATTTATAAATGTTTAGGCCCCTTATAAGGTTTTTGCAGTCATTATATATACTGTATTTTGCTACTGCAATTACTGTACACAAGTTTGTGACATGAAACAACACCATTTGTAACATCATTTTTGGTTCTAGTGTTTTTATTATTGTTGCAAAATGTTCACTACATTAGCGGGTTACTCAAAAATTAGCTCTCCTTCTTAAGAAAAGTTCTTTTTATTAATGCTGTAAGTTTTAATAAGATCATTATAAAAACATGGTTAATCCTTCTCCTTAGTTATCCAACAAACTTCCCTCTTGTTAATAATAAAGTAAGATTTGACAAAAAGTAAAACTTCAGTTTGGAATTTCTTTCAGTCTACTTTGCCATAAGACGTAAAAATTAATTTTTTTAACAAATTTGTTTGAAATCATCAAGGGTAATGACTTTTAATTACTATATGTTGCAGTTTTTTAAATTAACATTATATTATTATGATACTGTACTTGTATTCGTATGTACAAATATACATTTTTTTTTATTTCACCAAAATCCTGAATGAGTTCCTATAAAAAATATTCATAAACAAACAGTATTCATCTCTTTTCACTTAAAATATTCCTTGTTTTTTATGATTATATTTTTTATACTGTGTTTTATGTTGCATGTTTAGAATTTAGGTAATTGATGTACAGTATATATTGATATTTTTAATATTATATTTAAATAAACTGTTTTTCATAAAAACAATTTCTATCTTGACTGTATGTGCCAACTGTTTTATCATTTATGTATACATTCATACGCTGAACATACAATTTATTTCTAAAAGAATTACCAACATTTAAATTTCTGTTACTGGAATGTAATTAGGAAACTTTTATAACCTAATTTTTGTATGTGTTTTGTTGTTAATAATTATTATAATTAATCAATTTAGACATAATTATTTTAGTTTATCATTTTTTTCATGCAGGATTGAGTAATTCATAGAAATGTATGTATGCTTTTTAAATAACTACTAATTCTTCACTATTCAACATTTTATTATGTTAAAAACAACTATGCATTTAGTATTTGTTTAAGGAAATAACCTGTGACCTATATTTTCTATTGTAATTGCCAATAAATTGTTTTTGTATTACATAAGTTAGTTGTAACATGGATTTGCAAATTGAAAAGTCATAGTATGCCTACAGCTTTTGTTTTCTTCTTCTTGCTTCTCTTCTTGCTTAAATTAGTAAACTGACATGTTTCTTGATCAGTAATTTATCAAAAAAATTAAATTGATCTTGGCAGAAATGCTTTAAATATACATTACTTTTCTTGGTATAGTACAAATTAAATTTAAAAAACAGTAAACAGTAAATTTTGACCAACAAAAAACATTATATATATATATATATATATATATATATATATATATATATACACACACACACACACTCCAAAAATAAATTTAAAATATTAAGCAAACAAAAAGGTAAAGCTCCATAATTTTGAATTAAGTAAGTAGTTTTGAACTTTAATTTCCACACACACACACACACACACACACACACACACACACACACACACACATGTTCCTCTTAAAAAAGTGATTTTTTTCTGAGAAAAAGATACAGCAATGAAAACTATTTTAAAAATGAAGGCATATAAAAATAATTGATTTTGTTGTAAAAATATTATAAACTAATAAACATGACAACTCTTACAAAATATGAATTGAATGTTCTATAGGTCTTTATGCATTGTTGTAAAATAATATAACAGTGTAACTTTTATTTTAGGGATTAACAGTCAGTTTTCACCTATTCCATTGTAGTACATTACAATAGGTTATTGTCAAAGAGTATTACAATGGATACAGTAAAAAGAATGCATCAGATGGTACTACTTTGCAATATTTTTGTCTAAATTGTAAAATCTAATGTTTTATTTCTTGAAATAAGATTACTTTAGGTTTTATTATTTACAAAACATGATTGAAAAGTAGATGCATTATCAGTTTCTTCTTCAATGTATACACATTTGGATTTACACAATTGAAAATATTTACTCAATAATTTTGGAACTTATGATAGTTTACCATTTGGATAATTTAAAATTTTATTTATTGTAAATAAAGATGATAACTTTAAATAATACATAAGAAAATCAGTTTATTTGTTTTCAGGTCTATTACGAATTTTTTCAACATGATTTTATGGATTAAATATAAGCTTTAATTATAAGTAATTACGTTGAACTCTTAGATTTATTTTTGTAAAGAATAAATTAAGTTTAAGTTAAAGTATTTATGTATTATGGCGCATCTCTCTTTAAAATGTACTGTTTATAGTTTCCTAAACTAAAATATTTTCATTTCTTTCTTAATTTTAACTTTGAAAATTATAACTCCAATAGGATTGCCATTTTAAGCAAAATTTGTAATAAATTATTTTTTTATTTATCTCACTTAATATTGTTTACTGTTATTTGAAAAATGGGGCTTTAATGTTTAAATTTTTCCTTTGTAGTTGTGCTATCAAAAATGAAATAATAGTTGTGCACTTGTATAATCCAAATTGAATTGAGTTGCACATAGATACTTTATGGCATCTTGATCACATAGTTAAAGTATTTAAGTTTATAAGTTTTTTTTCATCCAGTTTCTCTGGAAAAGTTTTTCCACAGTTCTGGTGGATGTGTGTGTCCAGTCAATATTCCTGCCACTCTACAAATATATTATTTTCTTCTGAAATCTGTAAAGTTAATTAAATTTTACATTTTTTACCATATACCGTATTTCACAAAGAATCAGTTTTTAAAATGCATTTCATATTTTATTATTTATATTAAGAGGCCATTTTTAAATAATAAAATTAAAGTATGACAACATTTTTTTCTGTCCATCTTGTAAACAATTTGGAGAATTCTTTTGTATTAAGTGAAGTTCACAGACTAGTCTTCTACTTTCTCCAGTATCAGCAATTAAATGTTACAAACTCTTTTCTTGTTTTTCTGTGGTAGTTATATTAATTTGTAAGATTTCAAAAAACAAAAGAAAAGAAACAATAGAAAAATGTATACTTTGCAAAAATTGTGACCTATTGGTGTTTATCTTTTTCAAATGACAAAAACACTGAACCTCATTTTAAAAATAATAACTAATAATGGTATTTAAGCTCTGTTAGTACTAGCCAGTCTGTCTTTAGAACATTGTCCTCTGTTTTTGTATAAAGTTCTATATTGTAATATATAATTAAGCCTTGTACTTATTAAGTAAATTCCTATTTTATTAGGTATTGAATGGATTGCATTTGCATTTCTTTGTTGTGCAATTTGGACATCGTGACTTTGTTGTGAATATTTTTATACCTAAGTACTCGCAGCTTATACATAGCCAATCCCGGATACTTTTGTGTCTACTATAATAATAAAAGTAAATAATACAAAAAAATATATAAAATAAATATATATAAATTAAAAATTTTAAAAGGGTGTTCTTTGTGTCCTTTTTATCATTTTAAATTTTATTTGGAAATAAGTTAAATGACAAAAAGCATCTCTTAGAAATCGTCATGTTGAATTATTTTTGTGAATGACATGCATTTTATGAAATTACATATCAGTACTGTGTGTTGGTAGGTACAGATTATATTTTCATTAAGAGATCATAGATTTGTCCAGCTTACATAGATTGTCCGTGTACTATCTAGAGTGGATTTAGGTAAAGAGAATCAAGTGGATTCTACTTGCAGAGAAAATCATTTACTTTGTTACTGTAATTTCCAATTTATGTCAAAACTGAGTTGTTATTGAGTTTCATTTTAAAATTAATAATTCATGTTTCACACAAATACTTTAAATATTTAAAACCTTTATTTGAATAAATACTTTTACAAAGATTAGATAACTTAAAATTTGTTGCTCTGTAATGAATTTTTTTAAAAATCTAAGTAGAAAATCTTTAGCAGTGTTTTTAGATATGTTGGTAACACACCTATTCCTCGTAAATGATATGACTTGGTACAAAATTTGGTGAAAGTGGTATTTGTAGAGGTCTAAGCTCAGGAAATATATAGGCTTGATAATAAAACTTACTCAGGGTAGTTAAAGGGTAAAAAAAAATATTACTTTAATTTGTCTGTTATGGATACATTTTAAAGTAGAATTGATTCTGATTCTAAATATATATATATATATATATATATATATATATATATATATATATATATATATATAGTTTTTGCATATAAAGAGCTCATTTTATATAGACCTACCAGACCTCTTCAAAAAGTTTGTTTCATTACCCCACCCTCTAATTTCAACTTTTTCGATCAGAATGATCTCGAAAAACTTACAAACAAAGTTTGGATAGAAACTTGTTTTCAAGATTTTTATATATTTTATTTTATTAAGAAAATTTACTAAGAACTTCGTAATATTTTTTTTTATACCATTCGACATTTTGCAGTCTGAATGGAATTAAGTAGAATAGAATTCAAAAATCATTTTTATGTTATAGCATCAGGTGATCTATTCTTGTTAAAGGTCATGATCATATTTTGTATGTTAATTATTGTAAGCATCAAAATACAAGTATGTGTGAATACTCCATTTTAGGTGTAAACGACTCAAGGAAATTTAATTGAAAAATAACCTAATGATCAATATTAAAGAGGTCATTCCAGTGAATCCATCAATTGATGAATGCGTCAAGTATGTTGCAGCACGTCGAATATGTCAAGTTGCCATGCCATAGCCAGTCTGCTTCGTACGTCTGACGTGTTTGGTTCTCGAAAGGATCGTACAATGTTAGCAAGAAAAGCTATTGCAGTGTATGTTTTGTTGAAGAAAAGAAATATGTCTGGCAACAAGCAAACGCATAGTTGGTGGGTTCACCCGATAATAAATGAACAATTTTTAAGTGGTGAGTTTGCCAAATTGTGCAACCAGCTGGAAACTATCCTTATTGTTACTTTTGGTATTTACAAATCAGTAAAGTACAGTTTGATATGCTGCACACTCTGATCGAAAACAAAATTCGGAAAAATGATACGACTTTCAGAAAGAGTATATCAACAAAAGAGCTATGAATCGTGATGTTAAGGTAAGTTTAATGTTTATTAAATCATTTTTTTTATGAAATTACTACACAAACCAATGATTTGTGTATGACATGTGACATTTTCAACTTGGAAAGTTTACTACAGTATCACAATGTTGGCTGAAGGTTACTAAAAATTAGTATACTATTTTTAACTATTTAATATTATATATATATATATATATATGTATATATATATACACACACACACACACACACAAGGTGTGTTCAGAAAGTAATGGGAATTTTAATTTTTTGAACAAAATATTTATTTATTCTTCTACATTGGATGTTGTTGCCTTCAAAATATTCCCCATTGGAGATTATGTACTTGTGCCAGCGCTTCTTCCAATCCTTGAAACACTTCTCAAACTCGATCTTTCAGATAGCCTTTAGTTCTTTAGATGCGCTTTTAATGTCATCTACGGCTGTAAAATGACGGCCCTTTAAGGTTCTCTTTATTTTTGGAAATAGGAAAAGTCACATGGAGCCATGTCTGGCGAATATAGAGGCTGGGACATTGTTAAAGTACTGTTTTTGGCCAAAAATTCACGAACAAGCAATGAAGTGTGAGCTGGTGCGTTATCGTGGTGCAAAAGCCATGAATTGGTTTTTCACAGATCGGGCGTTTTTTTCGGATTGCTTCACGCAAACGGCGAGAACTTGTAGGTAGTACTCCTTATTGACCGTTTCACCTGGTGGCAGGAATTCATGATGCACTGTGCCATTAATATCGAAGAACACAGTGAGCATAACCTTCATGTTCGACCGCACTTGACAAGCCTTTTTCGGTCTTGGCGAGCCAGAATGCCTCCACTGGAATGATTGAGCCTTAGTTGATATCATATTCGTAAACCCATGTTTCATCGCCTGTTATAATATGTTTCAGTAATTCTACATCGTCGTTGACTTCATTTAGTGACTCCTGATCAACTTCCATTCACCGCTGTTTTTGTTCAAAATTCAACAATTTTAAACGAATTTTGCTGCCACACACCATTTTTGTTTGTTTCATACACAAAACATTGGAAACAATTTCATGACATGATCCAATCGATAAGCCAACATCATCAGCAACCTCTCTAATTCTGATTCGGCGATTGTTCATAACCATTTCTTTCACTTTTTCTACGTTTTCATCGGTTGCTGATGTGCGGGGGCGTTTGTCATCTTCGTCTTCACAGCCTTCTTGGAAACGCTTATACCACTCGTAAACTCTTGCTTTACTCATAGCAGACTCACCATAGGCCTTTGTTAACATTTCACACACTTTGTTACACTTTATTCCATTTTTTACGCAAAATTTGATACAAATTCTTTGATCCATTTTTTTTAACAAATAAAAATCGCTGAGCTCATAATAACACGTCTAACCTTAGTGGCTGTCACAGACAAAGTCAACAATGAAAACAGCTGAAAGTTTTATCATACTTCAAGGGCATGAATACCAACATAATAAAAAAAATGTTTGACAATCAGACTCTCCAAGACCATGAAATTTAAAAATTCCTTTGTGTGTGTGTGTGTGTATATATATATATATATATATATATATATATATATATATATATATAACAGGCACTCCTGACTGTGCCTATTTTGACAATCAGTAAATTGTTGCTTCTGTCGAAACTGCAAAATGTTGTTCGACATCAGTGTTTCAGTATGTATTCACTTTCTGAGATTGTGTGATAAAGTTAAGAATGTTCTCAATGAAATAGGCACTGTTAATATTGAATATGCCAAAATATTTCAATGCAGAATCTTTATTGTAAACCCTTTTTAATTAGGTACATAATTTTTATAATATTAGACATCCTAAAGTTAAATATGAAAAAGTACAAAAAAACTACAATTGAAGAAAGTTCATCACTAGGATTAGTAGAATCTCCTGGAGTGAATGTGTTCCTTTGGTGAGGGTGAGATGAAGTAGTAGTATTTGAAGTTGGAGAATAGACTGAAGATGGAGAGCTGGTATTACGCTATGTACTTGAAAATACCTTGTCAAAGAAGACATTTTGATTATTCCTTCTACATTTTGATGAGGAGTTAACATTGTAAAAAAAGGTTTTAAAATTAACAGAAAGTGCTGCATCATCTGTAGAAGATAAAACTTGAAAAAGTTTATCATCAATCTCACTAAGGTAGTTTGAAGTCTTTTGTTTCTTTTTTTTTACCTCCTTCATCGCTATGGCCAACATATTTTTCAGCAATTCCCTAATATCGTAATTAGTAGATGTGGACGAACAATCTGTAATTTCGTTAATAGAGGTACTGTTATCTGGAGATTGTGTAATACTACGTAAGGCCATACATCATCTGATTTCAAGAGCCACCATGAACATTTCTTCAGTAGTGTAGTTTCCAATTCCCTCATTCATTTGAATATGAGGGATTAAAAATTCTAAAATGTGGAAATAGGACCATGCTTTTTTCTTACTTCCCGACTTGGTGTTTTTGTAATATCGATATTACTTCATAAACATATCTGTGATCATCACCTCTTCTTAAAAGATTCAACATCTGGAACAGTAATAGAAAAAAATATAATGTCCATGTGACAATTAATTTGAATTGTCACCAATGAATACATATGTAATGAAGTATTAAAATGTAAAATGTCGCAAGTAAATTTAATGTAATGCAACTTGCAGATTCCGATTGTTGCAGCTATTCTTCTTTTTTGTCACTTTTCTTGTAGCCTGGTGAGTGTTTGACATAAAACAGTAGGCCTTGTTTGCACCTAAAATAAAAACTTTTTGTAATCTTTATATTTATATTTGACTTTATTTTCTGCAAGTAACAATATGTATTCAATATTAAGTAATATTTAACTAAATTGTGATAATTAATATTCAAGTAATAATCATACCTTGGCAATGAGAATTTCTTCATTCATGTTTTCAATACGTCTGCAATACGCTAACTGATAGCTGCATCAGTTGAATCCGGCAAGTTAACCGACGAATGGCAACGCATTGGTGTGACGTAGCTATAGTGGGAAGGCTCATAGTCTAAACAATATGAGTCAATTGTTTTGATGTTTTTTTTTGTGTGTGCTTAGCTTTAACCTATTTTATTATAACTTTGAATACCAAAAGTTACCAGAGATAACCAAAAGCAAAGGTAAAAGTTTTATGTACAAACACAACTAAACCTCTGAACTTTTTATTTATGAAATATATGTTCACAAGGAAGAAATAAATCCTGATTTGGATCTTTAGTATATGTGTACTAGTATTTATTTTTGCTAAAAAAAAAAAATATTACAAAATTTAATGAAATTGAAACTGAATGTTCAGTAACCTTAACATATGTTAATGAAATGTTCAAAATAGGTTTAAATTTTTGCAAAATTTGCTTCAGAAATAAAGATGTTTTATGTGAGCACCTTTGTTACACTGCAGATGTGTTCACTTTAATCATTTGAAAAGTGTGAGATATAATTTTGTTAGATAATGATCCCATTTTCATTTTGATATTTCAACCTGTTATTTTGGTTACATTGGCTTTAGATGCGACCCTCATAGCATATATTGCTGTTAACAGTTTCTGAACACAGATTGTAGAGTTACAACATTGGGAAGGTGTTGCATCTCAACTACTCCTACCTACAGGTGAAAGTTAAGCCATTACACTGACAATTAGTATCAGTAGCTGCTGGTATTTGAAATTTTTAAGGGTTGAATTTGCTACTAATACAATAGAGTTGCAGTAATTTGAGTTAATGAGGCTGACTGTACCTCAAACTATAAAAAACTCAGGCTATATGGAAAAAATAATACTGTATAAGCTTTTAAAAATATTTTTTTTATAATTACATAAACAGTTTTACAATATTACAAATTTATAATAGATAAGAAGATGTACAGACAATGCAGAACAATTGTAAAGCAGTGCAATGGCAACAAACACATCAAGAAGAATTTGTAAGAAATTTTATAAGGGAAGTTAACTGATGTGTTCCCTGGCAAAAAACTGTAAAGGTTATCATCGCCAAAGAAGTTAATTGATAAATAACATTACTAGCATTTCTGTTGAAGAATGAAAATAGATATATGAAATACTTCAAGTACATGAAGTATTTGTTTAAAATGAATCATTTGTACTTTGCATAGCAATTGTAGGCGACCATTTTCAACATAAGTAGAAATTCTATTGAAAGATAACAGTCTACAACCATTCAATTTGTACAAATATTCATTTAGTGGAATAGCCTTAAAAATGCGGTGTCAGAAAACAGTAAAACTTTATCTATCTGGATTTATTTGGAATTGGACATCTAAAAATTGGATGTAAATTAAAAAATTGGATCATTAAAAAAAATTCAACATTGAAAAATCAGATACTGAACAAGTTACAGGTTTTGGAGCTAATTAGATTATACAAACAATTCTAAATATCAAATATTATTAACAGAAATAAACTACTGCTGTAATATGGATTGGCAAACTTTGAATTTTGTTTTGTCATTTGTTCACATTCAAAAGTAAAGAGGGTAGATAGAAAAGATTGGCAACTCAATGATATAGACCACTGATAGTGAGTGTGGAAGTTTCTCATAAATACGAACTGTAGCATATTTTCAATTTTCCCTATACAGTTGCACTAGACAGGTAAGTATAACGCATTTTTTAAATTTTGCCGCCGTTGATATAGTTGGCAATGGTTGCTGTTGCTCAATGAATTTCGTCACCGAGTGCTTATACACTACGTCTTAACCACTATATTATTTACGTAAAAAAACTGTCGACATATTGAAGACGACCGTGATCAAACACTTTTTTTAAAATGTAATCGATAGAGTATTTATTTTACCTGAAGTATGTAATTATTAATATAGTGAAATAGTTTGAAAATATAATTAACGAATATTGCTGGATTACTAAGAAAAATATTAATACTGTACAAATTCTGTAAACATCATGTAAGAGTTAGTCCGTACCATATAATGATGTAATATACCAAAGAGTTCTATATAATCTGTGGTCCATACATTATTAAAGAACAAGACAGCAGAGTGATCTGGACAGTTCTTTAATGTTTTACTCTTTACAATTTCTGAATTTCATTCATCTTTGGTCTTGGTTGTAACTGTACAAATTTTACAAATAAATATTGCAGTACAAATTAAAAATTCATTACCTATTTAATTAAACATAACGCCCAATAAAATTATTATGGATTGAATTGAATAAATTAAGTGAAATAAAGGTATAGTTTGTAAATATATTTTTTACATTGCATTCATAAAAAAATATAGTTAATGTTTTAGGTTATAGTAGCCTAAAATACTGTACGCAAATTAGAAAGTTTGCGAACCAATTTGTTTTTTTAAAATAAACAGTCATATTACTCTAATTAACCCTAATAATCTGTTTTTCATCTTTATATAAAGTTTTAATTGAAACTTCAAAATAGGAATTATGTTTTCTGAATACAATAAACTTGTGTAGGAACTTAAACTTGCTAGGCCTATGCCTAGATGTTTGTTAAGTGTTTGTAATGTAAAATTGTGTACATTTTCATAAAATCTCGGTCTATAGCTTAACGCATTACCCATACAATTGGAAGACCTATAAATACTGTAATAGTGTCTTTTCTTAGACGAACAGATGGTATGTTTTATTACAAAATTGTGTTCTATCACTACAACACATTATATTTGTACATGAATACTGGCTATTGTTGGTATTTCTGACTTTTTGGGGCTTTAAAAAGGTAATAATTTTAACAATTTTTCAGTTTCGTTATGTGCTATATTATTTCCTTGACAGGTATTAACTTGCAGAAGGTTATATTTATTATAGTAAATGTATGATAAATTACAATTTTTAGCGATTTATTATGGAGATATATTCTGATGTACATTTTTACAAAGCAGCTTCAGCGTTATATCCGTTGCAATAACACTTGTTATTAAGGTTAGCTTTTATGGAATACTAGTTATATAACCAACAACTGAGCCAAGCACCCAACATCCGAGTCTAGTTGGGTTCTGAAGTTCTTTTTTTTAAATAAGTTTATATTCTCTTCATTATTAATAACACACATTTCATTAATCATTTTTGTGATGAAAAACATGTTTCCTATAGTAGTAACACCCAACAACCATGTTGAGTAAGTACGAAGTTATTTTTTTTTAAATTAAAAAGAATATATTTTTTTATTATTAATAGTGCAATTTTAATTAATCATTTTCATGATGAAAAACACTTTTCCTACTGTCGCACAGTAGTCATTTTGAGATTATGTTTGGTAATTTTTTTTGTAACTTCCTGTTGTTTTTGCACTTTTATATTTTGGATTATTAATATTGGGCATATAATAAAGTGTTTGGGTGCAAAAATTACGCAAATTCACAAAAGTCCTGAAAACTCAGTTTTACAATATTTTCATTATTGGTGACTTTGTTTAACAGGACATTTTGCATATTGCATAACTTATGTAGGCCTATATCTTATGTTTTGTTTCAGTTTAGGTTTCATAATGGCATCTCAGAGTGGAAGAGGTAGTTTTAATTCGAGGTACCAGAGCAACAACGTTCCAGGCTTAACATGTAAGAATTAATTATTTTTCTTATTAGTCTACTATGGTCATAGTATGTCAAAGTTAGTTGTTGTTAATGTTCTCACATTTGCAGTTTTTCTCAACCTCTTACTTTCTTTTGTACGCTTTTATTTTTGCTTTGGAGTCCCTCGGTGGCCTGCTTGATAGCGTACTAGGCTTTCACCCCGAGGACCCGGGTTCGATTCCCAGCTAGGGCTTGGCATTTTCATACGCTATAAATCATCCCATCGTCTGCATTAGCCATTGGGCTAAAAAAAATTATAGCCCAAGTGTGGTGGACATTAAACACTAAAAAAAAAAATTATTTTTGTTCCTTAACATCCGTTGTTTATATCAGACTAATGAGAATGGGGATCGGCATTAACAGCAAGAGAAAAGTTATGGCAGTAACTCCAGTTATGAATCTACAATCTTTGTTGTACAAGTTTGGAGATGCAGAAGATCTTCCAGTAATTTAACATCAGCCTTATTGGCTCCTCTCTTTGTAGGAAATAGCTTATATTAAAGTATGATGTTGATCTTAAAAACAATAATAATTTTAAAATAATTTTGTGTTTCCTTGAGTAATAAAAAATAATTTTTGATTTGGATGTCTGTCTGCATTGCTGGAGATTAAATCAATTGATCAATTTTGATAACATTTGGTATGTAGATGTGGTTTCCCATAAGTTTTAGGATAAAAATACACTAGGCAGGTGGAGTGAAGTGAATTAATTTCTAAACACACGTCAAATGATCCGACTCGGCATGCCTTAACAGTTCTACCTGATAGACTAATTATATTTTTCTGTTGTCAGTTCTGTTTTTGAATCTAGTGTAATAGGTCCAACTTGAACCAATATTTTGCTTCCTGAAATGTAAATAAAATAGTGTGTTATATAGTGCAAAATATATGCAAACCTTAATGCATAATTTAAGTTGTTTAAAATAGTTAATTTTTTCCAAAATCAAACATAGGTAACTTAGTAAATATTACACTTTGATTCCTTTATTAGTAATTCAATAAATATTATACTTTGATTCCCTTAATAGTATTATACTTTGATTCCTTTATTAGTAATTCAGTAAATATTATACTTTGATTCCCTTAATAGTATTATACTTTGATTCCTTTAAGAGTATTCTAATAAAAAAGTGGTATAGCGTAATACACTAAACTTATAAACGTTACTACACACCCTACCTGTTGGGCTCTGTTGTGGGTTGTTATGATACGGTTAGAAAAGTGTGTCAAAGGACCGATATAATTGAGAGCAAGCATGTACAAAAACCTACCTGAAGCTCAATGTTCTGCTATTGCTTGCTAAAACCTGTTAATGAATGATTTCAATTTATTTAGCTTAGTTGACAAATTGCTGACTCACCCCGATGAAGAAGCCAATCCAGAAAACTCCCCTTTTGACATTACCAATCTGAGGGCCCTTACAAGTTCAACAGGTTGCATCAGTTAAACAACCTTAATTTAGCGATCAAGAAAATAATTTATTTTGAAGACTACGAGTGGGCAGTTGGTTCATCTAAGTATATGTTATTATTTTGAACAGTAGTTAATATTTTTTTTTGAAAATTTATTAACATAATAAATGAATTTAATTTCAAAATTTTATATAATTTTTAGTTGCAACTCGTTAAACAAACTTTTTGTACAAATAGTATGAAACATAAATATACAAAAAAACATAACCTGTTAAGTACAATTAAAATATCTGTGTAATGAAACTTATGAGACATTTGGTTATACAGCATATTTTTAGGTGATATACAGAATATTTCTAATTACAAATATTTCATAAAATAAAATTTTGTTATGCGTTAGCCAACCTGGAATAGTGAGTCTTCCTTTGGTTTTGTTTTATTTTATTATTATTATTATTTTTTTTTTGATCAAGTAGAAGAAAAGGCTGAAGTAAAGTGAATGATTATAAAAATTTAGTAAGTGTCCCTAGGACAGAAAAACAAAATTCAATTAGGGAATCTTAACCAAAGCCAGTGAAATCACTCTTAATTGATAAATATAATTCAAATTAATATAATTCTTGAAAAAAATATAATTCAAAATTAGCTTAAAATTGTTGATATAAAAATGAACATTTTCAAATGTAGCTCTGTAGCAAAACAGTATATCTTTTAGATTAAACAAAATTTGGATTAAGTATATATTTTGGTTCTGTTTACAGTGTAAAAGTTACATTATAAGAGTTATAAAAGTTATAAGATTTTAGCAAAATTAGGTTTACTGATTATACAATTTAGATTATACTGATTGTACAAAATTAGGTTTGTACAATTTTAGGTACAATACAAATTAGGTTTTATACAAATTGTGATTATACAATTTTGTCAAATCAGGCTTTAATATTTTACTTACATTATATTGGTTTTTGTTAATGCTACTTGAATGGACATTCAGCATTGTATTGAGTTAAATGTAAAACACGTTGCGATTCCTACCTGGTTTGGCATGTCAACACGCATGGATTTTATGTGTTCAACTGAATTAGTATTTCTACCTTGTTGATTTCGGTGTGTTTAGCACTTTTATTGCAGAAGCATTTGCTTGCACTATGCTTTTTTTGACATGTAACACATTTTGTGTTTTCACTATTTTGTTAATTAGTAAAGTAAGTTTTGTACTGTGTTGTACGGCCAGTTCTGATAAAGAATTTTGCGTAAGTCCCTGTACCTACTACATTTTGTTATCTCACAACTGTTTGGTTTGTATGCATTGACCTTGGTGACTATTGTTCTCTAAGCATGTGGTATCTATCTGCTTAGTTTGGAACTTTAAAATGTAAAAAAAATTATCATTTTGAATAAATTTACACATGCTGCTATGATTTCATTAATAGTAATTAAATATTTGTTAAATAGAAAAGTATATATTATAGAAAAGTCCTATACTGTACTTAATTTAGCGAACTTATACTTTTAAAACAGTTTATATAAAATACTTTTTACAGCATACAAATGCGCAGTAGGGTAGTTGAAATTAAAAAGATCTCTTACTAAATATTCTTTTAAACTGATGATAAATAACTTATATTGTCGGTATATTGAGTGCACAGCTCATTTTATTTGTCTATTTTGCGCCATTATAAAGTATGGAACAGTATGACACTTCATTGCTGCTATACACTGCAAAATCAAGAAAAAGCCACGTATTGAGTCAGTGTACAGCTGGCACGGACACTGTCTTGAGTGTTTTGACCCATTACGTGATATGAGATGTGTTGAGTCAACAACTAGGCCAAAACGACTAAATACAAAAATGTTTTGTGATTTCAACCTTAACTTGAAACTGTTTACACTATTTAATTTTCCAAAACGTTTTTAGTGAAGCCCACTTAAAATAAATAAAAATTAAACTTTTTGAAAATTGTTTCTTAGGATAAAATTTGCTCAAATCCTGAAGTACCCAAATATAAAACCTGTAAGTAATAAAACCTTCTTAAGAAATATGTCTTTAGGAACTATCAGAAAAAGCTAGAATGTTGGTGAATTTTGATTCGTAAAATTTTGGTAATTTATTAGATTATCATATTTATTAATTTAAGTCTAGTCAGTGTGCAAAATTTTAAATAAATAAGGAAATTGTGATACAAATTTTAGTTTTTCGATAAAAATAAGAATAAAATTTGAGGGAATCAGGATTTGTTCTATTTTTTCAATTCACTTTTAAACCATAAATTCTTTTCAAACAAAATCTCTTAGTTTCATTCCATTTATATATGAAAATAAACTCAATCCAGAAGTGAAAAAGGGTAAGCCAACTTTCTAGTTTTAACAAAAACGTATAAAGTTGTTTAAAAAAGTAGCCTGACATGAAAGTTGTATACATTATTTTTTTAAGTGTGCTTATTAATGTTGTTTATTATAAATAAATAAAAAAATAATGAAAATGAATTTTTCAATGTTCAAAGATATATTACTTTCAATAGGTCAGCAACCTGTTTTCATATGAGATAGTTACAATAACTAATTTTAAATGTCTGTTATAGATGGCCATGGCAGAGGTTTTAGTGGCAGAGGAAGGGCTAACTCGAGATACCACTATGTGCCTGAGAGAGAAAATAAATGTCAGTAAAATTTTATATAAAATATGAACTTAGGTTTTTTGTATAAAAATTAGAAAAAATAAAATTGAATAAATATTTTATTATAAAACATCAAAAGTATATCAAAATCACGTACAGATTTTTTGTTAACATTTCTAAAATTTAACAAATCTCTATAAATGATCTAGTATTGCCATTTTTGATTTTAAGAAATAATATTTCTTTGATTTTAAGTATGTTGTTTTTTTTTTTTAAGGAGTTGTGCCATTGAGAAGATATCCTGTCCATGTTTTATTTAATTTTTTGTTAAACTAACAACTGCTAAGATTTTTAGTTGATGAAGAGGTACATGCCACAACAATTCTAGCATATTCTAATAATGAACAAACTATTATTGTTCTTAACAAACAGTTTTAATCGAAAATTTACAGTCGAATACGCAGAGAGATATGACTCACCCGTAATGGAAACACATGTAAAAGATGATCCGACACCTTCGCTACCGGAACCAAAAATTACACCACAACCAGACATCGATGAGGCCACAAGAAATTGGATTTATCAACTACGACATATTTGGGGACTTTGTGAGTAACTATTTCCTGCTATTTCAAAGTTACAACATTTTTTTTTACGAGAAAATATTTTAATTATTGTATTCTTATGAGGTAGCTTGAATGATTTTATTGCATTTATATATATATATATATATATATATATATATATATATATATATATATATATATATAATATATATATATATATATATATATATATATATATATATATATATATATATATATATATATATATATATATATATAAACATTTAACCAGTTTAGAAATACAGAATTGTAACATAGGTATAACACTACAATCCACTGCAGAGATGGTAAACCATCTGTACGCAGACTGGATATACAAAAAATTTGAATCTATATTATAGCTTAAAACTAACTTATAACTAAAAAACTTAATTAATGCTATTTTAAAAGAACATTTATTCATTTTTTTTATCAGTTTTAGCATGATTTCCAATAATAATTTTTGTTTTTTACACAAATAGTTTATCTTTTCTTTGAAGTTAATGATTGCAGTTTTTAGTATTAAAAAAATTTTTTTAGTCTGTATCTGTTTGTGAGTTCTGTTCAACTTGTTATAATAAAAACTTGTGGTGTAACTATGCGATCTGCTCCCAATTTCCTTTTGTACTTTCGGTAATGACAAGACACTAAGTCTAGTATTCTTATATATTTCGGTAAACTTATTTTTCAGGTCTATATAAATATAGTTTATACATTGTAGGACTAACTTTTCCCTTATATTTAAAGGTAACTTTGTTTGATCCCAATATTTTTCTAAAATTTTATTATGAATTATTGTTAATTTATTTATGTGCACTTTTATTGTAGATTCCCATCCAATAATACATATATATATATATATATATATATATATATATATATATATATATATATATTAATGTAATATAAAGTATAGTTATTTTTAAATAAAATCAGTCTTAAGCTTTTAAGATCAGATCCACAGAGTCCAAAAAATATTTCGTATTTGGTGTGTGTGTGTGTGTGTGTGTGTGTGTGTGTGTGTGTGTGTGTGTGTGTGTGTGTGTGTGTGTGTGTGTGTGTGCGCGTGCGTGCGTGCGTGCTGTGGCACGGGTTGAGTAAATATATATGTTAATATATTTACTAACAAAGTATCCATAAAATTTTTCAGGGAAAAGAAGTGAGGGTGTATCTAAAATGTTACATGAATATTTTGCTACTGTGCCTAATCCTTACCTCGCCTCGCTGGTGATAATCACCAACTGTCCTGGATTTAATAGTGTCAAATCTGGCTCGTTAGCTTTTGTAGGTAAGTCATAGTGGTGAGAGTAATAGTTAGGATTTAAATACGACCCTTGATTACCTAGTTAGGTTAGTGGAAAGGAACGGCAGGCAAAGATAATTCAAATATGATTGTGCTAATAAAATAATATTTTTGTTAAGAAGTAAAAGTAGGTATAATGCAATTTGTTTTAATGAAGATAATATGAAAATCATTTTGTAACTAATGTGATTATATAAAACTATTTTTTCTTTCAGGTACTATGTACAAATATAAACTTTTTAAAATTATTTTTTAACAAATACAAAAGGTATTATTCAAAGATAAATGAAATAAAAATAAACATTTTTATAAAATTAAATTTAAACAGACATTAAGGAATGCAAATTACAGATGTGAAAAAGAATATTCCATTTTGTCACAAACTTTTTTTTTTAATTAAAAAATATAATGGTGCTGTTTAGTTGTGAACCATTGAATGTTTCAAATCCATTTTCTGTTTAGCTTTCTGCTTCAGTCTGTATATATACAACATGTTTGTAGTTCGCCATGTAACCTGGTTTGCACTACAAGTTCGTTTTCGCTTGATGTTAATGGTACAGTTCCATGTACAGTAGATTCAAATCAGTTTTATTATATTGATTTCCCTTTACCTATGACAAATAGTTAATTCGTTTTTTTTTTTTTTTTTTTTTTGGAAAGTAACCTTGTTGCTACACTATACTCTTTAGTTTATTATTAGTGCATTTACACTGGAAAATGAGCTATTGGAATAGCTATCATAGTACGAACCAGAACCAAGAAATTAAAATGAGCTATGTTCCTGACCTTTAGATATTTTTTTTAAAGGCCCACGTGTGTATATATACATTGTAGAACCCTACTTATCCATCGTTCTTGAGACTGGAAAAAGATTGGAACAGACAGGTCAGTTAATAAGAGAGAGCCAAAAAAATAATTAAAACAAATAAAAATACAGTACTATGTCATATTTAAGTGCATCATACTTATTTTAAAATACCTGCACATGTAATAAATAGGCACAAAAATAAATTTAAATAAGCATAGTGCTAATAATAAATAAATAAATTCTCTTGTCAACTGCTAATTCGAATATTAAGAAGCAACTACATTTTGTGAAACCATAAATGATAAATAACTTATCTATTCGTATTGTATACATTAAAAAGAAAACGCTTTCTGAAAAAAAGGTTTTATGATCATTATTAGGCCCTGTTGATATTTTATATTACAATATGCCCTGTTTATCAGGTTTTGAGATATCACCAAAACAAAACTGCTTGATAAATGTACTTTATTAGTGTTTATTTTTCAATTATTTATTTATTTATCAGTTCTGTAAATAAATTTATTAAGTAGCGATCTGTTTTGAGTACTGGTGTTAAAAATACAAAAGAAATAATATCAATTAGCAGATGCCCTTCATTTACACATCTTCCCTATATGTGTAAGAGATTATCTGAATAAGTCACCGTTAATAAATTTCACTATATACTTCAACACATTAGACAAAGACTTTCACAGAATACTGCTTTACCATAAGCTGTAACAAATACACATTATACTATCATGTAAAAAAAAGAATTGGTGCCATTATACTATACTATTAAATAAAAATAATTACTTACAAAATTAAAAAAAAAAAAAAAAAACAGAAACAGAGAAGGACATAACAGAACTACAAATCACTGACACTATGCTCATGGACAGAACAGTCAAAACAATAACCAAGGACAAGCAGCAACGGTTCCAAGGCAAAGTCAAATCCAAGCGAACGATCCAAATCTCTGACGAAGAAAGAAAAGCAAGATCACAACGAATGAAGCAATACTGGGCTACGAGGAAGGCACAGAACATTAAAAAGTTATTGATTTAGTGTACTCCAAAGTTGGGTGAAACAAATAAAGAAGAAAAAAACACCACTGCTAAAACACAAAATACAAAAATAAATTATACACACAAATTACATATTTAATAATTAAACGAAACGAAAATGTGAACATAATTGATTTAAAAAGATGAAAACAAGGTATTTGAATAAATGCCGAAGGATATTTTCCGAGTATTTAGTTAATAAATTATTAAATTACGTATTAAGATTATACAATAGTGCAACTTTTATATATTTCTGACAAACTTTTTAGGCAATTTGAACTTTGCATGATTTATCTTGTATCATTTAGAAAATGTTGATCTTCGATTAACAATTTAAATGCAGTCAGGTTCTGCATCTCCATATATTTGCACTAAACAGCCCCCAACTGCATTAAAACTTTTTAAGAAATGGTAAAATTTGTAACCTATTCTTTTTGGTCAATGGTGATTTAACTATTTTTAGTGTATAATGGCTAAGGTAGATTAAAATCGGTTGAGCCATTAAGAAGTCATGGTGTAATATACATGTATATGTATCAATCACTTATACATACATGTAATTAATTTACCCAAATTTTACCCCATTGTGGATAATTTGGATGAAAGTTATGTAGCCTATGACATTTCTAGTGGAGGAATCCAATGAGTTAAAGTAGATTAAAATCAGATGTGTCATTAAGAAGTTATGACAGAACATACATACTTACCTAGGCACTGAAAACATAATACTTCTTCTTTGGCGTTCGTGTAATAAGCATGAATCGACTTAATTGAATCCGTTTTAGTTAGTTGATTCAAATGAATCAATTCATTAAAAAAAAAAATGTTTGGCCCATCTTTATTTTCTATTAGTGAAATATTTAAAGACTAAGTAAAGTAGTGTGGAATTTTTTACTTATTTTAACAAAAAACTGTTGGTATCTTATAAGGAGTTTGAAACATATCTTTTGTTTCAGTTATAGAAGAGCTTGCCAGGTTTTTAAATGATAAGAGACATCTGTATTCGCAACATCTCACTCCTGAAGTAAAAACTGAAGCTTTTTTCACAATCACTAAACAACACAACATTGGACTTATTAAACTCACTTTTAATGTGTATGAGATTGCTTCAGATAGCATGTTGTTTGTGCAACCTATTCATACGTTGATCAAAGACGGACTTTATAAAGAGGTCGGTATATGTATTAAGGAAATATGTATACTTGCTTAACCTTTTCACTGTTTAATTAGGATAGTGGCTACGATATCCATATAATGAATTAAATCTGCCAATGGTAGAACAGTGCATAGATTTATTTCACTTGAATGCTCGGATAAAAAAAAATAAACTTTTGAGGTTTAAAATATGGCCTAACTTTCCTACAAAAATAACAAAACAATAAGGATAATTTTTTGTCATTTATTATATTTTTTCTGTATGTGTTCTACCTTGGAGGGTGTAGTTCTGTTACTGTTTTCAGAATGAAAAAGTATTTCTTCATAATTGTTACTAATATCATTAATTGCAGTAAAACATTGATTAACCATCAGGGACAGGACTGGGACGATAACAGAAAATCCTTAAAAAGCGACCTGACCCATTGCACAAAAGATAAAAAAATGTGCATGTTTTCTATGTAAAATATATATACATTCTGCAATAAAATAAAATGTAATCATTATTATTGGGAACTACACTTTGTAAGCCGAAACAGAAAAGCTACTATTCAATAAGCAACAAATAAATATTACCAGTAACTGCAGCTTATCAGCCACAACTGCAACTAACAGCATAAATGATAGCTTATACTAGGTGACCAAAGTGTGACTGACTCGTCAATAAAACAAAAATGTACTACATTTTGGCACCAGCACAGCTCAGTGGTAGAGCAAAGATTTTTTTTTTTTTTTTTTGCTGCAGTCTGGCTACTGTACATATGGGTGTAGTATGTGTTGTACTAATATTTATTGTTTATGAAACTGGCTGTTAAAAGAGTGATGGTTAATTGAAGTTTTAGTGTAATACATTATAGTGAAATTATCTTTATCATGAAATTACGAGGGCTATTTTTTTCAAGGTCCAATCGGTCGCGAAATAAAAACTCCCGTAAAAATCGGATGAACCTGTGCGCAGATGTGTTGCGCAGCGTCTCTAGTATGGCTGTCAATCGCATCGTGTCACTTCCGTTTAGTTGTGTTCACGTAGGTAGGACGTAAACATGTCTACAACAATAGCATCTCCTGCCAAGTGTGAAGTTCGTGCAGTAATTCGATTTCTTCAGGCTGAGGTGTGTAACACAGCCGAAATTCATCGATGAATAAGTACTGTGTACAGTGAAACTTCAATGAGTGACAGCAAAGTGCGACAATGGTGCAGAAACTTTAAAGCAGGACGTACAGATGTTCATGATGCGGGCGGTCAGGGAAGGAAGTCAGTGTCAACCAATGATCTTGTTCAGCGAGTGGATGAGGCAATTCGAGAAAATCATCGGTTCACAATTTCTGAATTGAGCGATTCATTTCCTGAAATTTCATGGTCAGCTCTCTACACCATTGTGAGCGAGAAACTTCAGTACCACAAACTGCGCGCGAGATGGGTTCCCAAGATGCTGTCCGACCATCACAAAACATAGAGAATGCAAGCCTCCCTAACGTTTCTCCAGCGTTACCACAATGAAGGAGAAACTTTCTTGAACAAAATTGTCACAGGGGACGAGACATGGGTCTATTACGAAACTGAAGAAACAAAAGAACAATCCAAACAATGGATGCATTCTCACTCTCCCAGTAAACCAGAGAAGTTCAAGCGAACCTTCTCCAACAGAAAGTGCATGGCTACTGTGTTCCGGGACCGAAATGGAGTTCTCTTGATGGAATTCATGGAACGTGGCACAACTATTACAGCAGCCTCATACAGCGTGACTCTTCAACGTCTACGAAGGGCAATTCAGAATAAGCGGAGAGGAATGTTGTCCTTCTCCACGACAATGCTCGGCCGCACACTGCAGCTTCAACAAAGACCATAGGAGCTACAGTCTTTTCAATGGGAAGTGTTTGGTCATCCACCATACAGCCCGACTTGGCTCCATCTGATTTTCACCTGTTTGCTCACATGAAATGCTGGTTAGGAGGACAACATTTTGGCACAGACATTGAGCTGCAGACCAGCGTACAAACATGGCTGAAAACACAGGCGGCTACATTCTACAACGAGGGTATTGGGAAGTTGGTACCATGCTACGATAAATGTCTAAATCTGAGTGACAACTATGTAGAAAAATAGCGTAATTATGTAAGTACTTGTTACAAATAAGTAATTTTTTATTTTTACTGTGGTCTTTATTTTGCGACCGATCGGACCTTGAAAAAAAATAGCCCTCGTATCTTCATTTTCACTTTCCATGGTGCTAAATTAATAACTTGTTCAAAATTGCATCACATTCTTGTGAAGAATGTGAACAGCACTGCATTGCACAGTACACGAATGTTATATTTAGAAGTACAGTGATTTAATCAGATTCAAAAAGTTTATTAAGTACCTAACAGGAGCAGTACTAATTGTGCAAAACAATAAAACAGTCTTTAATTGCATGTAGAACATCAAGTTGAAAAGTGATAACATATGTACAGGCATAACACCTACACAATAGCAGTGACTGAACGTAAGTAAACAGGCATAGCAGTGAAAAGGTTAAGTAACATGGAAAACTTATTAAATTGTTTTTTGTTATTTAGTTCTTCGTAAACAGTAGAATCAAAACTGTTTATTCCGTCTGAAGTAAAATATAATTATTGTTGCAGGCATGTCAGTGCGTTAGTTTTCTGTGTTTGCATGACCAATTTACTGTTGAAGATTTCCTAGTACCACTGATATTTCAAGACAAACTTACAATAGCTGAAGAATTTTTAGCCGAGAGTGTTCCGCATCAGATAGCCTTAGTGAAGTTCCTTGATGAAATACTTTCTTCACCCAATATTTCCTATCAAGTGTCCCTTATCTCAGAGTGAGTAATGTGGTAAACTAGTTGTACAAATATTTTGATAAAATAAATGTTTGTCAATCGTTTGTTCAACTTTATTATGGCAGACTGCCAATTAACGCAGGATTTGGTAGCTTGGACACTGGGAATAACACAATGAATAATCTACAAATAAGTTAATAAGTAAAGAATGAAACTAATTACATAACTGCTAACTGTATTTTACATTTATAAACTACAATATGATCAAACAAAAAAACTATAGCAATTATGTATAAATTTCAGAGAACAAAGTTGGTAAAAACAAAAAATATTTATTGTAAAAATTTAATAATAATAATAATTATTAAACAGTTACAAAAATTTTTTGGCTCTTAAAGTAATTGTTTAAGCTTTTCCAAAATAATCAATTTGTCTGATCAATAATCAGCATTTGTTTGTTTTTTTACTAAGCACTTAATGTGCAGTACAGTGGGTAGCTGTGGGTGCAACCACAATTCTATACAAGTCAGTTATAAGAACATTGGTCTGTCATTGTGATAATCAATGAACATTAAAGTTCTTAGTCTTAAAAGTAATGAGTTTGCATTAGTTATGCTAGGTGGTACATCATTTTTTTTAATGAGTTCATGTATTGTTTTTTAATGAACATATTTAATCCTCCCCACAGACCTTTCCAGTGCACAGCTATATGCCATCTACTTTACTGTATTTCACACATTTTGCTGTGCCCTGAACTTAGTTTTCAAAGAATATGTGCCCCAAAAGTCAAAGAAAATGTGTACAAACGTTTGTGTACAACCAATTTTTTAAGCAGTTAATAACTATATTGGATAATTTATTTAAACTGACTGTTAATTTTCACAAGAAAATTATATTGTGGACAAATATAAAATTTTATGATTACAAAAAAAAAGAAAATTATTGTACTCGTAAATAGGTTTTATAATAATTTGTTATTTTTTATTGGTTGTAGACGATTGAACATCTCTAACGTTAAGACAGGAAAGTTATATTATAAGCCAATCAGCAAAATGGTGGCTCGCTTTGTTAAGCTCTACAATTTGCAGAGTGATATTTGCCCCACATTGAATGAGAAAAGGAAAGGCGGAGCATTGCAGTTTATTTTAACCAAAAGATATCGGGATAACTCGATTAGTACGTATAAAATAGTAATAATTGTAAATGTCTAATACTTTAATATTAGTGCAGGCCATTCCAAATCTTTAAAAAATGATAACTTTTTTGTCTTAAATATTTTTGAAAATCTAATTTCACCACAGTTTTTAGCATTTAAAACTGTATAAATTAGCATTATGAATTTTCAAAATCTGTTGAAATTTTAGAAGCCGATTGTATTTGACAGTGGTCAGGGTTATTTTTGTATTTTCAATATATTTAAAAGTAAAAATGCAGATATGTACAGACTTTAATTCTGATTGTAATGATAAAATCAGAATTCCAAAAAAAAGGTTAAGATTAAAATATTAATTTTGGGAATTCGTTTCATCATATCAGCAAGAAAACTGCATGCCATGATTATTTTTAGGTGTTTTGTCAATATATCAGGTAATTATTGAAGCAAATGGTAATGTTTTGTTTAGGTTGTGCAAGTTGGAGAGAGATGATTTTAGAGGCAGTGGGAAATAGCACAGAACTGCAATTAGAACTTGTTATATCTCTAAATGCTTATGGCGATGTAAAAGAAGCATCATACTGGGCTTCTTGGTTCCAGCTGCCATATTCAGAGTTGCCTTATAATGTTCGTGAAAATCTTACGTAAGTTATAAATCATGCTCACTTGTTATTAGTAAATATTTTTACTTTTTGTATTTCAGTTTTATAAACAGTAGTGCTGTATAATGGTTCTCAAACTGTTTGTTAATATTTACGAGGGTTGTTCATAAAGTAAGGTACGATTCACTGTAACTGTTTGAATGCCATGCAAATATTGAAAAACCCATGCGTTCTAACTCTCGGCATGCCTTGTGCATCAAATGACACCATTTGTATTGTTGCTGATGCCTTGTTCTGTTTGCAGTGTCAGTTGCAATGTTTGAGAGAATTGGCTGACTGTGAAATACAGTCAGTGATTTGGTTTTTGCCAGAAAGAAATGTTTCAGCAATAGAAATTCATAGACAGATAAGTGAGTTTATGATTCCAGTGGGATGAGTGACAGTAAAGTGTGTAAGTGGGTGAGAGCTTTCAATGAAGAATGAGAAAATACCCATGATAAACTGCACTCAGGCTGACCATCAGAAGATTTGGTCAATGCCATGAACATAGGGATTCATGAAGATCGATGATTCACAGTTTCAAGTTTAGCACTGGAATTTCCGAATGTGAGTAGAACAACTTTGTACAAAATTGTCTCTGAAATCGTACAATTTTGCAAATTATGTGTATGAAAGGTTCTTAGGCTGCTTAATGAGACCCAACAAATGAAAAATATGGCTTATGGCTTGCTTTCTTGGAGCAATATTGTAAGGAAGGTGATAAACTTTTGGAATACATTGTTACAGGGGATGATACGTGGGTTTCTCACATGATCCCTGAATCTAAACACTAGTGAATGGAATGGCGTCACACGACATCACCAGTCAAAGTCAAGGCAAAGCAGACAATCTCAATACACAAGATTATAGCGATTGTGTTTTGGGATGGACATGGAGTTTTGTTAGTCGACTTTATGGACCAAGGGAGAATGATCAATAAAACAGCTTATTGCGCTACCCTGACTAAACTTCGGCATGCAATCCAGAATAATTGACGTGGCCTTTTGACATATGGAGTTTTGTTGTTGCATGATAATGCCAGACCCCATGTGGTGAAAGAAACCAAAACACTTAACAAGTCTTTGGGATGGGAAGAGATGGATCATCATCATCTGTACAGTTCAGGCCTGGGCCAAGTGATTTCCACTTGTTCTGCTACCTAAAGGATTTTTTTGGCAGCAAGTGCTTTGACACAGACAATGAAGTAAAAGAAGCTGTTAAAGACTGGTTACCTCACAGGCTGCCGAATTCTATGACTTTGGCATTCAAAAGCTTGTTGAACATTGTGATAAATGTTTAAATAAGTATGGAAATTATGTAGGAAAATAGAGAAAGATGTAAGGAATGTAAATATAACAAGTTTTTGGAAAAAATCTTTATTGTTAAAAAATGACCTTATTTTATGAACAACCTTTGTAAAATATTTAAATGTGAATTGTCGCTGATACAGCAGAGGCTCAGCTGAGTGTGGTTGTTCAGTCCATCTGGATGCCAAACTGTGGTAGTGTACTATAAGTAACTAGTAGTTCAAAGGACAGTAGACCTCACAGTATATTTTTAATTAATTGCCTGGCCATCCTTCCATTTTAGCGCTCATAACTTTCCTTCCAATTTAACTGTAATATTTAGGAAAATATGACTGCAGTCTTTCTCCATTAAGTGGTCAAAATTATGATAGGGCTTGCTATTCAGGCAGTATTACAGGAAATATCCAACAACTACACTTGCATCATTAAATCAGAGGCCGCCATCTTGAAGTGGAAGAGAATGGAAAAAAGTCTTACACATGCGTCATTCAGGCTTTATACAAGGTTCCTTCATACCAAATTTGAAAACAGTCGGACAAGGCGTTTGACCAAAACTGCGTATATTCATCATTGTTAAATCAGAGGCTGCCATCTTGAAACGGAAGTGAGTCAGAAACAGTCTAACTTTACATAATTTGGGCTTTATACAAGGTATCTTTGTACCAAATTTCAAAACAGTCAGTCAGTATGTTTGGGAAAACAACTATATAACAAAACAAACAGACAAACCAATATGCTGAATGGTTGAGTTGATACAAAGATCGAATCGCTCGGTCAGTATTTTATTTGCTTGGTTTTCTGACATATCAGAAGGAATGTTATTATTAGAAACGTTTGTATTACTCAAGAACAAAAAATGTTACACTGCAACCACAAAGGGCAGAACAACAAAAACAACCTCAAAGAAATAGGCTAAACATTTTTTTCTAAAATAAAATATAATAGACAATATTTAAAAGTTTATTTTTATTTTGCAGTGTTTGTTTACTATTCATTTGTTACCAGGAGACACTTTTTCTATAATGAAATATGTTATTCATTTTTTTTTTACTAACAAAAGTTTAACATGTTTTAGAAAGTCAAGAAAAAAAATTTTATTTCAAAGCAGATTAAGTTAGGTTAGTAAGTCTTACTACCTAAGTAAGTGGTAAGCATTGAAATGCATATAGTATTTTCAGATTCAGTTTTGCTTGTTAACAACAGAAGTATCGAAGTAAAGTTTCACTTCTCCTTGTTTTTCCGACTTTTTAAACAAAAGTAAAAATAAATGATAAATTTAGCCAGATAACCTACAATTTGATGTTTTCATACCATTCTGGAGCTCTATACCATACATTTCACACCAAATTGATCAAACTCTTTAAACATCCTTTTAATATTTATAAAATTGTTACTTAATCATTGGAATATAAACGAAGTTTTTAATGTTAGCTTTGACGAGAGGAGTAAATAGAAAAAAAAGTCTACTGAATGGAAGAATGTAAAAGAAATATAGAACGAACAAGCAAACAAATTTTGTCTCTATTTCTCCCTCTTTTCCTTTCTCCTTTTCGATAACAGTGCACACTTATGTGAAAATGTGATGTTATTTTGGTTTTGGTATTGTTCCTTAGTTGAAAAATATATTCACGTTGTAACCATTTATAATACATTCGAAATTAATATAAATGTTTATAATAATTGTTGTTAATAATGCTAGTTTTTAACAACAAAACCTAAAACTTATTATATCTTGTCAGTGAAATCGTGAATTAATCAGATCATTATGAATTAATATGAAAAGTATTAATATAAAACAGTATATCTTTTACTAAAACTACAGTACATAATATGTAAGCTAGGTTCACGTATTTATTTAGTTAAACAAAACAAGGTATTTGTAAACATACCTTCAAACTAATATGTATTTAACAAATATATATTATATAATTAAGATATATTATTATAATTATATATAATAACAAAAGCTTTTCTTCTGTCGGCAACTCCCCGAGTTTCACACATGTGCTTTTTTATTATGTTTTATTTTAGACTCTTGCTATCTATTGTAAATATAAACAGTACACAAAGTGTGGATCATCAGCGCTCGTTCTCAATTATCTAACTTAAAACATAAACTTAGCAACTGGAAAATAAACCTAAGTGCTAAAAGACTATTCTAAAATACCAAAATCTAAGAAAAAACACTCAGGGGTGATACCGTTTTTTTACAGTCAATATAAAATAAACTGTTTTATTTACTTTTGAAACTTGTTAATTTGTTGTTTGTAAGCAAAAATAAATATATCAATACGGGAAGAAGTTACTGGTGACAAGTTAACAGTAAACAATTATTTTCTGCTTTGTAAAATAATATCGAATGTGAAACAACAATGTATGGAAATTGTTTAGGTGCTTCCCCATCTCATAATCTGTTTGAACCTGTAGATATTGCTATATATTTGAGCCCATAGTTCCCTTTTGCATTGATCTAAACGTACTAACAGTCTTCAGGTAATTTGGTTTAAGGAAGTTTAGGCTGTAAAATTTTTATTCAAATATTGAATGGTTTTTGTAACTAGGAGCTGTAGTGGAGCTGATGGAGGTCTAGACGAGGAAGAAGATTGGGATACTCCTGTTACATCGTATCACACCCTCAATCTGCCTCCTGACCGAGTTATAGTCGTGGATACTGAAGGCAGTATGATAAACTTCTTGGAAACTGCTTTCGTTGATGTTACAATGGTTGGTATCGATGCGGAATGGAAGCCTGCTTTTAGTACAGCAGCCAGCGATCTCTCTTTAATTCAAATAGCGACACATCAAATGGTTTACATTCTTGATGTGTTTACACTCAGCCGCTTCACTCAGCTTTGGGTTGAGTTAGGAATCAGATTGTTTGCAAATCAGGACATACTTAAAATAGGTACAGTAAGAGAAGTTTGAATTTTCTAACTGGCTACTTTATCAATTTAAGTTTGATTATATTTTAATAGTGGTTCTTGTAATAACACTGTATATCTGCTTTTTCATTACCTGGAACACCACAGTGGCTATGTGACATCACTGGAATCAAATATATTTTGTTTGTATTCTCGTCAGTATATTGTGTATTTCTTCAGTGCTGAAGATATTCAACTTGATTGCTGTTGTCCTCATATTAGTTGTAGAGCTGTTTGTGTACTATTTGAGTGCAATAATTACCATTGTTAATATAGTATGCCTGCATGAGTTCTATCTGTTGGGAGATAATAAATATTACCTTTACTTTGTTAAAATTATCTTTTTTAAAAAAAGTTGAATTAATTTTAAAACTAATTTCAGGTTTTGGACTTGCGGGAGACGTAGTCATGATGAAGGAAAAGTTACCACTTGGTGAAGTCAAAATGGATGGTTTGGGCTACCTTGACTTAAGTATTTTGTGGAAGAGAATAATAAGGGATTGCGACTTGGATTTTCCTTATCCAGGTTTGTACATTTCATGAATTTTTTAAGGTTATTTATTTTATTGAATTTCTAGGAATTATTATGTTGCATTTTTAACACTACATTTTGTATCCAATTTTGTTTAGTGTATCCTAATTAGTTCAAAAAGTATTGCACTCATCTCCAAATTTGATGTCACTTTTAACATATTTTCATTTTAAATGAATTTTTATGTTAATTCATGTAAATTTAAAATAAACTGTTTATTAATTTCTCTGCCTCTAGGCTAGCTGTACACCAGAAGAGACAAGACAAATGATTTTTGTCCGAGACTGTTCTGGTTGATAAAATTAACATGGTTTGTTATGGGTCTGCCGCACATCAGCTGAAACGTTTACCTCAAGCTGATGGTCTGGTACAAAATGGCGAAGGCCCATCTCATCTCTGAAGAACTTGAGACAAATTTATTTACTCGTGTAGAATTTTTCTGTTACACTTCATATATGCTTGCATGTCACATTAGTGCCATATGTCTGTCATTATAAATAATAATTTGTAGTATTATTTGTTGTAGATTAGTAATATGGAATTTGAAGCAGATCAATTAAATTCATTTTGTTTAGGCTAGGCATGTAGCCTATGACTTCCAGCTGAAAGATCATTCAAATAAGCTTCTTTGTTGTTGATTTTGTGTCCAAATCATTCAAATTGGTCTCTCAATTTCACATCTTGACTTATAAAAATAAAACACAATAAAAGATACTTCCTCATCACTCATCGTTTTAGGTAGAAATAAGTAGCAAGAGAACATTAAATTGTTTCGGGTTGGATCAATCAGTCTGAAGCAAAATATTTTTAATACAATTTTTTTTCTTAAGACAAATATTCTGAAGCAAAACGACTTGTCTTGAGCTGTTTCATTTCTTCTGGTGTGCGGCTAGCCTTAATGGGGCTTATAACATTTCTTTACTAGTCCCTTTCACTCCTTTGAGGTCATAGTAAGTACAGTCTTACAATCATTGTTACTCACATTTGCCTTGGTGTTTGTATTGCAATGCAGTTAATTAATTATGATTAAAGTTTTAACTTTCGTTTTCTGTAGCTAAAAATAATTACAACGATAATTTTTTGTACTCAGGTGATGAAAAAAGCACAGCTGAGAGTTTATCCAAGCTGGTGTCATTATGTCTGGGAAAGCCACTGGATAAAAGTGAACAGTTTTCAAATTGGGACAAACGTCCACTTCGCGATACTCAAAAGAAATATGCAGGCAAGTTTAATGTTTTGCTTTAATTTTGTAAAAAAACATGAAAAATACAGTATCTGTAAAATATGAAATATATATTGTTTTGTGATACAATAAAAGAGGTTTTTGTGATATCTGTGTACAGCCTTTTGGAATAGCTGAATAATTCAACATTATTTAAAGATTCTGAGTAAAAAAAACTAAGCACTATGTACAGTAAGAAAAAGAAACACCAATGGTGGACAGGCTTAATTTTTGTTCGCTTCAATTTACTACTGAACCATATGTTTATTTTATTTCAAATTTGTTAGTACCAACCTGAGTATTAGTGTTGACATGATGAGCTAATTTCAATTTTTTTATTATTATCTCCAGAACTGTATTTTTAGAGAATTATTAACATATTTTTTTACTTAAATGCTTCTGTTCAAAATTATTAAAACATATTTTGAAGAAATCCAATTTTTATTAATTTACAAGTATTTTTTTGGGGGGGAATACCTTAAAAATTAAAGTTTTTGAAAAATCAAAAATATTCCTGTGATATGGGTGAATTAAATGTACAAGCTCATATGCAAGCTTAAAAATCAGTCAGTTATTTGTTAAATTTCTAGTTGTGAACACGGACAACATACATGTTCGAGTACTGTAAAATCGGTTTTTGGACAGGTTTATCCATAAAGCAATCAAAATTGTGTATTATGAAAATATAAAATAAATGTTTTTGTATAATACGGGGTGCTACCCAAAAGTTATGGAAATTTTCTCATAAAAATAAAATTGCTTACTCCTAAACTCCTAGTTTTCACCGTCTCCTTGGGCATGGATATAGTGATTCCAGGATATTTTTTTTTATGATTGCATGCTTCCCTGGAAGTCTGCAAGTGTAGTATTCGAAGCATGCCCTGCGATTCTGCCTTAATCTCCTCAATTGTGTTGAAACGATAGCCTTTCAGTTTCAACTTTAGGGAACAGAAAAAAGTCACATGGAGCGAGGTCAGGAGAATAGGATAGGTGAGGGGAAGGACTACTATGTTTTTGGAAGCAAAAAAATTCCAAATGATGGGAGTGGGTATGCAGGTGCGTTTTCGTGGTGGAGAACTCAGCTCATTTATATTATGTTCGGAATGTTTGGTTTGAATCCAGCTTTAACTATTTTGAACATTTACACCTATTGCTGTCATGTAGCTGCTTCAAGACATCATGAATTGTTTGTCTATGATCTGCAAAAATAGCCTTTTGTGATATTTTGTGGTGTAGTGATTGTTCTTGTGGTCATCAGCAGATTTTCTTCCATCCTTCAAGTATTTGTATCACAAAAATAATTTACTGTGATTCATAGCATTGTCACCAAATTCTTCCACTAACATGCAGTGGGTGTATGCAGCAGGTTTTTTTTAAGGTAGAAGCAAATTTGATGCAGATTCTTTGCTCCTTAAAATCTGTTATTTACACAATTTAAAAAAATTTGCAACACTAAAACACAATGTTACACAGATACATGAAACTCAAGAACCCAGCCTCTCACTGTCACAGCTGTTGAAACATTAACTGACAGAGTACAGTTTGACCATTTCACCAGCAGCAGGTTATACCACAATTGGTTTGGGCAGCCCCTGATATAAATAATTATAATATATTTAAAGAATATATTTTATAATATATTAATGAAATATTTATAACATATTTTTTATTTAAATATACAGTAAACTATACATTTATATAATAAACTGGATGTTTTAGCACTGGATGCATTCTGTTTGTTGGAAGTGTACGACCAGCTGTGCTTACTTTGCCTTAACCAAAACATTCCTTTCACTGAGATTTGCCACGATGTAGTGATGTCACCAAATGCCAATAGGAAGCCAAAGAAGAAAGAAACGAAACAACATGTATGCTAAACTTTAGTCTATCTGTATATTAAATGCTTTAATCTTACTTAATTATAAGTCACTAAGGGGCACAAATTGTAGCATACATGAATTTGGTGAGCTAAAACTTGTTGCATCATCCCACTTGGTGTCATATTTCTGTGAACTGTTATCTTTCATATGTTGTTATATTAAGCATTCCGATTGGTTTTGTACCACAAATAAGGACCCGCATTATTGCAGTACCTACAACACACAATGCAGTACCTACAGCTTTGTCAGAATGCCAGGGAACTCTCATGTATAATAATTTTTCCACTACGATAAAATAAAACTGACAAAAATGTCTGTAAACAAAATTTCAGGAGCAGCATGAAGTTTCTCCATCAGACTGCAGCACAGTGCAAACATAGGTGACAAATAATTGTGTGTGCCAGTACAGCTGATTGCTAAAAAAAATATTGTTGAAAATAATATTTAAATTATTACTGCATCCAAGACTTTTAATTAATTATTGACTTAATCACTTTTGAAAGTAGAATCGATAAGACAATTCAGGCAGTAAATGTTTTAAAATAAAAAAACTGTTTTTAGTAAACAGTAAATACTGACATTCAGTTATGGATAGAAATTTCATAAAAAAATACAAGATGTCCCTTTCGTTTTTCATACATGTAATAATTATTGACCAAATCGGTTTTAAAAGTAGATCGGTAAGGCGATCTATGCCAGTTCTAATATATAAATGTTATTAAATAAAACTCTGCTTAGTAAACAGTAAATACTGTAGCCGAATTTAGGTATTTGATGTAAAATCTGTGTATAGTAAGTTTAATTATAATGTATCCAAAAGATAGAAATTAGAGTGTTTTTCTTTACATTGGAACAAATTGATTTAGGTTTTAATTTTATTTATTTATTTACCAAACGAGTGTATTTACAATGATAGGTATGTAACTGCAGAGAGAAACAAATCCCTGTATGCGGACTGGTACCTTAAAACTACATGCAAAACTAAACAAAATTCAAATAAAGTTATCCTACAACATGCTTCACATATTCTGTATACAACAACCACAACCATCAGCCCGTAATCAATAACCACAAATATCAGCTTTGTGCAACATCCACTTTTTCATTCTTGTTTTTTAAGTGCTCTTATTCAATGACAATAATTTCATATTCTGAGGTAGTAAATTGTATACATGTAAAACTGTTATATAACTGTTCTTCTCACTTTCTTTTTTACAATTTTCAGGTAATAACATGCTTTTTTTTCTTATGTTACTGCTTGAATTTATGTATATACCTTTTAAAGACTAAGACAGCCATCTCGGTGGCCTAGTTGATAGCGTACTGGGCTTTCACCCCGAGGACCTGGGTTTGATTCCTGGCCAGGGCTTGGGATTTTCATACGCTATAAATCATCCCATCATCTGCATTATCCCAAGTGTGCACAATAGTCGGACGTTAAACACACACAAAAAAAAAAAAAAAAAAAGTTAATTCTGAATTTGGTTGTTGTTTTGTTTTGTATTTATCCAGCTTTAGGAAATATCAATAATTTGTGAATAATCAATTAAAATTTGTGACAAATCAATAACAATTATTCAGTTTAATAATAATAATAACAATAACCAACTTTGAAGTGAAAGTTTTAAAATTTGTATTTTGTGTGTAAAATTTAGTTTATGTATATTTAATTAAATAATAATAACCATAGTAAGTGTTAATATAAGATTAAAGTGAAAGTTATAAAAAAAATATTTTGTGTGCAAAATTTAGTTTATTATTTTTTGTATATAAATTTTACAACCCCATGCAGTAGTTGTATGACATTGAAAAATGTCCCAGTCTTGCAGTCTGGGCTATGGAGGTTTCAGAATGCTTTGTGAAGCCTCAATGCTCACCTCACACCCCTCCAATGGTCTTCTCCTGTCCAGCTAAATATTAAAAAAAATTCTGCTGCAGTTTTAGATACTCTTTTCATGAATTTATTCTTAAATTTTCTTGACAACCCAAGACTTTTCAAAAAGTGATAACATAGACTTTTCCAACAGCCCTTGTTTAATGCAATGAATAATAAGTATTTATTATTTCCAGAAAAGTCCGATTGAATCACCATCTCGAGGGCCAAACAGAGAGCCAGTGAGTGTGTCATGGTTACGTGTTGTATGCGATAACATGCTTCAAGGGTTAGGAAGACATCTGAGGAAGTGTGGTGTGGATGCGACAATTTTAGATAACTCTGATAAGCATGAACGTTGTGTGGATATTGCCAAACAAGAAAATAGAGTGATTTTGACAAGGGGATATGGTTTTAAAGCGGTAACTCAATGCAACTTTTTCTTACTCTGTATAAAAAGTATAAAGAAAGTTTAGTATATGTGAAAAGAAAAATCTATTTTGAGATCTATCCATTTTCACCTACTGTGGTTTTTATATTGGTGTGTGTGTGTGTGTGTGTGTGTGTGTGTGTGTGTGTGTGTGTGTGTGTGTGTGTGTGTGTGTGTGTGTGTGTGTGTGTGTGTGTGTGTGTGTGTGTGTGTGTGTGTGTGTGTGTGTGTGTGTGTGTGTGTGTGTGTGTGTGTGTGTGCGTGCATTGCAAGAGACCAAATCAGTTAGACAATTTTGATGAAATTTGGCACATAGGTCTGGTTTGCTCATAACTTAGGACTGATTTGTAATTTTCAAGAAAAAACAGTATTTTAGAGTTTTTTTGTAAAATACTTGTTAAAAATATGATTTCTTCAAAATTTGGTGTAACGATTTGGATCAAATTCTGCTTAAATGTAGTCCATAAATACCAAACAAAATGTACAGGTCATTAAATCTAAAATATCAGATTTGGAAGCAATTGGAGAAATGAAAAATGTGCCAGAGTTCGCAAAATTATTTCATCAGATTTTGCTCATATATGAAGATGACCATTGCTCATAAATCACGTCAATATAGGAAATTTGAAATAACAAAAATTTATGGTTCAGGAATAAATGGAAAAAATCAAAAAAGTAACTTGCATTGGGTTTAATTGTTTTTATTTACTTGAACTATAAATTTCTTCTATTTCATATATGCTACTATCTTTTGAGTTGATTTTTCATTTATTACCAAAATGTGATGACTTTGTTTTGAGAAACCACACTAATTACTACTAACAATTGTGAGAAAGTTTGTGTAATATTTTAGCTCCATTTATTTTGTTTTGTATAGAATGAGACAAAGCTGTGAAATTTTATGTTGCAGTGTTCAGTATTAAATCAGTTTTCATTTTTATAGTGGGTACCCTGAATCGCGAGTCTTGTTCATTGAGAAATGGGCTCATTCGCACAGTGACCTTAAGCCAACAAATCACAGAAAAGCAAAATTAGTTTCCTACTATAAACAATGTGGTGAATGGGATGATTTGTATTTATTAAGAAGTGCTTTTTAAGGCTACTCATGTGCAAGGGCAGTCTGATAATACACACTCATCCAAAATGGATGTTGTATTTGTTGTAGTAGTTAGCCCAGCACGTTATCCTATCACACTAATATCTGTTTTGTGTTAACGTTACAGTTGGTAGTGAAGTAGTTTTGTGAAATTATAGAACACATTTCTTGAGATATGTTCAATTTTCTAATTTTTTGCAGTCAAAAGAACAAGTAAAACGTTTCAAGCTGTCCACCATCCCGCTACCCACCGGAATTGCTCCTGCGACCCACTAGTGGGTTGTGAACCAATGTTTGGAAACTGTTGACTTAGAATATTGTTTGTTTACAGCTCAGTAGTAAAGTGCCACCTGGATATTGTTACAATGTGGAAGGTAACAACTCGCAAGATCAAATGTTAGAAGTACTCAACTACTTCAATGTGACTGTAAAGAAAGAAGATATCTTCAGTAGGTGTCAGGTAAGGCATGCACTGAAAAACTGTTACTGTTTGTAGTACACATTTTAAGTGTTTTCTGAAACTTATTTGATGCCCAAACATAAAAATGACTTTAATTGTATTTTACTTATTTTTACCCATATTGCAAAAAGTGGAGCAGCATTAAAATAACCTAAAGTTGTTGGTGAATTTTTCAAAACATGCTTTTATTGAGACTCATAAATACAATTTTTTTTAAAATATTGAGTAATCCTGATATATTCAAAATATTGAATATTTTGAGATTTGAAAAATCCTGAAAAACTGCTTTTTTATTTTGATTCAAATTAGTTCATAATTTTTTAAAAAGATTTTCCTAACCTAACATGTCAGAATTAAAAAGGGTCATGAAAACTAAGAACGGTCTGGTGGCTCTATATAAACTATTTTATGAAAAAGCTATGTATATTCAGAATGATATTATTTTAGTTTTAAATGATACATTATGCTAGATAAATAAAAAAAAAAAAAAAAAAATGTCCGTAAGATTTTATTACTAAATATTTTTTGTAATAAGCTATATAGTCTATCTTGGTTTGGGTTGATACAAAGATCAATTTGCCAATTTTTATAGCAATTGGTCACGTTGTTTAAGAGAAAGAGATAAAGCACCAACAAACGGACATTGATGAGAATTTATAGTGTTCTTGATTTTATCTATAAACCCTAAAAACTGTAATTTGTACAGGCTTTCATATTACATATTGAAATATTCAATAGCATTCTCATATTTTTACTAACTTTGTGTGGAAGGTTTAATTTTCTGTACTGAAGATGGTTTTAAAATGTGTAATATAGTTGTGTGTTAAATGTCTAGAAACACACCGAAATTGAAATGAGTGTTTGTGTAAATTATTAGCGTTTTTTTGTAAATATGACTTTCCTACTACATTAAAGTTCAAATTTTTTTAGATACATTTTTGCAACAATCTACTACTATGGTAATTATTTTAAATGTGTGACATTCTTTTGAATGAAGTTTATGCTTTTGAGCCATTTTTATATAGTATAAATTCAACATTTGAATATGCAGTAATACTGAAATATTTTACGAATGAGTCTTTTTAAACAGGCCCTCCTTAACTCAGATTTCCTGACATTGGCCTCCAGATAAATTCAACTTTGCAACCAATAAAAAAATTACAGTAAATATTTAAAAAATGAAAAACATTTTTATTAGGGTTTTTGCTAAAATATGTACATGATCATAAAGTGAAATCGTGTTTTTCGGTTAGAACTTTTTTGATAACTTGATTTATTATGTACAGCTACAAAATGGAGTGGAGAAGCAGTGGTCTGTTTTATAGTAGGATTCTTATGTGTATTACATAAAAAACATTTGACTAGTGTTACAGTTTTTAACTGTGTATTCAAAATAATATTTTACTTTTTCTCAATACAGTGCAAATTGTTTTTCATTTTGATATGGTTTGTAATGAAATAATGATTATTGATTATTTGTTTTTAACCAATATTGATATTTATAAAATTTATATTATATGTAATTTTTTTTAGAAGCCTCTTTCTCTTTACCTGCCCTTCCAAATTCCTGTCACCCTCTTTGGTATCTGTTTTGTCCTACCTATTGATCAATTAGGTTGGACAATTAGGACTGTAAAATAATTTCAGTAATTTTAACCACAGTGTTGGAGAATGTTACAGGTAATATATTATTTTAACAATTATTGTTGGTATAATTTAGTAAGAAACTATTCAATGGTTTTTTATTTAGTTTTGTAATGGAAGCGAGTTTGTGAAGCTTACACCGAATCAGCTTCAAGAAATAATGTTAAGAAATAGCAATCGTCGATACAACTACAATGCCCAAGATGATTTCGAAGATGATTACACTGGATTTTCTGATGACAGTGAAACACTATCAGACGATGGAGCTCTTCCTGTGCAACCGGGCTATTCATATCAACCTAGAAATGTACCTGATCGAAATATTGTGGATAGGCAACTGACATATGGAAAAGGGTGTGAGACCAATAGTGGTGCGCACATCAAAGTAAGTTTATTCGTTAATTTAATTTTTGTTAAAAGAAAAACTCATAGAAAACAAAGAAATAAATTTTTACCCTACAGTTTTTAACTCTTGGAACTATTTTAATAGTTCTTAAAAATGAAATGAACAACTTTAGGCCTACTGTAGTTCATAGAAGCACATTTTTTTTTTGTTTACTTCAAGCTTATTTGAAAAATCAGCTGATTGCAACAATGCCTGAAAAGTATTTCAACTTTAGACTTGTAGCAACAACTTTAAAAAATACCATATATTGTCAAACATTTTAATATATGTGTCTGGTTTTAATTCATACATATATGAATTGATATATATATATATATATATATATATATATATATATATATATATGTATAAAATTTTAATGATACATCAACAAGTGATCTAGCATTGGTGGGCTCATTTCAAGGTCCCGACTCTGAATTTTATCTTGATGACAACTCAAATAGCTCATTTTCCAAAGGAAATTCATTCATGAAAAATATTATTCTAATTTGTTTTTTTTTCTAGTATGAAAGTATTCCAGCTGAGATTTTCAAGAAGGTATCACTGTTTTACATCTGCGATCTGTGTGGCCAAGTTTATTGGGACGGTTCTCATTTTGAACGACTTCTTTGTGGCAGGTTCAAAAATCTTGTTGCCCACTGAAATATTATCTTCAAGTATTATCACCATTATTGATCTTTTTTGAAGATCAAAATTGTTCATTAATTAGTCTTTCTTAATTAATATAGATGACAATATAGATTGTACAATTATAATCAAAAAATAGAATTAAATATTTTTTTTATAATCACTATTTGTTTTTGTACTTATATAAAATATGTTTTCTTGGATATTTTTACTAAGTTACCAATTGCATATTGTACAGCATTGTGATTAAGTAATCGCTGTAGAATTTTTATATTCATACTTAACCTTTGTAGCTTTTTAGTTTGTGACGATGTTAAGAAAACTTATACAGGGATTAGGAATATTAACAAATAAACAGCATACATATTGTACAAATTAACTAAGTATAATTAAATTAAATTTCCTGTCACACATTATTTGTTCCTGTGTGTTTTATTTAAGTAAACGTTAAGTAATCTACCCATTTGACCAAGCTAGATTTCAAGAAGATTGACCAAGAATCAAGAAGTTCTTGAAGGTTGTTGCACATGAAAATACGATGGTTGCAGCTAGTAGAGGAGTATGTCATTGTAGGATAAGTGATTGGCAATGTTTAAGTCGATGTAAACAAGATAGTGCAGATCCTAACGTGTCAATTATAAGACCAGTCAACATTAATATCAAATAAAGTCATTATTCACTGACAAGCCTGTGTACTCGAAAGGGTACATATATCAGTGAAAGTGAGGATGCAGTACCTATTTAAGTCAACATTAATATCAAATCATTATTCACTGACAAGCCTGTGTATTCGAAAGGGTACATATATCAGTGAAAGTGAGGATGCAATACCTATTTAAGTCAACATTAATATCAAATCATTATTCACTGACAAGCCTGTGTACTCGAAAGGGTACATATATCAGTGAAAGTGAGGATGCAGTACCTATTTAAGTCAACATTAATATCAAATCATTATTCACTGACAAGCCTGTGTACTCGAAAGGGTACATATATCAGTGAAAGTGAGGATGCAGTACCTATTTAAAAAAAAAGCGAATTGCCAAGCTGCAACATGACTTTGAGAAAGGAGGTTCTTAAAGAGTTACAGATCAGCTACTATCAACAGCATACTATTGGTATTGAGTGAATCAATTTATGATTGCCATGCTGAAGAACTAAGCTTCACAGCAATTTATCTTGGCAAGGTAAGGCAAATTACAGATGTTGCGGTAGATGCACCCACATATTTATGTCAAAGATTCTAGTTGAAATATAAGTTAAGACTGTAAGCTTGTAGAGCATAAATAAATGGGAATTGAGAACGCATAACATTTCTTCATTCTACAGTATAAAAGAACTAGTCTCTAGTCTATTGATGATCAAACAATAGTGTGAGAGCAACGTTGTCATAAAACCCTGGTACATCAGTATCCTTGAACAAGCATATTTTAATACAAGCTATACATTAAAATATTCAGTTTATTATGAGGAAGTTACAACCCTGTGCCCATCCCTCAGGGAACTTAGTATAACGTCCATGCAGCACATACATACAAGGTATTTGTCATATCTATCTGTAGTTGCATACTTGACTGATGCAGCTTATATACTTTTTTTTAAAAAAACCATTAAAATATATGACATTCATAAAATGTGTTTTCACATATAAAAACAATTTTGCATTTAACGGTTATTACATTACCAAATATTAATTGAAAATGACAAATGTGAATACAGTATTAAAGAAAAAATATTACATTATAACTCCTAAGCCTCCTGTTCCCACTAATTACCCTGTATAAAATTTAAATGGGATCTGACACTCCCATTGAAATATAATAAGACAAGCCACACTTAATGAAATTGAACTTCTAAAAATTAATATCATTGAATAGCATCATGTAAATTAACATTTCGATATATTGAAAATCAAACTTCGAGTACGATTCCACAGTAAATGCAAAATGTTGACACTGCCCAAATGGAAAACGCAACGCAATGTATTGTTAACTATGTTCAACTGTTATTAACTAGTGATGGGTCAGAAAACACCAAACTGTTAAAAAAAACTGCTTTTCCGTAAACGACAAACAAACTGCTTTTTCAAACGGAAACAAGCAGTTGGATTTGGACTGGTTTATGATTTGTTAAATTAGGAATGTCTTTCCGCACTTCCACACTTAATGTTGCCGCAAGCGCTAAAACTGTTTTCCTGCTAACTGCTTTTCTTCTACCTGCTTTTATACTTTTCCCCTTTATTTCAAAGTTGCTTGTTTCTTTTAGTGAAGTAAGAACTGGTCAATGTCAACGTTTATCTCTATTTTGTTGCGAGTTGTAGTAACAACCTCTCACATTTTGTAGATACAGAGCCTAATTTTATTTAAACATGTTTTTTATATTTATTATCAATCATCAATATTTTTTTAATCAACTAAAATATTCTAAATCGCTTGCATTTTGGTAAATATGAAAAGGACTATTTAATTTTTAAGTAAAAAAAAAGAATGCTTCTATTAGAAATTCAACGCATTTTGTACATAAAATGGCTTACATAATTATTACGTTTTGATAATGTAATTTAATTATTACTACACTTGTAAGGATTATTTTTATCCTTTCTAAATGCTTTACACCCAAAAACAGTTAAGGACATGGTGGCAGTGGGAATGAAAAAGTAGTCTTAGAAAACTGAACTTATGTGCTTTATGTTTTAGCTGCTAGTCCAACTTTGTTTCACTTTTTTAAACCTGTTTTTTTCCAACTGTTTTAAAAAGCAGCTTTTTTTTCTCAACAAACAGTTTTTTGACGTTTTGTAAAAATAGCAGAAACGCCCACCTCTATTGGTAACCAGACTATATTTAATTAGTTAGGAGTTATGCTGAAAGGAGCGCTGATGTAGAGTGCGATAACAAAGTTTTAATCTTTGTTCTGTAATCTGTGCAGTAAACGGTATGAGATTTATAATATTGTTGTATTGTAGTACACTTTTTTTCTGTGCGAGTTGTGTTTTCTTGAGTGAATTTGGTAATTTAAGAACCTAGTTATTATAAATTACACTATTTATTTTGTTTAGTATTGTTGTGATGACCTACGTCGTTAACCTTTTGGTAAGACCTATTTTAATTAAGTACGTGGTAGGTTATAATTTATTTTTGTAAAAAATGTGATCTTGTTTAGTTTGAGGTTATAAGTTTTGTTTTAAAGTCGTTATAAGCCCTAACCTACTTTCGTTTTGTATTCATGGTGACATCGTGTTAATAAAACCATATTTATTATAAGTTACTCGTTTACATTGATAAAAAATATAAATATTCCGTTTTTTCTTTGTTAAGTAATAATTCTTCGAGAATGCTTTGGATTCTTGTACATTATGATTCTTGAGTTAACGAAAACACTGAAGTTCGTATTGAAAGTTCGACAAAGAAACGGTAAAAATAAAACTAATATCGATGTATTTTTGAAGATTAGAGACAGTACTTACGAGTCAGATGAAAATTTAAGTAATATGATTCCAGTCATAAGATGCTGTTCTAAAAATTAAGAAAATAACAAAAATAACGTAAGCCAATTTGGTCAAAAGCCTATAGGCTTACAATTTTCTAGCTAATCGAAAAATATTTCGGCGCTCCCCCTACCGGAGTCAGATTTCAATAGTTCATTCTCTAATGGAAATTTTCCGACAAGTTGACATATTTCAGCAAAGCAGTTATAAGTAGGCTACAATATTTAAGACATTTTGACGTACCACGCCGACGCTAACCTACCTGTTGATGAAAGCGTCGCCTAGCAACACACTGCGGCTCAGAGTTTAGTTGAGTGAGTGCGGGCAAGTGGCTATGGCGTTGCCGATACGCCCCGACGCAACTACCGACATTATCCCGCTGCCACCACGCTACAGACTCAGAGATTTAATTTTGGGCGACTTTGCTTTCAATGACGACGGGGAAAGGTAGGCTGCATTGAAACAGTATCGTCATTAAATGTAGGCTATGCATATAATAAATTAATGTGCGCGCGTGCGTGTTTTAGTACTATAGATTTTGCAATTTCGGCCCCATTTGATTCAAACTTACTTGAAATATAGTTTTTGGTATTAACCATTATAAAATCTAAAAATAAAAAATGCAGGTAACTGTGACCTGACGTGGATGAATGTGAACTTCCTCAAAACAACAGTATCACAATATTTTTTGTCTGCAGTTTTTGAAAATTCTATTTCACCATAATCTGCATTAAAATAAGCGTGAATTAACATTTAAAATTTGTAAATTTCATTGCAAGTATGAAAATGAACCATGGTCGCTGTAAGATTAATTTTAGTAAATGCAAAAAGAATTAGAAAAAACTAACTACATATTTGAACGCTGATTAAGATAAAAAAGTTATGACTCCTTTAAGATTTTCGGATAGGTTACACATATTTAAAATTGTTTAACGGCTTTTCTAAATAAGTCAGGATTGCTCCTCATTTCAAGGAACCGGATCTGTTGGCCGCTACAATAGTTTGTATCTACCCAATGCAAATTATTCGCTAAATATAATTTTTGTTCTTCTTAAGCTATTTTTTAAAATATCGTCTGTTTTCCATTATTAATAACACGCATTTAATTAATCTTTTTTGCAATCTTTTTTTTTTTAACATCCGACTATTGTGCACACTTGGGCTAATGCAGACGATAGGATGATTTATAGCGTATGAAAATGCCAAACCCTGGCGGGGAATCGAACCTGGGTCCTCGGGGTGAAAGCCCAGTACGCTACAATTAGGCCACTGAGGCGACTTTTCGCGATGAAAAACATGTTACCTACTTATTACTGATTTTGTAATTTTGCTGGTCACTGTTATTTCCTGTTTTTCTTTCACTTCTCGTAGTTTTCGCACTTATTTAGTTTGTATTTTTACTAATGTCGATGTAATAAAGCGTTATAGTTAAGGTTTTAATGTCATTTTTTTAAAGTTTCTTTTGTTTTCATTTAAACTTTCTTAATTATGAAACAAGTAACCAGTTGGCCATCACAAGGAATCGCGAACAAGATGGCCTCTGAACTAAAACAAATCGTAAGCATACCTCAAAATGAAAAAAGGTTTTACAAATTTTAGTGAAATAAAAATAATGTTTAACAAAATTACAATATGTTTAATAAAAGTAAAAAAGTAGGCCTATTGTTTATGTAATATTTGTTTTATTCAGTGATAAATCTCACGTTTTATTTGATGTAAATATGATATTTCACGCAAAGAAAGCAATTTTCGAAAGCACCATCTTATTTCATACAAATAGCAATTTAAAAAAATCGCTACGGCGACAATTTCTGAGTCCCCACAAAAAACATGTCACTATAATATTCAAAATAACTTATAATTTGAAAAAATTAAAAAAATTTCAGATAACGGTGGTCACGCTATTCTCCACTAGTATCAAATTTGTGTCTGTCGTGCTAGTGAAACAGCTGTGTGCGTGATCATATTTTTTTGACTTGACTCAATTATTGGATTGTAGGCCTATTGGTAGAATACTGTTAATATTAAATAAGACTTGATTTGCATTTAGTTTGATTCTGCTGATATTTGTCGATACTTGCTCATTTGCTTGAGGCGAATGTGTATTGCTTTATTTCAGGTTAGCATCCCTAATCGGTTTTTTATACACGCGTCTAATGGTGTAACAAATAAACAAATAGACTTATCTTCAAAGGATACTAATTTTCTCACGGAAATATCTGTAAACTTAAACGTTATATTGGAAACTTATCATGTAAAAACCAAAATTTGGCAATAATTAAAACTGACGAACGATTTCGTTCAAATTTTATTGATACGTAAAGACTAATAACTAAACAAATAAACAAAATATTCAGGAAGTTCCTATGTTCAAAATCAGCCGTTAGGGTTGTTGTAAAAATCCGATTTTATAGATTTCTATCAAAAAATGGCTTTCAAAAAATACCTTTTTAAAAAAATTAGAAAATTGTCCCGAAATAGAGGCAAGCCAGAACAATATATGTAAAATTCCATAAACATCGCTCTGAGTTTAGTCCCCATTTACACGCATTGGCCCGAAGAGACATAGGCCTATAGGCTACACAGACAGACATGTAAATAAAACTGCTTTTTGACTTAGTGGAGTTGAAAACGTAAAAAAGTTTTTCACGTTTACTATAATTGTTTTAGCGAATTTCGCAATTTTAGTCCAATTCGATTGAAACGTGGCACAAAAATCGATTATGATAATAGCTTGGACAATATTGTTAACCAACGAAATTCATTTAATAGTTTCAAAATGGCGACCATTTCAAATATTTAAGAAACATAACTTTTTTGTTTTAAATGTTTTTTAAAATCCGATTTCACTATCGTAATCAGCGTTCAAAACGTCATAAATTAGCGTTTTGAATGTTCAAAATCCTTTGAAATAAAAACAAATAATTTGACGGCGATCAGGGTTCATTATCGTATTTCAAATTCAACTTGTTATTAATTAATTCTGTTTATGGTAGTGAAATCAGAATTTCAGAAAAAATGGGGTAAGGAAAATACTTTTCGAATCGTTTTAATCACGTCAGCGAAACGGGTGTGTGCTGTGATTATTCTTTGTATTTCTTGTACTCAGAAAGTGCAAGAAGGGCTTACTACCCTCAAATAAGTACGGTGTACCATAGAAAACAGATTTTGTAAAAATAAGGCCATCAGTTCACAGGATAGAATAGCCTATAGTTATAACGATTGGTTAATGCTTGCGTTACGCCAATCCCTTGTCTTCATTAGTCAAATGACTACAGTGAGGGGTGGTCTAAGTAACTCGAAAACACTAACGGCAGTAATAGGCTCTAGCCTGCATCTTTACAGGCTATCCGTAGCAACAAATGTTAAAGAAACACATTTCTGAGTATATATTTTATATAAATAATTAAAATATTACCTATTAACATTATAAATTAGCAGTTCAAAGAACAGTAGACTTTGCAGAATAGGCTTATTGTTATTTCGTAATGAATTCTGACTATCGCTCCGCGACAGCACTGCGATTTGTCCGTCTCTATAAACGGTAACCGTAATGTTTACGAAGAAAATTTCTGGTTAACTTTACTGGAAGTTTTTTTGTTTTTTCTAAATAAAGCGACCACAATTGTCACATAATTGACCGTATTAAAGAAAATGGCCAACGATTATACTCGTCCGTGGTGAAACGGAAGTGAAAAAAATCTTATACTGGCAAACAAGTTACCAAATTTCAAAAAAAAAAAAAAAATGCCTTTAGACAAAACTGCTTAACGGGCAGAGAAACCAGACGCCGAGCGGTCGAATTGTATCAGGTACTTCGCTTTGCTCGATCAACTAAATCAAATAAACGCCAATAGAGATTAAAACCAAATTTATGAAACCACGATTCAATTTTTGTTTATAGGCACAACCGTGATCATTTTGCTTTAGGAACCTTCCAATAAAGCCCAGTAAAATCATCTTCTTTACGTTCTGCGGCATCTTCCGATTCCTAACTTCCATTTTCTCTGTCGTTCTATACATCTTGATCCAATCCCCTATCTCTCATTTCCTTATCAATTCCTTCTCTCCAACTGTCTCAGTAAACTTTCTTTTTTGCGACCATGTGGTTTTCATTATAGAATCTGTTTGGGAAGTGAATTTTCGTCCAGCCTTCGGACATGACCAAACCATCGAAGTTGTTTTGTCTTAATGTCATCTAAAACGGTGTGTTTAGCATCCATGATTTCACGGATTCTTAATTTTTTTATTTTTTCCCCTTTTGGTAACTCGAGTCGTCTTCGTTCAATCCATCCCTTTTGAGGCTGGTTGCTAGGTTTTTTTTTAATAATAATGTTTTTACTAGTATTGGGGAGTTAACTAAATACGTCAACCCCCGCCTTGGAGGACCAGGGTTTGATTTCGGATTGTCGTTCTCCTAGATGAGTTGTTTTTTTCTACAGTTAATACTCTCCTCCAGTCCACCTGTTGGTCCGCAGGCAGTATTGTATTTCCCATCTACTCACCGGCATACCGGTTATGCTTTCCTCTATCCGCCTCCTAGGATAGATGTATATAAATCCAGTGTATTAATTTTATCTGTTATATATTTATATATCCAGTATATATAACTTTATCCAGTATATATGCGACACAGTGGATATACTGTGGCGGTATATCCACTGGCCACTCGAAGACCCTATAATCCTCTCTAAGGCCCTAGAAATCAGGCTTCCTCGAGAAGTAAAATCGTCATAATTTATCAAAATTGATTGAACAGATTTCGCTCTTGAAATAATCCTAAGGTGTTTTAAATTTTACACCGCGGTCGAATAACAGTAGACCGCGCAGTACATTCTTAATTAAATGTTTGGTAGTGTAACCGCAAGGTTTAGCCAATGTATTGTTACCTGGTGCTCCACATTCATTCAACCTCGTTGAATGAATGGGACATATAAAAAATGCTCCCGATGAGTTGCGAGTATAATCAAGTACGGTTTGCAACAAATAAAAAAAGGAGAACTTATTTAAATAAACTACTAATTAGAGTAAAATTTCATAACCTATTACACTCTAGCCTACACTGAAGAAATAACTTTATAGGCTACTGACTTGCGGCCGTTTATAAACGGTCTGTCTGGCCACCGCTGTACGACAGCGCTCTGACACGCTCGCAACCTTGTAACCGGTAACAGTAATATTTACAAAAAATGTTACTGGACCAATTTTGTTGGAAATTTTAAGCTCTTTTTCCACGAAGCGTTCAAAATTTTGATAGGACGAGACGTTCAGCCAGTACTAAAGGAAATAACCAGTAAACACGCTCGTCATCGTTAAACGCCGATTTGCCTATCTGTGGTAGAGAAGCGAGACCCACCATAGATAAACCGGTGGACGATTCGGGTGGAACCTGGCAAGAAGGGTGTAGGCTATACTTTGTGTTACCTACATGACCTAGACTTTTGTTACTTTTATCTTACTTTTATCTTTATCATACTACGGTATGTGTTCAGCCGCAAATATTGTTTTCATTAAATATGTTCATTAGGTTTAAAATATGTTCAAAAGAAAAAAATATTACATTTTTGTCCATTTAAATAACGTCCCTGGGAGTTAATGAATTAAACGGGAGTAAAAGAGGCAACGTTTAATTAAAATGCGTGAAATTAAAAATCCAAGATACACTTTTTATGTGCGTAAATAAAACGGTCATAAAGGACTTTTTTCATTTACACCTTAAAATATCTTCGTTTAGGTTAGAATAAAAAGAAATATTTCCATTGTCCGAATTTAATCAACTACGTACACAACTTTTTATAGTGTTATTCAAGAAACGGAAATGGGGTTGGTCTACAAAGTGGGCAGGAGTGTCCCCTAATTTGCTATACAAAACTTGAAAAACCAAAAATCGAATTCGATTGGATCATCCAAATTAGTAATTTGTAGGTTCGCTCTTCAATACACTGTAGATCTTCCAATAAGTAATCCTACACAAATACAATTTAAATTTTCATTTAATTTAATGACTGTGTGTTTGTGTAGTTTAGGACTTGTACTGCAGAACTATATTGTGTAGTTTATCGTGCCGCTTATCACTGGGAATGTATGTTCTACATTAAAAAAACAATTATCACAAGTTAATTAATTTGAAGGGGTAAGTCCATTTTACATGTAAATCGATTTTTCAGTAAAACCTGACGCTATTGTACGTGTTATATCTGAATTTGTAATTTTATATTTACATCGATGTTATTAATGACATACATGCCCGGCGGAGGCAGCTGGGATGAGCAGCTGACGAGCTTAGCGATCCTACCGTACCTCCAGTTCATATTACTCATCTGCTGCAGAAGGGTTGGTAAACAATTCCGAATCAGACAATTCAACTACAACTATATTTTCACTGTACCTATGTCCGTTTGAATCGGTGCATAGAGCTAACCGTAATGTTGATGTCGAAGCTTAACTTCTACATAAAAATCCGGAAACTCGAGCATATAAAAACAAAACTTACGATGGACAAGTGTACAGAATGCCTGAGGATGAATTAAATCATTTATTGAGGAAAAAAAAGGGGGAAGAGTTGGTCGGAAAGGTTTATCTGCTGAAGAAAATAGCGAACCTACTCCGATGGTAGCGAAAATAGATGGTAGTACTCCTACTTCCGTCTCTAAATGCACAGGAAGGAAGGTAGATTTATTGGACTACGCAGGTCCAGTGGTGCTTGCACTCAATCGTACAGTATCTGGCTTGTACGTAGATGATTGTTATTCTTTGTCAGTATGCAATGGCGAATTCATAGAGAAACTCATGATCCTCAGAAGCAAGTATGTCAGAAGGTTTGTATAAGGTACAAATAAAGAACAAGTCTTTTAGCATTCAGATGATGTTGAACCAACGGATATAGTGGGGACTCATAGGTTGTTCAGAGGATTAGTCATTATTTAATATTTTAAGATAAAGAACTTCAAAAGGCCTTATGTGACTGACCCGCCTTGAGGATAAAAAATTTCTTGTTTAGAGATTTGTCGTGGCGATTTTACAAATCCTGAGTAGTCATGACTACCACTTGACCGATTCACCGCTCCTACACCCTTACCAGTTTCCATGCGCAAAGCTCTGCTGACCCTGATTTCGATGCCATTTTATTTCACAACACAAGAAGTCAAGAACGCAAGAGCGGGAACAGCAATTGTATTAGCTGGCATTATTATACAATCGAAAAGCTAACCACTTTGTATTGTACTTGCATTCCGATTTCGAAATCTGAGTTTAGATTTTCTTTAATTTTTCTCTATACTTATTATAAGGAAATAAATAATGACGAACGTGGAAAATTCCAACAGCTAGCTGTCTCGGCGCAACATTAGGACTTCTACTGTAGTGGAAGTGTTTTGTTCTAGTTTACCGAAAATTTGCGACAAGAAATCACGCTCGTGATTTTTTTTCACATTGATTTAATAGACCACTGGTCACGCAAACGACAGACATCCTCTGTCACGCACCACTCCCTCGTTCCCGACATTCTTTAATAAAAAGGAATATAGTTCTTCATCTATCGAAATATTTAAAATTATGTGTCCAAACAGTTTTTACTTTATTCAGAAAACCCTGACAGATTTTTAACTTTTAATTTATTAGGGAATCCTTTAAAAATCAAGCTGGCACGTTGTCAAATGGTTGGAAAACCAAGTAATTGGGAACACGTCCAAGATATAATGTACAAACTGTTCCGTTTCTTTCTGATATTAACGAATTCCCTCTCGACTTCAATTTCCCTTGCCTGTATCAGGTACTAATAGGTCATAAAACTTCACTTAATTAAAAACTTAGTAATGGCTAAAGTTCATTTTAACTTTTTAATGACCACAGCGATCTAGTTAAGTAATAGAAACACGATGATCAACTTTTTTAAATGGAAATAAGAGGTACAAGCACTTTGCCCAACTGTCACATGGCAATGAGTGGTACAAGCTTGTTGCCAAACTGTTTTACTTTGAAATAAGTGGTACAAGCACGATGTCAAACTGTCTTACTTAATAAGTGTCACAAGCGTGATGCTCAACTATCTTTATTTGAAATGAGTGGTACAAGAGCGCTGTCTAACTGTCCTACATGGAAATAAGTGGTACAAGCACGATATCAAATTGTCTTACTTAATAAGTAGTACAAGCATGATGCTTAACTGTCTACATGGAAGTGAGTGGTATAAGCTCATTTTCCAACTGTCTTACATGAAAATAAGTGGTACAAGCACGCTGTCCAACTGTCTTAAATGGAAATAAGTGTATAAACACAATGTCAAACTGTCTAACATGGAAGTAAGTGGTATAAGCACGATTTCAAAATGTCTTAAAGTGAAAATAAGTGGTATAATAAGCACGATATCCAACTGTCTTATATGGAAATAAATGGTACAAGCACTTTGCCTAACTGTCTTACATGGAAGTAAGTGGTACAAGCATGCTACCGAACTGTCTTATGTGGAAATAAGTGGTACAAGCACTTTTCCCAACTGTTTTTCATGGAAATAAGTGGTACAAGTACGCTGTCCAACTGTCTTAAATGGAAATAAGTGTTACAAGCACGCTATCAAACTGTCTTATATGGAAATAAGTGGTACAAGCACTTTACTTAACTGTTTTACATGGAAATAAATGGTACAAGCATGCTGCCGAACTGTCTACAAGGAAATGAGTGGTACAAGTACGCTATCCAACTGTTTTAAATGGAAATAAGTGGAACAAGCACGATATCAAACTGTCTTAAATGGAAGTAAGTGGTATAAACACGATGTCAAACTGTCTTAACATGGAAATAAGTGGTATAAAAAGCACACTGCCCAACTGTTTTACTTAGAAACAAATGATAAAAGCACGACATCCAACTGTCTTACATGGAAATAAGTAGTACGAGCATGCTGCCTAACTATCTTAAATGGAAACAAGTGGTACTAGCACGATGTGAAACTGTCTTACATATAAATAAGTGGTATAACAAACAAGCTGCCCAATTGTCTTACATAGAAACAAGTGGTAAAAGCATGACATCCAACTGTCTTACATGGAAATAAGTAGTAAAGACAAGATGTCCAACGGTCTTATATGGAAATAAGTGGTATGAGCACGGTTTTACATGGAAATAAAAGCATACAAGCAAGCTACCCAACTGTCTTGTGAGTTTGAAGGCGGTCAGTGTTTATTTTTATATTTTGAATGTAATGGAAAAGTTTAAATGCTAATTTATACAGATTTCAGTGCTGGTAATGATCATGAAATATGATTTTCAAATGATTGTAAGATAAAAAAAATATTAAAAATTCGCTTCCATCACATCAGCAAGACCACTGGGTGCTGCGATTATTTCAAATTTTAATATGTATTTTGTTTTAAAACATTAAAGCTGTCCTGTCTGTATAATTCCAAACTGAAACCAAACCATTAAGCTTTTATCTAAATTTCAACTTCAAAGTTTATGCATTAGAGCATCCGGTCTCAAGTTAATGTGCGTTATAATCTCCCTCCTCTCTCCAAGTTGTTCTCCCAAACTTTTCACCCCTATATTAAACAACTTAACACCTAATCAAGCAATTACATACCTAACTTCCGTTAAATTTTAAAAGTTTTCGTTTTTAGAAAATGAAAGAAATTAGACGAAACACAAGGTCCGCAGGTTCGAGTCTAGGTACTAAAGTTGGATTTTCCGTCTAATGATTTTAATTAACACATTACTTTGAATAATCGCGGCACGCAGCTGTCTCGCTGACGTGATTGGTAGCTCTTTTCTGAAGATCTTATTCACCCATCATGATTAGCATTAAATTTACACAAATTATCATTTGAAACTTTAATGTATATTGATATACATAAATTGTACATAAATATACAATCCACACACACACACACACACACACACACACACACACACACACACACACACACACACACATATATATATATATATATATATATATATATATATATATATATATATATACAATCCATATATACTGCGTAATAATATATGCGCCAAAATAAACAGTACTGAAATGTAGTAGCTGTAGTTACCTAATCGAATTTATTGTTGATTCTGTAGCTGATTATATTGTTGATTATTTCCACTTAAAAATAATTTCACTTAAATAATTTTAACGACCCCTCAAAAAGTGATTTATGGAACAGGATCGCTCATTTCAGATTGCGGGTTTCGGTCTTACCATGACGACTGCTATAATAGCTTATTTTCCAATGGAAATTCACTAATAACATTTCTTGTGCGGTATAATGCAGGTCGAAAATAAGGAAAAGTACTAGAATTAGAATTAGCCTTTGATTATGAAACACAAAATGTAATTATTCGGACATTTGACTTAATTTGTATAAATAAAGGAATACACCGAGAAAATGTATCTACTTTCGTTGTCAAGTGCTTAAATTAGAACCTAAACATGCAACCTTGATGCTTAGGCCTATGTTAAAATATTTCAAAACTAAGAAAAAACACTCCTAGGTCTTGTCCTGGATGGACAACTAGAAAACAGATACTTGCAAGCGATCAGGACACCATAAGTCACTAAAAAAACTAAACGGAAACTATACAAATTAGCTAACAAACACGGAATCAGAAATAGGTCTGTATGCAAGACGTATTTAGTGTGATTTAGTTTTATGTCTGCCCTGGATGGACAAACCAGAAAAACAGATATTTGCAAGCAATTAGGACACCATAAGTCACAAAGAAAACTAAACGGAAACTACAAAAATTAACTAACAAACACTGAATCATAAATAGGTCTGTGCAAGACGTATTTAGTGTGATTTAGATTTATTTCTGCCCTGGATGGACAAACCAGAAAACAGATACTACAAGCAATCAGGACACCATAAGTCACAAAGAAAACTAAACGGAAACTATAAAAATTAGCTAACAAAATTGAATCAGAAATAGGTCTGTATGCAAGACCTATTTAGTGTGATTTAGTTTTATTTCTGCCCTAGATGGACAAACCAGAAAAACAGATACTTGCAAGCGATCAGGACACCATAAGTCACAAAGAAAACTAAACGGAAACTACACAAATTAGCTAACAAACACTGAATCAGAAATAGGTCTGTATGCAAGACCTATTTATTGTGATTTAGTTTTATGTCTGCCCTGGATGGACAAACCAGAAAAACAGATACTGGCGAGCGATCAGGACACCATAAGTCACAAAGAAAACTAAACGGAAACTACAAAAATTAGCTAACAAACACTGAATCAGAAATAGGTTGTTGCAAGACCTATTTATTGTGATTTAGTTTTATTTCTGCCCTGGATGGACAAACCAGAAAAACAGATACAGTACTTGCAAGCGATCAGGACACCATAAGTCACAAAGAAAACTAAACGGAAACTACACAAATTAGCTAACAAACACTGAATCAGAAATAGGTCTGTATGCAAGACCTAGTTATTGTGATTTAGTTTTATGTCTGCCCTGGATGGACAAACCAGAAAAACAGATACTGGCAAGCGATTAGGACACCATAAGTCACAAAGAAAACTAAACGGAAACTACAAAAATTAGCTAACAAACACTGAATCAGAAATAGGTTGTTGCAAGACCTATTTATTGTGATTTAGTTTTTTTTCTGCCCTGGATGGACAGACCAGAAAAACAGATACTTGCAAGCGATCAGGACACCATAAGTCACAAAAAAAAACTAAACGGAAACTACGAAAATTAGCTAACAAACACTGAATCAGAAATAGGTTGTTGCAAGACCTATTTATTGTGATTTAGTTTTATTTCTGCCCTGGATGGACAAACCAGAAAAACAGATACAGTACTTGCAAGCGATCAGGACACCATAAGTCACAAAGAAAACTAAACGGAAACTACACAAATTAGCTAACAAACATTGAATCAGAAATAGGTCTGTATGCAAGACCTAGTTATTGTGATTTAGTTTTATGTCTGCCCTGGATGGACAAACCAGAAAAACAGATACTGGCAAGCGATTAGGACACCATAAGTCACAATGAAAACTAAACGGAAACTACAAAAATTAGCTAACAAACACTGAATCAGAAATAGGTTGTTGCAAGACCTATTTATTGTGATTTAGTTTTATTTCTGCCCTGGATGGACAAACCAGAAAAACAGATACAGTACTTGCAAGCGATCAGGACACCATAAGTCACAAAGAAAACTAAACGGAAACTACACAAATTAGCTAACAAACACTGAATCAGAAATAGGTCTGTATGCAAGACCTAGTTATTGTGATTTAGTATTATGTCTGCCCTGGATGGACAAACCAGAAAAACAGATACTGGCAAGCGATTAGGACACCATAAGTCACAAAGAAAACTAAACGGAAACTACAAAAATTAGCTAACAAACACTGAATCAGAAATAGGTTGTTGCAAGACCTATTTATTGTGATTTAGTTTTTTTTCTGCCCTGGATGGACAGACCAGAAAAACAGATACTTGCAAGCGATCAGGACACCATAAGTCACAAAAAAAAACTAAACGGAAACTACGAAAATTAGCTAACAAACACTGAATCAGAAATAGGTTGTTGCAAGACCTATTTATTGTGATTTAGTTTTATTTCTGCCCTGGATGGACAAACCAGAAAAACAGATACAGTACTTGCAAGCGATCAGGACACCATAAGTCACAAAGAAAACTAAACGGAAACTACACAAATTAGCTAACAAACATTGAATCAGAAATAGGTCTGTATGCAAGACCTAGTTATTGTGATTTAGTTTTATGTCTGCCCTGGATGGACAAACCAGAAAAACAGATACTGGCAAGCGATTAGGACACCATAAGTCACAATGAAAACTAAACGGAAACTACAAAAATTAGCTAACAAACACTGAATCAGAAATAGGTTGTTGCAAGACCTATTTATTGTGATTTAGTTTTATTTCTGCCCTGGATGGACAAACCAGAAAAACAGATACAGTACTTGCAAGCGATCAGGACACCATAAGTCACAAAGAAAACTAAACGGAAACTACACAAATTAGCTAACAAACACTGAATCAGAAATAGGTCTGTATGCAAGACCTATTTATTGTGATTTAGTTTTTTTTCTGCCCTGGATGGACAGACCAGAAAAACAGATACTTGCAAGCGATCAGGACACCATAAGTCACAAAGAAAACTAAACGGAAACTACACAAATTAGCTAACAAACATTGAATCAGAAATAGGTCTGTATGCAAGACCTAGTTATTGTGATTTAGTTTTATGTCTGCCCTGGATGGACAAACCAGAAAAACAGATACTGGCAAGCGATTAGGACACCATAAGTCACAATGAAAACTAAACGGAAACTACAAAAATTAGCTAACAAACACTGAATCAGAAATAGGACTGTTGCAAGACCTATTTATTGTGATTTAGTTTTATTTCTGCCCTGGATGGACAGACCAGAAAAACAGATACTTACAAGCGATCAGGACACCATAAGTCACAAAGAAAACTAAACGGAAACTACAAAAATTAGCTAACAAACACTGAATCAGAAATAGGTTGTTGCAAGACCTATTTATTGTGATTTAGTTTTATTTCTGCCCTGGATGGACAGACCAGAAAAACAGATACTTGCAAGCGATCAGGACACCATAAGTCACAAAAAAAAAAACTAAACGGAAACTACAAAAATTAGCTAGCAAACACTGAATCAGAAATAGGTTGTTGCAAGACCTATTTATTGTGATTTAGTTTTATTTCTGCCCTGGACGGACAAACCAGAAAAACAGATACAGTACTTGCAAGCGATCAGGACACCATAAGTCACAAAGAAAACTAAACGGAAACTACAAAAATTAGCTAACAAACACTGAATCAGAAATAGGTTGTTGCAAGACCTATTTATTGTGATTTAGTTTTTTTTCTGCCCTGGATGGACAGACCAGAAAAACAGATACTTGCAAGCGATCAGGACACCATAAGTCACAAAAAAAAAACTAAACGGAAACTACAAAAATTAGCTAGCAAACACTGAATCAGAAATAGGTTATTGCAAGACCTATTTATTGTGATTTAGTTTTATTTCTGCCCTGGATGGACAAACCAGAAAAACAGATACAGTACTTGCAAGCGATCAGGACACCATAAGTCACAAAGAAAACTAAACGGAAACTACAAAAATTAGCTAGCAAACACTGAATCAGAAATAGGACTGTGCAAGACGTATTTAGTGTGATTTAGTTTTATTTCTGCCCTGGATGGACAGACCAGAAAAACAGATATTTGCAAGCGATCAGGACACCATAAGTCACAAAAGAAAACTAAACGGAAACTACAAAAATTAGCTAGCAAACACTGAATCAGAAATAGGACTGTGCAAGACGTATTTAGTGTGATTTAGTTTTATTTCTGCCCTGGATGGACAGACCAGAAAAACAGATATTTGCAAGCGATCAGGACACCATAAGTCACAAAGAAAACTAAACGGAAACTACAAAAATTAGCTAGCAAACACTGAATCAGAAATAGGACTGTGCAAGACGTATTTAGTGTGATTTAGTTTTATTTCTGCCCTGGATGGACAGACCAGAAAAACAGATACTTGCAAGCGATCAGGACACCATAAGTCACAAAGAAAACTAAACGGAAACTACAAAAATTAGCTAGCAAACACTGAATCAGAAATAGGACTGTGCAAGACGTATTTAGTGTGATTTAGTTTTATTTCTGCCCTGGATGGACAGACCAGAAAAACAGATATTTGCAAGCGATCAGGACACCATAAGTCACAAAGAAAACTAAACGGAAACTACAAAAATTAGCTAGCAAACACTGAATCAGAAATAGGACTGTGCAAGACGTATTTAGTGTGATTTAGTTTTATTTCTGCCCTGGATGGACAGACCAGAAAAACAGATATTTGCAAGCGATCAGGACACCATAAGTCACAAAGAAAACTAAACGGAAACTACAAAAATTAGCTAGCAAACACTGAATCAGAAATAGGACTGTGCAAGACGTATTTAGTGTGATTTAGTTTTATTTCTGCCCTGGATGGACAGACCAGAAAAACAGATATTTGCAAGCGATCAGGACACCATAAGTCACAAAGAAAACTAAACGGAAACTACAAAAATTAGCTAGCAAACACTGAATCAGAAATATTTTTGTGCGATCATTTAGCTGGTCTGACCATTCAGGAATTGGTCTGAATAATTTTCCTTAGTTTTGAAATATTTTAACGTAGACCTAGAAATCTACGTTTATGTTTTCGTTGCATGTTTAAATTTTTAGATACGAATTTGAGAACGAGAATTGCTACGTACCTTCGGAAGGTGTGTTATTTTTTATACATAAAAATTATGACAATTGTTGGTGTAATAATAACAGGAATATTTCATTGTTAAGCAACAATTTTAAAAGTAGAACAAAATCTAATAGTAGTTGGTAAAAGAAATTTTCGACGAAAAACTATCTGCTTCAATTGTAACTGTTTTGAAAACTTACATTTTACTCACAACTGTAAACGTACAGTGCCTAGTAGACCAAAGGTTTGGCCTAAATACCAGTTTAAATATTGCCTTTTAAATGTAAGCCCTTTATTACATTCCACACGGCGGACATTGCTGTAATATACAGTACAACTCACACGTACATATTTAGTAAATACATTATACCACGTAATAAATTAAAATGTAGTAATTTTCTCATTTCAATTACATTGTTCATAAGGGAAAAAATGAAATCTACGTGCACCCAAGCAAAACATACGGATAGCTATTTACTTGGCTCGAAATCCTTTAAAAAAAAAACTGGGAACCAACAATAAGGAAAATCAAACGGTATTATTTTCTTATAATCGTCAAATCAAATTTTGATCAAATTTTCTCTTCATATAAGATTTATGACTGAAATTAGGTCATACCAAATTTAAAATGAAAGAAATTTATAGTTTTAGAATAAAGTGAAAAGCCAAAACAAAACCAAGTAAAGTTTTTCTAAATAGCTGTTTAGTACATTATATGTTCTGTTTTTAAACGGTGGCTAGTAACGATACAAAAATTAATTCAAATTTGGAACGTGTACAATTTAGACAAAGCATTTAGCAGGAAATATGGAAGGTGTTAAATAATCGCGGAACGCAGCTGTCTCGCTGCTATAAACTGTAAAAAGAAACAATAAAATTAATTCTTTATCTTAGGCTATATTTTTTTGAAAACTGATGTCAATATTATAATCAATGTTGAAAGCTGCATTACATTTTCAAAGATTGAGAATTTATAATGCGATTATTTGTATCTTTAATCTGTATACGGTAATGAAAATTATAAGGTACACAGGTAATATAAATTCTCTTGTTATCGAATTTTTATTGGATAACGAGTTATTGGGACTATCATCATGGTAAAATACAGATCCGGGACCTTGAAATTAGCACCGATCCTTGATTTTTACATCATTTTTTGAGTGTTAGCACGCTCACGTTTGCAATTTTATTCCGATTTAATTCAAAATTTGGAAAAAAATTGATCTTTTTAATAGTTTGGGCGAGTTCGTTACCCAGGGAAATCCGTTCAACGTTTTCAAAATAGCGGCAATTTAAAATTTCTGAAAATCTGATTCCGTCATCGTAATCATCGTTAAAATCTGCTTAAACTAGAATCTTGAACTTTTACAGTCTATTGAAATTAAGAAATTTATTTTGACGGTGGTCAAGGTTCATTTTCATATTTTTAAGATATGTTGTGTTTCAGTATATGTGGTGTAAAAGTTTAAAATGCTGATATAAGCAAATATTAATGCCGTTTATGATGGTGAAATTACATTTTCAGATGAAAGGATAACTTAAAAAAAATTATAATGCTTCGTAAAGTGAACGCTGTTTTAGAAGCATTGTTTTTTTAGCGTGGAATTAAATTGAAGTTAGGGAACTGAGTTGCCCGAGATTCAAGGATTATGCACCCCCACCCGTGCTCCCATAGGTCTTTAGGACCTGGCCTACAAATCCTTTTACTGTATTTTATTTGCCACCTAGGAAGTAACATCGGCTTCTGTAGATTTATTTTCGTGAAGGTAAAAATAATATTCAATATTCAGTTAGGTTATATTATTGAAAAACCAATAGCAGTGTTCAGCAGTGTCGCTGATGTGATGGAAGCGAATTACCAGAAATAAAAACACGTAAACGAACATTTGAATATTTTTTTGTATCTATTAATGATAAAATCATAAAGTCTAATATGATACGCTAATATTGTTACGCTATGGTGATAATAATAAAATAAAACCGACTTAAAACTGATAAAAGTATAAAGCAGGAACTTTACCTTTATACTTTCAGAAGTACTTTCATACTTTATAAAAGCATAAAGTATAACTCAGGAGCTGTATAAAGTGTCCCCGTGAGAGTGCAGTACAATGCTGGCATGGGAAATAGAAATAATCGTGTATGTTCCAAAACAGCTGACTGCTAAAAAAAAAAAAACAGTTGAAAGTAATACTTAAATTATTACTTTATCCAAAAGCAAATAATTATTGACAGAATCAGAATAATCGGCAAGGCAATCGATGCCAGTTCATAGTAAACTTTAAATATTGTAGCCGAATTTATATATGTAATGTAAAATCCGCTTTAGTAGTTTTCATTTGTAAATATTTAAATATGGTATAATGTTAGAATTGACTCATAGATTTTGTAGGTTATAGTTTTAAATACGGAATTGGAACAAAGTAAGACTTATTTAATAATTTAAATACAAATTTCTTACTAATAACGTCTTCTACTATGTTGTACATTATTTGTTCCTTCCCATTGACTGCTAAAGGTCACACTGGTCCACTAGTAATTTATAATAACAAATAAATCGTTATTAATTGTATTTTAATTTTTTAACGAATTTCAAGTATAAAATGAAATATATATATATATATATATATATATGTGTGTGTGTGTGTGTGTGTGTGTGTGTGTGTGTGTGTGTGTGTGTGTGTGTGTGTGTGTGTGTGTGTGTGTGTGTGTGTGTGTGTGTGTGTGTGTGTGTGTGTGTGTGTGTGTGTGTGTGTGTGTGTGTGTGTGTGTGTGTGTGTGTGTGTGTGTGTGTGTGTGTGTGTGTGTGTGTGTGTGTGTGTGTGTGTGTGTGTGTGTGTGTGTGTGTGTGTGTGTGTGTGTGTGTGTGTGTGTGTGTGTGTGTGTGTGTGTGTGTGTGTGTGTGTGTGTGTGTGTGTGTGTGTGTGTGTGTGTGTGTGTGTGTGTGTGTGTGTGTGTGTGTGTGTGTGTGTGTGTGTGTGTGTGTGTGTGTGTGTGTGTGTGTGTGTGTGTGTGTGTGTGTGTGTGTGTGTGTGTGTGTGTGTGTGTGTGTGTGTGTGTGTGTGTGTGTGTGTGTGTGTGTGTGTGTGTGTGTGTGTGTGTGTGTGTGTGTGTGTGTGTGTGTGTGTGTGTGTGTGTGTGTGTGTGTGTGTGTGTGTGTGTGTGTGTGTGTGTGTGTGTGTGTGTGTGTGTGTGTGTGTGTGTGTGTGTGTGTGTGTGTGTGTGTGTGTGTGTGTGTGTGTGTGTGTGTGTGTGTGTGTGTGTGTGTGTGTGTGTGTGTGTGTGTGTGTGTGTGTGTGTGTGTGTGTGTGTGTGTGTGTGTGTGTGTGTGTGTGTGTGTGTGTGTGTGTGTGTGTGTGTGTGTGTGTGTGTGTGTGTGTGTGTGTGTGTGTGTGTGTGTGTGTGTGTGTGTGTGTGTGTGTGTGTGTGTGTGTGTGTGTGTGTGTGTGTGTGTGTGTGTGTGTGTGTGTGTGTGTGTGTGTGTGTGTGTGTGTGTGTGTGTGTGTGTGTGTGTGTGTGTGTGTGTGTGTGTGTGTGTGTGTGTGTGTGTGTGTGTGTGTGTGTGTGTGTGTGTGTGTGTGTGTGTGTGTGTGTGTGTGTGTGTGTGTGTGTGTGTGTGTGTGTGTGTGTGTGTGTGTGTGTGTGTGTGTGTGTGTGTGTGAATGTGTACGCACGCGCGAATCTCAGTAAAATTCGTCCAACATATTCAAAATGGCATCAAAAACAGTTTTTTTACTTTAAATATTTTTAAAAAATCTCATTTCACCATCGCAATCGCATTTAAAATTTTCAGTGTAATTTAATTTATAATGCTTATAAATTATGCAGATTAAAAGTATTGTTAGATTGATTGCGTTGTAAATACGCGAGAGAGTTGCGTGTCGCAGTTATTATTATTAAACTTTTAAGCGTTAATGAATACAGTGTACTCAGCTAAAGAAGGAGTACATGCGAGGTTTTGTAATGTAAAGAGAAACAAATTTCCTGCGGATGTCCCCTTTGAACTGGGGTTCCTTTTGTATTTCCTCACGTGTTATCTGCAACTGATGGGTTGATCCTTTCATCCTTCCCATCCTTTTTTTGCTTTTGATAACACTTAAAAGTTACTTTTTATTATTATTTGCGTATTTACTTTCTAGTTACTTTAAAAATAAAAAGCCCCGCAGGGGGTGCAGACTATTGAGAGGATTTAGACGTCCCTCGCGGTACCCGAGTCTAATACACACTTACACTTACAATACTACACTTACGACTTTAACACTTTACACTTACACATAGACCTAGGGAGGTGATAATAGCCTCAATGTGCTTTTCGTCTTAAAAAAAATTATAAAAAAATAAAAAGTAAAAATAGCGAAAACAGTACTGAAACTTCTTTTTGCATTCGATTCCTCAAAACGTTCGGCCAAAAATCTACCACTCGGTTTGATTTCTCAAATTCGGTCCGTCGGGTTTTGTTGAAAACGAACCCATTTATTTAGAACAACAACTGAATTCATTGTACCAAATTTGAAATAAAATTATTTACTGTGAAAAATATTAAACGGATTTTATTAAGGTAAACAAATTCGTCAGTTATTGTTCGTAACTTCTGGAACAGAACATTTGTAAACAGCGACGTGTGCGTTATGTTTAAATACAATTGACTACGTTCGAACAAATTTCTCTTGAAATCGGATTTTACGCGGAAAACAAAAGTTTGCAACGGCTGAAACATTTCCGCCTCCGGGTTTATAAAGCGAAGGCATTAATCAATGACTATTAAATGTCAAGCATCAAATATGAAAGCCACAGACTACAAAGGCAACGAGAATCAGCGGTCTGTTGATCGATAATACTGCATCAAAACACTTTAACGTGTTTTTAGCGAATTCCCATAGGATCGGCTATCTTGAAATTAGCACTGATCCTGATCTCTACACCACTTTTTTGATTTGTCGTTCAATATTTTATAAATGTCAGTACGCCTACGTTGATTCAAATTTGGACATACAAAGTGATTTTTGTACAAGATTGATACTTAGTAAAATCAGATGATTTTTAAAAATTTTACACTTACTTCACAAATGTTGATAATCGTAATCATTGTGAAGACATGCGTAAATTAACTTCTGAATTTTCAAACTCTATTGAAAATACGAAAAGAAATCTGTCAACGGCCAAGGTTCATTTTCGAATTTGTAGTGTAATTTTAAAATTAAAAATACTTATTTATGTAGATTTTAATTAATTTTCTAGAAAAAGTTCAACTTAAAAAAGCGATTGAAATTTGCATTAGCGAGACAGTTTTTTGTGATGAACAATTTTTGCTCGCTTTGATTAAATATTTGCAAGAGGGCGCTAAGCAAATAATCGGAAACTCTGTAAATCCACCCTCCATCCCCAGGGGGCTTGGTGTTTTTCGTGCCGTTTTTCAAAGGATATCCGAAACTGAGGTTTACAGATTGATTTGAAAATTTCCATTAGAAAATGAACGTAAACGTAACACAACGTAAAGTAAAGGAATGTAACGGAACGTTACGTAAAAAATGTAACAGAAACGTAACTTAACGTAGCGTAAGTTAGGAAACGCAACGAAATAAAAAGTAAAATACAAAACTAAACGTAAAAAACAGGAGTGGAACGGAACGTAAATTAAATTAGCGTCAAGTTAGGAAATGGAACGAAACGCAAAGTAACGTAAAAAAAGTAAAGTACGGCAGCGGAACGAATCATAAATTAAGGAGGATGGAACGAAACGCAACGTAACTTAGGAAAACTAAACGTAAAGTACGGAAGCGGAACGAATCATAAATTTAGTTAGCGTGAAGTAAGAGGACGGAACGAAACACAACGTAACTTAGGAAAACTAAATGTAAAGTACAGAAGCGGAAGGAATCATAAATTTAGTTAGCGTGAAGTAAGAGGACGGAACGAAACGCAACGTAACTTAAGAAAACTAAACGTAAAGTACGGCAGCGGAACGAAACGTAGCCTAAATTAAGTTAGCGTGAAGTAAGGGGACGGAACGAAACGCAACGTAACTTAATAAAACTAAGTACGGCAGCGGAACGAAACGTAAATTAAGTTAGCATGAAGTAAGAGGACGGAACGAAACACAACGTAACTTAGGAAAACTAAACGTAAAGTACGGCAGCGGAACGAAACGTAGCCTAAATTAAGTTAGCGTGAAGTAAGGGGACGGAACGAAACGCAACGTACCTTAATAAAACTAAGTACGGCAGCGGAACGAATCGTAAATTAAGTTAGCATGAAGTAAAAGGACGGAACGAAACACAACGTAACTTAGGAAAACTAAACGTAAAGTACGGCAGCGGAACGAAAAGTAGCCTAAATTAAGTTAGCGTGAAGTAAGGGGACGGAACGAAACGCAACGTACCTTAATAAAACTAAGTACGGCAGCGGAACGAAACGTAGCCTAAATTAAGTTAGCGTGAAGTAAGGGGACGGAACGAAACGCAACGTACCTTAATAAAACTAAGTACGGCAGCGGAACGAAACGTAAATTAAGTTAGCATGAAGTAAGAGGACGGAACGAAACACAACGTAACTTAGGAAAACTAAACGTAAAGTACGGCAGCGGAACGAAACGTAGCCTAAATTAAGTTAGCGTGAAGTAAGGGGACGGAACGAAACGCAACGTTCCTTAATAAAACTAAGTACGGCAGCGGAACGAAACGTAAATTAAGTTAGCATGAAGTAAGAGGACGGAACGAAACACAACGTAACTTAGGAAAACTAAACGTAAAGTACGGCAGCGGAACGAAACGTAGCCTAAATTAAGTTAGCGTGAAGTAAGGGGACGGAACGAAACGCAACGTTCCTTAATAAAACTAAGTACGGCAGCGGAACGAAACGTAAATTAAGTTAGCATGAAGTAAGAGGACGGAACGAAACACAACGTAACTTAGGAAAACTAAATGTAAAGTACTGAAGCGGAACGAATCATAAATTTAGTTAGAGTGAAGTAAGAGGACGGAACGAAACGCAACGTAACTTAAGAAAACTAAACGTAAAGTAGGGCAGCGGAACGAAACGTAGCCTAAATTAAGTTAGCGTGAAGTAAGGGGACGGAACGAAACGCAACGTAACTTAGGAAAACTAAACGTAAAGTACTGAAGCGGAACGAATCATAAACCAAGTTAGCGTGAAGTAAGAGGACGGAACGAAACGCAACGTAACTTAAGAAAACTAAACGTAAAGAACGGCAGCGGAACGAAAAGTAGCCTAAATTAAGTTAGCTTGAAGTAAGGGGACGGAACGAAACGCAACGTAACTTAATAAAACTATGTACGGCAGCGGAACGAAACGTAAATTAAGTAAGAGGACGGAACGAAACACAACATAACTTAGGAAAACTAAACGTAAAGTACTGAAGCGGAACGAATCGTAAATTTAGTTAGCGTGAAGTAA